>ML675610.1:63135662-63277774 GCA_007922155.1 Mesoclemmys tuberculata
GTGTAAACGATACTTATAATTTTTAAAAGATACATTTGCACTAATGTATTGTGTGTTGGCTGCAATAATAATACTTGTGAAATCCTTTCAAAATCTGTTCTGTGTAATCAAGTTATTTGGAGCAGACCGTGATCCTGGGATGGTTTCTTGGAATCTCAGACTAGCAACAAACCACCTGAACCTTCACAGTGATTCTTTATCAGATTATTCTTCTAGCATGTGTTGAAGATGGTGTGGAAAGGGAATTTTAGGAATGTTTCATTAGCCAAAGCAGGATAAAGAAAATATATTAAAGGAGGCCTTTAGGCTATTTGGCCTATTATTTTCACTGATCTTGTTTTTATAAGGTCAAAAATCTTGGAGTGTAACAGAGGTGAATACACAAAGGGGATGAAAGATCCCTGGAGTCCTTCAAAGCTTGGAAATGTTATCCTTTTGTCATCTGGAGAAAAAAAAATTGAAGGCTAGTGTCATGAGAAGACTCCAAATTGAACCATTAATGCCAGCTAGGCCAGGTGCCATGGAATTTAGCCTGTTTACTGATCCCCTCCCTGATAAGAGCTGGCAATAAAAGGCCACTGTCATTTATAGCAACAATGAGGAAATCCTTCTTTGCACTGAACCTGTCATGCTGGCTGCTCTGCCAGGATGTTACCTGCTGAGGGGCAGTGCTGTGGAGCTCAGCAGGGGTAGCAGCCCATGACAGGCTATCATTCAAAGGCCTCACATCTACCCAACTGACTTTTATGAGAAACGGAAAAAGCTCAGCAGGCGAAAACAGACAAATGAGAGAACGAGGGGTCAAATATTTATAGCAGAGCACAAGAGGTCTGAACTCCCACGGCAAATGGAGCAGGGTGGCAACGAAAACAAAATCTGGAGAAAAGCGTAAGCATACACCAAGTCACTGCAGAGTCCAATGCAACACAGCGTCAAATAGGATAATTAGCAATGCTAATAAGTCATGGGTGGTACAAGTCACAGTTGCCATCACTTCAGACTTTTGTGTTTGATCACAGGGATTGTCTTTAAAGCTGAGATGAATCTTTCCTGACACCTTTTTTGCAGCAGGAACTGGCTGTATTCTAACTGTCAAACACTGAGCAGCTGGTCAAGGAAGGAAAGAGCTGATAGAGAGGAACTGACAATAAATATGTACAATGACTGAAGATTCACTTTGTTGTTTAAATATGTAACTGGCCAATTTGAAGTCTATGTAACATAAGCAAAACCTGTGTTAACATCCAGAAATGCCTACAAGAAAGCCAGAACAGAAATGCCATTTGGCATCTACAGAGTCAAGGGACAATACTTGGTCCCTTGCAAGTTAGCACCAAACATTCCATTTCAGCAATGCAGCAGCAAGTCCCAAAAAGTAATTCAATTATTATATATACATAGTACATATAGCTGTGAATATATCTAATCAATCTGGCACAACATCACATTCAAAACAAAGAAACAAAGTTAATCAGGAGGGACATAGATTATAAATCAGTTTACAGAGGTGTATCAGGTACCTTCCTGTAGGCTCTCACAAAGAAACTGGTCAGATTAGGGTTGGAGTCCATCAATATTCATCATACCTATACGGGTGAAGAAAAACAGACTGAGTTGATATTATAGCAAGGCCAATTTTTTTTTAATGAAAAAAGCATATTTGGAAACAACAATATATTCCATGAATTCTTGTTGCTTTTACTGAATTTTTTTGGTATAACAAAAAACAAATAAACAACACTGTGGAAAAAGTTTGGTTTTGACATTTTTGAAACAAAATGTTTCAATTTTTTTATTTGAAATTTTTCATTTCAGAATATCCTGTCCATATATTTAAAATATTTAAATATCAATAAATGATCAAAATTGAGCCAAAATTTCATTTTGGTTGGACACAAGGTTCTGTTTAACGCTAAACAATTTTTTGGAATTGTCAGAGAACTGAAAAATCCATTATCCACAAAGCCTTAGCTGAAATGTCTATCCAACACCTGCTATCTCAGTAAAGATGTCAAAGTAGCAGGTCAAATTTATCGCTTGTTTAAGTTCACTGAAATTAATGAATAACCAGTAGATATATAATGGATGAATATTGCTTCCATCTTTTGTGGTTGTTACACAGACTTCATTACATTTTGGGGAAAAAAGATACAAAACAAGCGAGTAAATTATCAATAAAATACAACAAACAAATACTCAACAATTAAGGAAAATAACAGTAACGTATGCCATATGTATACAATAACTAATGCTTTATATGAATTATGAAAATAAATGTAAATTCTAAGACAAAAAGTAAGTCTGGGATTAAGACAGCCTACAGTAACTGCAGAGCTAAAGGGTAATCTCCTCTGAAGGCTAAAAAGATGAATAATGAATATGTCTAATATGTTTGTTCCTAGTATTTGTATTGTTATTTATTTTCATAGTTGTAAACAGAAATCAATGTGTTCAACCATACTTTAAAATTCAACAAATAAATCTTATTTAAAACTTGAAAGAGGTCAAGCAGACCACGTTGAAGTCACATGTAGACTTGGATTCCATATTTGGACTTGAATTCTAATCAGAATTAGGGGGTTGAGGTTGGTGCCAAAATGTGATCTGGGTTCAGAGTTGACCAAAATGGGAGGAAAACACCTGAGAAAATAACCTGTTCTCAAAAAATTTTTGCATCACAACCAAAAACTAAGCATCTGTTTTTGGAAGCAAAACAATAGAGATGTGTTCAAATACAAGTATTCAAATCTGGGCCCCTGAAAAACTTCAAAGGAGTTTGGTTTCAAGTTTTATGGAACCATCTCTAATTTATTTAAGAAAGAGGAAGGAAAGTAATAGTAGTCTTTAAAGCTAAAATCACATCTTAAGACTTTTCTCTTTATCAGTCAATCTAGTTTCAGTCTCTAGAAAGAGGAATATAAAGAAGACGACACCTTCAGAAAGTTCAAAGTCTAGCCAGAATAAAAATAGTCTCACCAGAACTTGTCTAGCAATACCAAAAGGAAAACCACCCAAGTCAATGGAGCAAAAATGTCAAAATCATCTTTGCTATTCTAAATCCCTAGCTATTCCTCTTTAATTTCCTTCAGCAGATGTCCCTGATATTTAGTTTGCCTGGAGAAAGACTGAAGAAAGAGGAGTGGTTTTGATGAAGTGCCTTTTCACTCTTGTCAACGTGGTTGAACTAAAATAGAGTGAAAATATGAAACAGTTATTTTCATACAGGATGGGCTTAATTCAGCCACAAAGGTGCCAGGCTGTACATTTTGCACGCCTCTTGCATCTGCAGCTGTGCACGAGAATGGAGTCACACTTGGGAGAAGATCTGGTGGTGGTGTTGCCACCATCTTCTGCCAGGATAGGAGATCTTTTAATTACATCTGATAGAGGCTGCCTAGGAGATGCGAATCCCCTGGATCCTTCTCTTCCCTAACCTGCATATTGTATTATAGGTCTAAGGGGACTCGTGCCATATCTCCTTCAGGGCAGGTGAACTTTTTGCCAGAACTATAGCATGAATGCTGCCAGTGGACACCAAGGAGTAAGCCAGGCTCAGTAGGCATTTGGTAATATTCTGTACTGATCCCTGAAGCCGAAAGAGAAACTAGAATGTAACTGTAGAGTTTTGCTTCATTTGGCTACACTCAGAGGAATTCCATCTGACATCTCAGACACAGAATGCTTTTCATAAAAGAAATCAACAGGCTTTTTGGTTCACAGGAACACTCAGAGCTTGAACAATTTTCAAATTTATCTAAATTTCTATATATTACAAAAAAGTTACTATTTTACTTTGAAGCCTTTTCCTAGATGGTAGCCTTCTGTATGAAATGTATACCTTGGAAACAAATCCATATTTTACAGTCCATTTCTTCATCTTTGTCTTATCCCATCAATCAGGGTTGGCATCATTTGTTCTTCATTCTTGTCAATTGCATCTTCCTAGGTAACAACAACCTTCTTCATGTCCTCCTTCAGCATCTCAAACCAGCTTTTTCTAGTCTTCCTTGTGGTCATGGTCCCATGACTACTAGCTCTAGTACTCTCTGGTCAACATATCCTCACATCTCATCATCTCACATGATCCAGCCATCTTAGTGGATATTCCCTCAGCTATTCCACAATGGGGGCTACATAATGGTTCATACTACACATCATATTAGCTCTTACCTTACCCAACATCCATCTGAGCACCCTCATTTTGGCAGTTCGAAGTAATCACTCTTCTCGCTTCCTCACTGGCCAGCATTCTGTCATGGCTGGCCTAATCATCATTTTATACACTTGCTCTTTAGTTTACTTGGCATATGCTTATTGCAGAGAATTCCCATCAACTCCCTCCAATTACAGCAAGTACTCTCCATGTGATTCCTAACATCCACATCCCCATTCCTATCATGGCTCAACACCGAATTAAAGTATTTAAATTGTTGCATGTACTTTTACCACATATCATTTAGTTTTATTGGTTTCTCATTGGCCTTCTTGATAAATCACCACATGTATTCCATCTTTTGTGCACTGATTCTTGAGCTATTTTCTTCTAATCCAGCGCTCTACAGTTCTAAATCCATTTCCAGTTTATATTTATTTTCAAAGCACAACATAATGTCACTGGCAAAAAGCTTGCTTTGTGAAGCCTCTCTCCTAATCTCATCAAGGTGTCCATTACAATCACAAATAGGGATGGGTTTAAGGCTGATCCTCGATGTAAACATACACTCGAAGTGAATGATTCACTATAGCCGCATCTGTTTCTCATTACTGTTGTGCTACCTTTGTACACATCCACGATAGTCTGAACAACTGATTGGCTCCTACATCTCTCACATATAGTTTCCTGCAGTGGGGAGAAAGAATATGAAAGGTCCAAGAAACCTCAACATGGGTTCCAGCACAGGAATTATTCAGAAATAATAATGCTTAGCTTCTACATAGCACTTTATATCTCCAGAGCATTGTTGCTACATATCCTTGCTAAGTATGATCATGCCATAGATTTAAGAACACCACACACATAAAATCACAAAGCACAAATCCAAAGCAGAGGCAAAAGAAAAATAAAATGCAGTAACTGCCCTTCCAAACTCCAAAATCACCATCTATTTTTCATTCCATACATTATAAAAGCCTTTTTACACCTAACTCACCATATGGCTGTAAAACTTAGTTTAAGAATGGAAACTAAGTTTCCATTCTCTATGCAGCTGACTAGAATCTGGGTTCTAATTTCTGCCACTAGCACTGAGTAGAACATGGATGGAGCCTTCCCCACTAATTCTTTCTCTTGTCAGTTTCATTGAAAGACTGGAACAGACAACCACCCTGTCATGTACCGTGAAACTGTGCCTTCACTGACTGCCATCAACCAGGGCTTAAATTCTTTCTCAGAGGAAATCTGTCCCCTGCCCTAGTGCAAAGCAAGGAAGTCTAAACAAATTCTTCAGGTTTGAGGCAGCCAGCCTTTCATATCTCCAGGCAACCATCAGTAATGTGGAACTTAAGCACCATGTATGAATGGAGTACTAGAAGTTTTCCAAAAACTCCCACACATACAAGTACTAGTTAGGGTGAGATTCTAGGCTGCATGTCTAGGAAGCATAATGCAGAAACCACAGCCCACAGGAAGAGGAACTAAGGTGGTTTTTAAGCCATTTTGTTGCCCTCCCAACCATAGGATTTTCTGGTGACTGGAGCAGCCCCTGACATCACCTAGACAGCTCTGGCAGCCTCACTTGACTATCCTATGGGCCACAATGCTGTGCAGAATCTCCACAATACTACATGCTGTTATGCGGACTGGATTGTGAAGGGGGGGCATTTGTGTTATTTGACATTAATATGTCAAAATCATAATGATTCATGTAAGACATGCCATGTCAGATACTGTTAGAAAGGTTATGATATGCTGAATAAGATGATAATATTTGTGTTCATGTGTAATATGTGTGAGGAAAGTTATGGAAATCTTTGATATACATGCATTTCAAAATGTGCTATAGAAGACACAACCCAGACAGAGAGGTCGCAGGACAATAGCCTGCTTAATGGCCCATCAAGACCTTTACAGAAGCCAAAGGCCTAGGAAGAAACTAAAGGCATACCTGAAGAGTTACCAGGATTGGCCCATGTGACTATGGACTCCATTTTGGTTCCTGTAAAGTTCCACAAGCCACATGGCCAGTAACAGAGGGTATATAAGATCAAACCACAGAAACCATTTGGTCTTCATCTTGTTCTTTGTTCCTGTCCAGCTCTGGATCAATACACTTTGCAACTGAACTGAAGGACTTAGACCCATCCAGGTACTGGATGTATACCAGAGGAACTATACAAGCCTGCAACTCCACAATTCTTCTAGAAACCTGATGTATATGGACTTTCAAATCATTTGTATGATCTGATTGCTTTAAGCCTTTAACACTTCTCTTATTGTTTGTTTCTCTTTCATTAATAAACCTTTAGTTTTAGTTACTAAAGGATTGGCTGGCAGCGTGGTATTTTGGGTAAGATCCAAACTTATAGTGAACTGGTACTGTGGCTGGTCCTTTGGGATCAGAGGGAATCTTTTAGTAAAGAGCATAGAGTTAAAATAACTGGTCTCTTTACTGGACCTAGTGTCATTTTGGGAGCCAGAGACTGAAATGCAGTAAAGGGGGCTGTGTGTATTTGCACAGTGGCTTCTTGATAACCAGTGTGGGGGAATCAGAAGCACTATTTGTGGCTGGTTGGGAAGTCTGACTGCAGTGTCACCCACCAGTGTTGGGAGAATTTGCTCTCCTTTTACAGCCTGCCCTGACCCTGGCATTATCAGTGGGCTACCCTGGGCACGGACAGGTTACACATGCTATGGACCTATCCCCAGCATGCCTCTCCCCTGGCTGTCCTGCACCTGGCATATTCATACTCTAGAGCTTGCAAGTGGGTCCTTGGAGGACAGCTTTACAGTTGCCTTGCATAGTTCATGCACTCCCCCATTTGGATATAGGGTTTCTAGAGCCCCTCCACACTGCCCCAGCCCTTTTACCTGTTGTAAAGGGGTCAAAGTTTGAGGGGCTTGAGGATCTCACTCTTAGATCTATAAGATCCACAGCACATCTGTCCATAACTTCACAGAAGTCTACAGGAAAAAATGTGCCTTCAAGATTGCACCTACTTTACATGGATGTGAATAGCGTGCTCAAGTGATAAAACCATGCAGAATCAACCTTATTTGTTTGCTGCAGATGTTCTGGGAGAAAATCATACATACTTCCTCCCACAATATATCTATAGCTATATCACCAATATCTATATCTTCTAGATATCACACAAAGAAACTAACATGAAAGGCTAATTTTTAATCCTCATCCACATTCATGGGGTAATGCATACACATTGCAATAACTCATGAAATAGTGACCATCCTACTATGCCATTTTAGGACATTGCATATAATAATTGATAATTAATTGCAGAGACAGTGGTCACTGCATATTGTCATCCTAATGTAGAAGGTATTCCAAGGAGGTTTTCCAGGCACGGTTTTGGGCTCTATAGAAACCACAGAGTTTTCTTCTTGAAGTAAATTATGGGTGCGGTTAGACATATTTACAATGATGGTATTTGTGCTCACAGGTCATGGCTCAGGAAAGCATCTGTATTCAGGAAATCACTTGAGCAAGTGCTTAAATCCCATGCTTACATGTTATCCTGAATCAGGGCCACAAAGAATTGCGGTTACAAAACTCCACCTGCAGTGATGTAGGCCATGTTTGAAAGTTAGCTATGAACAAACTAAGAAAAGTATTAGAAAGCTTGGAATTATATGTATTGATAAAATATCAATTGATCAAAATTTTATTTGATTAAACTGGATTGAACTTGATCATCAGTGCACGCTGCTTTCTCATGACAGGTACATTTGAAAGGATTTATACTTCCACACGTAAAAGCAATTTCTGCTTGAGCTCTGAGGATGCATCCTGTTGTCAGTTACACCTCTTACTTCTCTGGGTGATGGCAGAACTTGTTCTCTAGAAAGTGATAATTATTTTAAATAAAATGAGCTAAGCATTTTAAATATGTGACAGCTTATACGTGTTTTATTCTTATTTGAATTTAAAAAAAAAAAAACCTCTTACACCGGAAGATGGAGAAGAGACAAAAATGGAAAGTGTTCTCTCTTTAAACAAGATACTATTAGGCTTTATAATTCCAAAGGTTCAAGGAATTCAGTCCTAACATAGAGCATCTAAATTGGAGGAGAAAATAGAACTCCAGTCATGTCTTGTTTTCTTGACCATCTGCTTTGCAAACTAGTTTAACTATCAGAAGCATAACCTTAATGTTCCACATCCAGACTAAATGTTTAATGTTTGACAATGAAGTTATAATTTTGGTGTTAAATCAGTAATAAAAAAAGTTGACTTACAAATGATTTACAGTTTTCTTGGTACTTTGCTACTGTGCTCCTGGTGGCACAAATTATATCATTTTTTAGCAAGAGAGAAGGGGAAGAAAGTAGCTTAGACATGCTAAATTGCTAAAAAAAAAAACCTTTTAATTACAATTCATAGTTTCACAGGGAAAACTATTTTTTGTACAAATTCAGACTGCTGAATTCAGATGAACAAAATAAAGTTTTCCTTAAAATACATATGAGGAACTAAGTAACAAACTTTATTTAAACACATTGGTCTGAAGCAAAATGAGAGACGACTGGTACAGTTAGCCAAGCCTGATGTTTTCAAAGTGATAAAAAGATTCTAGGCAGCACCTGTTATAAAGTGATAAACTTAATGTTGATTCCAATTGTTGCCATTGATTCCAGTAAGTTTAGGATCAGGCATTTAGTCCTTGGAGGAGGAGAAAAAAAAAGATGAATCTGAATGATAGTTTTGATTAACTCCAACCTCAGCCCTGAAAAACAAATTAGAACTTTTGCCAAACTCTGCTTGGAACAGTAGCTGACAGATGGATGCTGGCAGAAATCCATAGCTCCTGAGTCATCTCCTGTCCACCTTTTCAGGAAGATAGATTCATTTCTTGAGGTTCCAAAATCTCTACAATTCCTTTTTTTCCCCTACAGCATAGTAAGTTCTCTGTCAGCGGACAATTGTTTTATATTCCAAACCTTTCATAGATTTCAGAATTTAGCTTTCAATCTAACAATAATAGTAATAATAATGCCTAATGAGTTCTTGAAATTTGTTCTTATAATGACATGCGTCGTCAGTGTTATTTACCGGTGGAGGATGCATGCGTGTGTCTCCATGTAGGTGCTGTTTTAGCTCTGCAGAGAGCCGAGATAGCTCTCACGATCAAATGAATCAACACGACCACGGATTAGCTGAGCACCCAGGCCAGGTTTATTGCAGTTGAAGCACAATGACAAGTGACTTATAGAATAGCTACAGGTACACTTCAAATATGAATGCTCCGTTACAATGAACTTGGCCCAACTTAACAGTGGGATTTGCCTTTATCCCCTATGCCGGACGAAGTTGTTCCCTCTGACACCCTCTTTTATACATTGTTAAAGACAATTTCATTCTGCCTCCTTCAACGTAGGTAATTACCACCCTTTACTTTTGGGCAAACAACCCATTTATCACCTTTTTAGACATCTCTCTTTATCGTCTCATTTAGGGAGTTAGTTATCTCTTTGGTGTCAGTTATCCCTTTGATGTTTGGTGCTTTCTGCACCTGCTGTATAATTTGAATATTAGTAATATTTTGGCAATGTGTATACTTGTAGTATCAGCACTTTTCTGTGCCAGTTTCAGTTAACTTGGTTTTTTCCACTTATACTCCTGTTCACGTGGCTTTTTCCACTTAGGCCTTAGCCTGTTTTACGGGCCTTAAGCTCTCATTTCTTACTACAACATACAGCCCAGAAACAGAGAAAATTAGGAGTTAAATATATTCCAAACAAAGGGAACTCTGGAAGTGACATGACCTCTGGAATTAATTTTTATGGGAGGAATACAAACAGACAGACAACCGGATAATCTCCTGTTATTTATAACCATTTGGAAATGAATAAATGCAGTTTATTAGGAAGACAAAACTAAAACAAAATGAAAACTATTGTATTAATAAAAAAGAAGTAATGAGTAATATTCTCAGTTTCTTACTTGTGGTTCATCTGGTTCCATTTGAGTTTTTTTTCATGTAATAAAAATTAGAATCTGGAATCAGACCAATGGCATTCATACCCCATCTTAACATCATTTACATATGAGAAAGATCCATAGCAAAATAACTTTAGAAATGTTATGGACAGTTTTAAAACATTTTATAAGAACTATGTTTTTATTTCTCCACCTATAAAACCAGGTACCCTTAGTACCATGACTCCAACTGTAGAGGCTTCAGAGAAAGATAAATGGTAAGCAATAAAGCTTTAGAAACCACAACACAAAAAGAAAAATTGCTATGCCCCTCTTTGAAAAACTGAGAATAGCATCACATGGGTTGTGATTTTCAGACCTAAGTCATAAAACAGCTGCAGGACTGAATAATGAACATCCTGCAACTCAGATTAGGGCAATTTGGGGAAAATGTTCCTTGTTACCCTGCCAAACGCAGACTATTTCTGTCATATTGACTGAAGCCATTCGAAGGTTTGGAATGTGAAAAGTAGTCAGAAAAACGTTGGTCAGAGGACCAAAGATGTAACCAAAAGAACTTTATATCATGGTTCCATAGTGCATTTAGGATAATTCACTCTCATGCATTCATAGATATGAAAAGCATCCTGAGACCTTTTGGGATGAAATACAGGATTGTAGTAGGGCATCTCCTCACCATGCCTCTCTTCAGTGTCTCTCTGGACCACAAAGGACTTGGAGATCCTCCAGTTTATAGCCACCAATGGTATATTTACAGCATGCACAAGAGTCCCCCACCACCATCCAGGACCTTTCCTGGGCCAGCCATTGCTGGGGCTGCTCAGAGTCCAGGGGGAGCGGCGGCTGCAGCACACTCCACCCAGATCCTTTTTCCTCTGGCCTCCCAAGCCTTCTGGGGCCTGGCTTATAAACCCTGCTGGGCTCATGGTCTAGTCAAACCCCTGGGGAGACTGCTCAGCCTGTGCCTACACACAGCTGCCTCCCCTCAGGCAGTCAAGCCCCACCCCAATTACCCCTTCTGCTGCCCCTGAGCTAGATGAGTTAGCATGGCAGGGAGCTGACCAGGGGTTCATCCCCCAGCATCCTGTCACAAGGATATATAAATATAAGATAATCAAATATATATTTAGCTGAAATATGCAAAGTCATGTGCAGTCAGACATCTCTCAGATCAGTGGTTCCTACAGATATATATCATTTTTACAACCCTAAAGGGCCACCAGTCTCTGCCAATAGCCCCCTCTCCCCTACGCTTCAGCAGGATAAAAGGAGTTCAGCGTGGAGGCTGCCTCCCTCCTTGCTGATCTCCCGTCCACCTGGCTGCAGCAGGGAAACTGCACCCATTCTATAGTCCCATGCGCTCCACCTGGGTCCCTAGGCAGTGGTTCTCTTCTGCAACCAGCAGGATGGGAGATCAGTGCCCCCCTCCTTCTGGCTCCAGCAGTGACCCCAGCACTTAGGCACCCAGGCGAAGCACTTTGCCGTGCTCCCTGTTGGAGGGGAGAGGAGCGCTGCTTTCCTGTCCCCATGGCTGCAGAAAAGAGCCGGCACCTGTCTTTTAGCCCCAAGGCAATGTGCTCTGCTTGGGTCCTTAGGCAGCGACTCGCTATGCAGCCAGTGGGAGGGGAGCAGCAGGTTACTTGGAAAGCCTGCGCAGGCCACAGGTTGGGAATCACTGTCTGAGATCAATAGCTGTGAATGTGAGTTCCGCGTATCTTGTGGATCACCCCAGGCGTGGCAGAAATCACCTTTTCCTAGCGGAATGAGGAGGCCAGAGCTCCTCCTTATAGAAGCTGACTTAGACTTCATGCAGGCTAAGAGAATATGATTGTTTCAATTAAAACAAAGCATCACGAAGGCCCAAGGTAAGGGTTGATAATACGCAATTTCTTCCCAGAGCTCTGATATCTGATACCTGATCAGGTGCCAGGTCTGCATGGTCAAATGGGTTGCAATGGCCTACGTAATGCCTAAGGGCATGTCTGCTCTGCTGATGGCAGCGTACTTGCTAGAGCAAGTACACAGATATCGCTAAGCTTTGCTTGAGCTAGCATGCTTAAAATAGCAGGGTAGCTGGGGGTAGCACAGCTTGAACCAGATGCCTGAGCACAACCCCCTCCGGACCTCTTGGGCATATATTCAGGCAGCTAACCCTAGCAGGTGCCCTTGCTACCCTGGCTACACTGCGATTTTTAGCATGCTAGCTTTAGCAGACCTAGTGTCTCTCTCTCTCCTTGCTCTCCCACCTGCAGTGTAGATGTACCCTAAGCAGAGTGGTGAACAAGGTGAAGAGGACTGAGACTAAAAATCAGGCATAGTTTTATGGCAATCATTGCAGTATCTGAATATTCTAGTGGATAAGGAGGGTGTCGTGTCTGTCCTTGAGACAGGATATGAAGGACAGGTGGTTTTGCATTCTTTCAAAGTGTTAATGGTGCTCTTCAGCTCTTTAGCCTTGCATTCTCCACATGATTGATTACTTACTAAAATTTGCCTAATAGTTGCTAACCACATTAGACACTGTAGTATCCATGAAAGAGATTTGTAGCAATTATTAATGCCGCAGATCCGTCAATAGTCCTACAATTCTATAACAACTGTGAAGTTCTCTATGGACCTTATATTGTATGCAAAGTTGACTTGCAGCATATCCAGTCCTCATTTCCAGCACTCTTTGGATATGTCTCTAAGAACATCTGTGAGAAACTGTATGCCACATGCAGCAATTAGAATTTTAAATGAGTTAAAACTACTTATTTACATTTTCTTTGGACCCATGTGTTTTCAAGAAACCAGTGGAGAAGCATTTTTTAAAAGAAAAAAGCATATTTTTTTTTATAAACTGTCTAACTCAAACAGCTTTTTTAAAAAATGTACTTTAAACATTGCATAATATTCCCCTTTGGGCTAAGATTTGCCATGAGAAATTTCAAGTCACAGTTTTGGAAAAGTTATAAGCAGCTAAAACAGGGCTTTGAAGGGAACTATCCTACAACTTTAACTAGGTCATCATTACTGTAGTTTCATAAGCTAGTGAAAATGCCTGCTATCTAAGCTATTTGTAGCTATAGAATTGCATGTTTTGGGCTTCACTCTGAAAAGTTGCATATGAAATATAATTCATACATCTTGTTCAGAAATCTGTATAAGGAGCCAGAGACTATCTGGCATAACTTCTAACAAATTTGTTTTATGGTGAGAGCTGCCAAAATAGTTACTGATAAATGCAGCAATACACGAGGTGTACCCCAAGAATCTGTCAAAATTGAAAAAAAAGATTTCTACCTATTGCCAAATCTTTATATATTTCATACTTTCATCTTACTTGAATTATAACAAACAGTCAGAAGTTCCCAACACATCTACATTAAACTATATTCCACATATTTCTGATCAATCACTTGTATGTTCAATTCTCTCATTACCTTTTTTTTATTTTGGCTACCATCACAACTTTTTTTGCAAAAAGCTCCCTCCAGAATCTAATCCAAAAACACTCCCTTAGATTGGCTGATGGAGAATAAGAGCAGCTTTTAAAGGCTAAACACCTCATCACTTCAATAATGTGGTTATTCTTTGAAGCTTTATTAGGCCTGAGACACAAAGTCTGATTGCTAACATAGTTCTCCCACTGGGCAGCTATGGATTGTTAACACATCACTGAAACAGTTACTTAAGGAACTTGTATTTTATTGGGCTAAGCATTTCATATTAGTATAGAAAGCATAATTAGAAGATTAGAGAAGCTCAGCTTTACTTACGATGCATTTAGCTGACATCTGAGGAATTCTTCCTCCAGTAATAACTTAGGGCAACGGCACCACTCTTTAAAAATATTCAAGTGATTTCAAAAAAAGAATGGCAAATGGTTCAAAATATGGCAAGATGAAACAGGTAAACAAAACTGAACTGCCCCACCATATGTCAAGATGGCTGATATAGATAAAATATATATAGATGAGAATGGACTTTCAAGGACATGGCCAAGTTTAGCCTCATCAGTATTCAGAATATATTTGAGTTTGTGTATATATATATTTGTAAGTTGTGCTTTTGACTTCCTTTTACCCTAGGATTCCTTCTTCCAGCACACTCTATTTTAACCCTGCATTAGCTAACTTGCATTAAAATAGCAATGAAGACATGAGAACTTAGCTTTTAATTCTGGTTAGCAGCTCAAGTTCACCCCAGGCTCCCTTATAAGCTTTAACTTGAACTGCTAACCCAAGTTACCATGTCTTCACTGCTATTTGAGTGAAGAAGACAATTTATTTGAAGTGTAGACATAGCCTTAGTTTCATGGACCATGATCCTCAATTGGTGTAGTCATGGTTGAAGTCAATGGGAGTATGCCAGTTTTTACCAGCTGTGGATCTGGTCCCCATATGTATAATTACACACTAACATCCTACATTAAAAGAACATTATTAAGGTTCCAAAGTTAAGCACTCACAGGTTAGGAAGTACAAGAATTAAAATTGCTTGTGGTCAATGACATTTCAAACAAGGTATACAAAATTAGATGGAACAAGACAACAATATATATTTCCCAACCTCCTGAATGTGGCACAAATACCTTTGAAGTACTATACAAGACAAAAAACCTGTTTTACAAAACAACACAGTTAATAAATAATTGTGTTTTGTGAGATGTGCTATGAGCCTGGAGTTTCATGTGGTAAATTATACATTATTTAAAGGTGTGTTGTGTGACAAAAGTAGACTGGAAAATGTAATACTAGTGTAATATAATATTAATAAAATATTTCTGGCAACATTATCAGAGTCCATTCCTTCTCCGAATAGGAAGAAATGGCAAACTCCTATTGACTTCAAATATGCAGAATGAAATCCTTCTTTATTGAGCATCCTCAGGGCTCAAAAGTAACAACAGAAGCCTTAGGTCCTAGATTAGGATGAATTTCCATAATTTTCTGGTATTCCAGTTTCACATATTTGTGATTTATCTTATCTTTGGGCTCCTGAAATCATTGAGACCTCATTTCCTGCAATGTTGACGAGATTACTATGTATACATTGCTGTCTCTTGCAGAAAGAACACTGGACCTTTGACACTGGATTAAAAATATCCTATGGAAATAGAATAGAGTAGAATAGAATTAGAGTAGAATAACAAGTGAAAAAAAGTTTTTATGACTTGTTTTTCAACCATGAGAATGTGCCATACAATATTTTTCATCTTGTTTCAAAAGTTTAGAATTCTTTCTGTAGCAACAGGCAATGCATATGCAATAATCTTGTCAATATTCCAAGAAAGAATGTTTCTCTTATTTTGGGGATCTTTTTACACATTGAGAGTATGTCTATAGTGCAATAAAAGACCCAGGGTACAGCTATGGCTGGCCCAGGTGAACAGATTCAGTCTTGCGGGGCTTGGGCTGAGAAGCTATAAAACTGCAGTGTAGACAATTGGGCTGAGGCTGGAACCTGAGCAATCAGAACCCACAAAAGGGATGGTGTCAAAGCACAGGGTCCAGCCTGAACCCAAACATCAACACTGCAATTTTAGAGCCCCACAAGTATGAGACAGCTGAACCCATATCACTAAAGAGTGCAACCTTTTCCTAGTTTTGCTACTCTTTACAATACAGGGAATTTTCTTTCAAAATTCCCTCAAAGTTCAACTGCCAAAACAGGGTGGAATGATTATCATGCAATATGAAAATATACCTATCCCTAATTATGTTAGATTGAATAAGGGAGATAGCCACACGGGGCATTAAGGCCAGTTTAAATGTACACATTCCATGATAACTAGATTAAATAAATATAACTATTGATAATATCAAACACTGTTTCTACAACCGGGGGGGGGAATAATTAGGCGCAGGCCTATGTCTCAGGGTCAATGATCCAGAACAAGACCCCTTTGCCTTCCTAGAGTTTCACTGTGAAAACTTTGTGGCCAATAGTTACTACAGAAGTGAAAATAAGCAATGAAATAGAGAAGGTTGAACTGAACCTAAAATGATTTGCAGTCAGTATAAATAGTCGCTTAAAAGTATAGATTTTAAAATGATTTCTATACAGCCAATGGAAATGTGCTTCTCCATAGGATTTGTGTGAAAACAGGTTTTGTTATTTCTTTAGAAATCTGGGATTTAAAGATTTCAAAGGCATTAATACTTATATACAAAAGAATTTTGGAAGTGTAACATTGCCACTTGCCTCGGTCCTACAATTTATAATCAGTAAACTCAGTGTGGAATTGAAACAAACCCTTCCCTTTCCTCACATGCTAATAGGCCATCTAATATTATTTCTTATGATCAGCTTCAATAGTGAGATTTGCTCTTGGTGATTGTTGTCAGTAATTTTCTTTCCCAGATTTAAATAAAATGTTTCACCATGGCCAAATAAAAATTCACTTTCTCCTAGCATTGTTTATTTGGATTGTTAATTCAGGCCTGGACTGGCACTTTTTCATTCTATTTTCAAATCACATTTCTTTTGGAAATTACATATCTTTTGTCTTTAGTATTTCCATGAATTGTCCTAATTCTTTGGCCAATGCTGCCTTAGAGTCTGATCATCCGTTGGCCATATCTTATCCAAGAAGTTCTTATATGATCAACATGCTGTATAGGATCAATTAAACCTATGCTTGATTCTACATAATTCTGTTTTGAATGGCAAATGGCATATACCTGAACACTCACTGCATTGTAATGCTAAATAGCACTAAGAGAGATCCTCTGGATCCAACAGTGTGTGAGTGTAGCAGTCTATCAAGTTCCCAGGGGTGGTCATGGTGCATGAATGACCAAGGGTCAGTGGGTCATGAGAATTCAGAATTACCAAGCTAGCTCTAGAGCGCTTCTACTGTATATATCACTGAATTCCCAAGAGCAGCTGTGGTGCATGAATGACCAGAGGCCAGCAGGTCATGAGAATTCAGAAAGCTCTAGAGTCCCACAGGCAGCACTCTACCTAGGAACCAGCTCACCTCATGCTGCTTCTCATGTTCTCTCTTCAGCGGTGTCAGGATTTCAGAAAACTTTAATCAAAACATGCTGAGCAAGAAATGCCACAATTTTGAAAAATAAGACAGAACAATAACATGCATGTATGACTAACTCTAGAATGCCTTCCAGAGCAGACACATGTAGCATGTTTCATGATGCATGTGTAATAAAAGTTCCACACCATATGCACAAACTTTTTACAACTTAACAAGAAAAAAAAAGAAACATAAAAATGAATCTTGTATAGTAGAAGGATTATTCTACTCTTGGGTTTTGAATCCATTCATTTACTGCCATAGCTCTGAAAATGGGTGATCAGCAAGAGTTAACAGCTAATCTGAAAAATTCTGAAAAAAAGCTGAAGTTCTCTGAAACAGAACAGAGGGTATTTCTGTCTTTAATTTCTGGGACAATAGATAGATAAACAAATGAAGAAGACATTTTGGATCAAACCAGTAGCCTTGCTAAACATCAAAACTAAGTGCTTCTGAAGTCTTCAGGTGCACCACTAACTTGGAAGCCATTAGAAACTGGAAAGAAGCAGACAAATGGGAACCGTCTTCAAAAAGAAAATCTCACTGGAAATCATGAGAATGGTATCAAAGAATCCTGTTTATTAAAAGAGATTAGGATTTCTGATGGTGGCACAGAAACTGTGAGGAACAGTAAAGGGGCACTTAATTAAATTAATTAGAGCTCAAGTAGAAAGTATTTGTGCATACAAGGAAAACCTTTTGTGCATACAAGGAAAACCAGCATTATTTATCTTTTGTAGTTTTTTTTTCCAAAAAGCAAAAGCCACCTAACTTTTCATTTAATGGAGGTCTGCCGACAGCAACAAAGATAAATTTAGATGACAGTACAGCCCCACAAAACCACAAACAGGACAAACATCAAAGTTGTTGCTTAATTTCTCCTAACTACTCTATTGTACAAGATTGGAACTGGTAAGAAATTTCACTTGGTTTTCAGAAATGACAGAGAATTTTGCGTGATAGCTCCAAGAATGTTCTGAGTGTTGCCACATTTTACAAAAGTGAAAACTGACATTTTCTCACACTTCTTAAAGGCATTAGAAGCCATAGATATCTTAAAATAAGAAAATTGAAAGTGAATTAAGAGCAATATTGTGCTGACCACAGAGACCTTAATTATCTGACGCTCTGAATCTGTATTATCAGTGTATTTAACCAGTCTGAGTGTTTTCACTCCTGGGGTTACTGAATATTTTAAAAAGGAAGAACTGGGAGAAAAATCCCAAGTTTAAGAGGAAAAATACATATTTACTCTGTATACCTCATACACTGAGATTGAAAATTGTCTCAGAATTAAAACCAAGGTGGCCAATTTTATTTCACTAAAATAAACCCTATACTTTTGCTTTTCATATTTCAATAAATATTCTTCATCTTCTTATAATGCTACAATTTCTATGACCAACCTGACATCCCAGATTAGAATGCATCTTGAACTTCTGGCTGCAGGAACCTTTAGCTCAAATAAGAGACTAAATGAGCAATGAGCGGACTCTTGCAAAGCTACTGAAGACATGTGTGAGATTTCCAACATAGTTACATCACTATTTCTGAATGGTAAGGCGGTGAAACACAGGTGGCTCGTGAACTGCCTGTTCAGGGAAGCTAGCCCATGGCCCCATCCCTTCTGCCTGAAGCCCTATCCCTTCCACCCCTCTCCCATCAAATTCCTGCCCCGAGCAGCCCAAGCACCAGCCAGGCCATTGGGTGGACCTAGTGCTGGAGTGTCCCAGCACCAGTACTGGCTGGCCCACATCCCAGCGCCATCCTGCCCAAGCATCAGCCTTCTCTCCCCCATGCCGGAGTGCCAGCCTGGCCTGCCGCAGCACCTACCCAAACCAGCCCCAGTCTGGCCAGTCCATCCTAGCCCCTGGAGTGCTGCTGGTCTGTACTGTGCCATGCCCCAGCACTGCCCCACCCAGCACTGGCCCACCACCACTGCCGGAGTGTCAACCAGGCCTGCCCCAGCAGCACAGCAGCAGCCTGCCCCAGCGCTGAGTGCCACCCCACCCCCACTGCTGGAGTGCCAGCCTGGTCTGCCCCAGTGGTGCAGCTCTGGCCCACCCCATCCCCAGGCCGGACGCAGCAGGAGCGGGTGGAGACCACATGTGGCTGTGAGGGAAGGCTTAGCCTTCCTTGGCCTTACATTCCTGGTGCCCATAGAGGGAACATTAGGGTGCAGGAAAGGAGACAGATCTGGCTCGGCTTAGTGGAAGGAAGGAGAAGTCAGTGAGGAGAGAGAAAATGTAAAGGTTCAGAGAGGTTTGGATCAGCATTCAAGCATTTTAAGAGTTTTAAACTGAACATCCATATCTTTAGGGACTCTCCAATCCTTATTTTGACATCCACAAGAATGGCTTATTCCATCTGTGAATAGCCAGAAGACAGTATTCTTTGCTATCAAACATGGACGGGGCCAGAGTGAACCAATCCTTTGTTACCTCCAGGATGGACTCTAGTAAATACTTGGGTACGACCACATTAACATTAGGGAAGATTCAGCTCATTTAAATTGCAGCATGAGCATTACCAGCTACCAAGACCACAACACCCTGCTTCAATGAAAGTGTCATCAAAGGGGAAATTGTTTCTTGACATATTATTAATTTTCCTTAAAATTGAGGGAAAATGTCACTTTCCTTTTGGAGAGCCTAATATCTCTTTAAGCAAGCCCTCCTTGGTGCTTAGACCCCAGTTTCCAGGTAGTAGAGAATATAGTCCTTCAAACTTTCAGTTTTCAAGTAAAGTGCAACAGGATTTAGGATCACGTAATTCATCAGCTCAGTAATCTTTTGCTTTCAGAGTGGAAAGTATATATTTATCTAGTGGATTATAATGTGGTTATTGTTAATATATTATTTGGAACATTGTCATTTGCTTACTTGTCAACTGTTTGTGCCATCTCTTCGTAAGTAACAAAGGTAACAGGATAAGCAAAACAATTCTCGACAAGATAATTCATAACAAATTAATACATTTGCTTGAAAAGCCCTTGCAGGCAGGTGTGTATTTCCAATAACAGCCTAAATCCTTAGGGCTGTATGGGCCCTTTAGTTCAAGAAGGGGCTCCATGTTGACGTGACAAATCCGTAAGACAGTCAGCCTTATTTATCTGAGAACTGCAAAGGCCTAGAAGAGACCGGAAGCTCTTGAAGATGATGCGTTCACTCTTGTCACACAGGACAACTTCACTGCCAAATAAGTCAGTGGGGAATGGAGTCTCAAACTACGCTTTCAGGGGAAGTGCGTGGGTGACCATTGGTGGCTCCTCATAAGGATTCCAACTGTGCCCTGCTTACTTACAGTTTGGCCAAACCAAGGCCCACTTTCTCAACTTCATCCCATAAAGGGGTGAAGGTTAGGATTTGACTCAGTGAAAGAAAAGGTGGAATCACCCCCATGCTTCACATGACAGAACAATTTATTTTCTTTGTAAAATATTCTTGGCAAAAAGAATAAAAAATTAAATTAGATCATGTGCCTATTAAAATGTGGGTTTGCTTGTAGTTTTAAAGTGTGATATAAAATGTGGAAGTCTTAGAATGCTGTCCCATCTTCCCTGGGTAATAGGAAGACCAAGACTATAAATAGGAGACGTGAAATCTTCCAGAGAAGCCTTCAGCATCCTCTTATTGATAGCACTCACATTAAATATTATCTGACCCCAGGCTAAATGTAGCTTTTATTAACGCATATTCATCCCACTAAAATCAGGATGGTTATATCCAAGTATAGCTGCTTAAGAGTAAGGTGGCCAAACACCTCTTCTGATATAGGTAAAATATATTTTGGTAGTGCTTACTGGATGCAAAGGGTTTCAGTCTTCAGTACATTTGAGACTCTGTAGTTTCAATCAGTTCAACAAAGGTCATTTAAATAGAGTTGATCAAATCTTGAGAGATCATCTGTGAAAAGGCATGGATATCCATAACAACAACATGCAGCTAAACTGGGAGGAGATCATTGCAGACAAATGAAGAAATATTTTATTCATATTACATATATGCTCTCTTTAAAAAAAGTTTAACTGTCACATTTTACATATGAATATGTTTCTTCTCTTCCTCTGCTCTCACTCATTAGTCACCTGTGTTCCACGTTAAAGTAGAGTCGCAGATCACTAGACAGAATGGACTGGCACTGGTAACTTGAGAAAGGCCACTTGTCCAAACTAATTTCTTTACATGAAAGATCATGTATAATAGGAAAATCTGCATCATTCAAAAAAAAATCATTTTCATTTCCATTGCCAGTAAAATATGATTAATTCTATTATTTTTAGTGTTTATGCTCAGGAAATGCAGACTGGGGGTTGGGACTGCCAAAATGTCTGTCTCCAGTCATCAGTAAACTTTAACTCTGTCTGAAGCCTGTCTTGCTGACAATTAATATTTGAAGTTTGAGACATGCAATTCTGCAACCGTCAAGAATCCTATCTTTCTGGAAACACTAGCCAGAGCTCATAACCACAAATCCAAGTTTATAGCTCTGCATTCTTTTGTAGATGTCCCTCACGATTTGAGAAAACAGTCCCAGGGTTAATAATTTCAAGTACAAGAACAGTGTGTTAATATGCCAATTCTTAGACAAGCAACGTTATTCAAAATATACCTAGCATAGATCAGATCCTCAGCTGGTGTAAAATAGATCTTCACCAATCTACACTAGTTCTGGGTGTGGCCCCATTCTTTGCCTCCAGGAAAAATAATATTCATTTTATATCTGAAATTTTAAGCATGTCATTTGGAAAATTGAATATAAGTTATTTTTGCTTCTGTAACAACATGTAAAAGCCAATAAGAGACAACATATTTATTAGGAAAAAAAAGTTTCACTATTTCATTAAGTATGCACTTACACCTTTAGGAGGACATCTAGTAAGGGCTACTTGTCGTTTACGCTGAAGTCTGAGATCCCTTGCATTATATAAGTCCTAACTTTCCAGTCACAAATTGTACAACTGTTGCTCATAAGGCTGCATGAAGGTGTGCCTGCTCCCTTGCAATGTGGTCTCCTAGTTAATACCCTCAGTGGCTTTGTGACTTTCAGATTTTCTTGAAGATGTTTCTTAAAGATCTTTTTTATGGTCACACCTGATTCTGTTTCAGCCTGCTAGTTTCACAATTGCTTGGTTATTTGGTCAAACTCCTTCCCTGGAACTATCTATCTGTTCCTGCCCCTAATAAAAGATCTGTTAGGGCCCATAACAGGGCGGTCTGATTTAGTAGTCAGAGCCAGTCGGTGGAGTCAAGGTCACAGCTGGAAGTCATGCCAAAGGTCAAAGCCAGACTCAGAGTCCAAAGTCACGCCAAGGATCAGTCCAGAGGGAGGAGCCACGCCAAAGGTCAGTGTCAGGGTCGGAGTCAGTAGCCACACCAAGGATTAAGCTGGAACTGGAAACAGAAATCATGCCAAGTGTCTGGCTGCAGTCCATCACCGGATTTAGGGCAAGGAAACAGAAACCATGAACAAGGCACAAAAACAGGAGCAAGGAGCAGAAATCAGGCAAGGAAGCACGAACAAGGATCAAGGTGGGGTAACAGGAGCAAGAAGCAGGATAGAGGCAGGGAGGCAGGAATTTGGTCTGAGGATATGTGGTCAGCAGTGGTCTAACAACTAGTTGCTAAGACAAGGGGCAGGACAGGAACAGGGACCTTTATGCCTGGTGGTCTCCAATCAGCAGTCTGCTGCTAGTCACCTGGCCTAGCTGAGTCAATGGATGTAGCCTCTGGCGGTGGGGTATTAGCTGCAGTACCCTTATCTGACCATCTGGTGTGATGGTGAAGAAGGTAAGGCTATCTCACTTGGCAGGCCTGGGTTTGAGACCCAAAGAACCTGAAAAGACCTGTGAAGGGGTTTACTCAAAGCAGAAAGTCCTCCTTGGGCCAGGCGTAGCATAGATCTTGTCTTTCAATCTAGCAACCCCTGCTGATGGTTGCGGGAGTGGTCTCTTTTCCTGTAATTCAATAGGTCACGATTTAGCCCATCTTTTCTGGGTTAACAGAAAGCCCAACATAAAAAAGTCCAATGTCCTCAAAAAAGGGTCTTTGGCCCTGGATCTCACATCCTTTGCTTAAGTCTTTTCAAATATCATGATCCCCTGCTCTGGAATTATGCTACAGTGTTATTGGCTAGTATGGGAAAGCGGATTTCACTTCTCCAGATTTCAACCCAGGGACCCTATAACCTATGCAATCCCAATCCTTGCTGCTCTTTCCTCTTACTTTTCCCTTGCTCTGTTCCTCCACAGAATGTCTGCCAAGGTTCTGTCCTGCTAGCAGTCCAAATCCTGCCCTTCTTTCAGAGTGCCTACTAGGGTCTGCTTTACCCAAGTGGCCATTTAATGACTCCCCAGGTGCTTTCCAGCCTTCTCTAATCACACTAGGATACCAAGGATTATTCTCCTTCTGGGTCTTCCTTCTCACCACCTCTCTATTCCCAGGGAGTGACTGCAGATTCTCTACCTGCAGTCCCTCTTTTTTTTATGGCAAAGCAGACTTTATGAGATAATCTATATCTTACACCATGTACAATTCTTAAATACCTAGTGGTTTATATTCTCTCATTCTGTCCTATGTCTTTCAGGTAACGTAACAATGCCTTCTAATATTATCCCATTTCCCAGATATTTTGTACTGTAACATTTGTCACCCTAAGACATTTAAATTCTTCAAAAAGTCTTTCCCTTTCTTCATCAAAGCCCTCCTATACCAATAAAAGGGGATCAATTGTTTCTTCTACTTTACTGTGTGTGCATAACCCATTTTGTGTTTACTGAATCAAAAAAGCGTTTCATTTAAACCACAATGGCCAATTAGTATTCTAAACAAAATGACCTCATTTTTCCTAACTGGGCCTTAAAATAAATTATTCTATAGGACACAATTGAAAAAAAAATCTTCCTCCTCATTTTTTATGGATCCAAATGTTTTGTCATTTTTTTTTCCGAAGAGAGAGCGCTTTAATCTCTCATACCACCAGTTTGTGAATACAGGAGGAAAGCTTTCAGTACAATGCTTTGAATGGTCCAACTTCCCCTTTGAGGAAGATTTTTTCCCTTCAATTGAAACACTGTGCTCCTGTGCAATATGTTGGGGAGTTTAGTAAATGAAGTCTTCAGATGTCTGTCACCAACGTTTACAACCCAAAACATTGTCAAAAGAAAATCAGGGACACAGAAGCCACTTGAAATTGGGTGCATACTGGCAGATAGAAGGTGGAAGGCAAATGGGGTTCCTTCTGAGGTGGATGGATTGCTTAGACTTTTCTAAATGAAAAGAGATAAATATGATATCCCCATTTAATTCCCAGTGCAGGGAAGATTATTATTTTTTACAACATGTGCAAGGTTTCCAGTCATAATGATGGATCAAACAGATTGCAGTATTTCTAGGACCAAGTAAGTTTGGATACTTTAAATTGCTGTAGTTGATAAAGTTCTCCCTTATACACTCAAGACTTCCTCAACATGATCATCAAAGTTAGAATATGAGGGTAAACAATCAAGGTGACATTTTGGAAATAATAATAAGGATGGTCTCTCCCAAACATGGCATGACACAGTTTCCAGTTTCAGAGAGGCTCTTCTCTATCTTGCCTGCTGTGTACTGAGAATGGATGACCACAACATCACAGAGAGCTTACAGAACTGGGTAGTTTATGGTCATTGACTTACAAGCTACAAGATTTAACACTTCACAAACTTTCACAGACTTTCAGCCCTTCTGAAATCAGAGAGTTATTGATCATGCCAAATCAATCTCTAGCAACGTCAGATATACTACTACACAGAACAGTTAAATCCCCCACTGTCTGTGTTAAAGTTAGGGTAAACTGAATTCCATTTCCAGTCTGGTGCTGAGGATCCCTCTTTCACAAATAAATTGAGGCAGTGATACTTCTCTGACTCTGGAGGAAGTGATCATAGATTTTAAAGCAGTCAGGACCATTATGATCATCTAGTCTGACCTTCTGCAAAACACAGGCCATAGAACCTCATTTATTAATTCCTTTATTGATTGAAGAACTTACTACTATTGAGAGAAGTTTAATTGTAGGCCTCAGAAATGGTACAAAATGAAAACATTCCATGAAGGTGAATAAGATCTGTATTTTCAGCTCCCTGTTCTAAGACCATTAATTATAAAGTTCTCCGACTCAAACATGGTAACTTTTTTCTGTAGACTCCAAGTCTTCTGTGTATGAACTTAAAAATGACTATGGAAAATGTTAAGATGTAAGAAAAACTTTTTTCAGCATTACCATTCACTAAAGTATACAAAAATTGCTAAGATTCTCCAGAGAAGGAATGGAGGGCTATGGTTTTTGGCTCTACATTGTCCTAAAGACATTTTTATAATTATGTGACCTTTCATTCATGTCCCAAGGCTCTGGAAATAAAAAAAAAATGTTAATCTTTTTAAACCATATCTTGAATGGAGCAGCATCTAAATTGTTCATAAAGCTGCATACCTCAGCCACAAAACATCTGTTAAGGACCTCACATTTTTTGGTTAATGTGGAAAATTCATTCCAAACCAAACCTTCAATTTAGACTTCCTGGATTCAACCTAAATGTCACAGCTTTGACCTTTGACATTTCTTGGCCCAAGAGAGAAACTATAACAAATGTGTGTCAAGAGATGATGACTCTTCCTTCTGTCATATAAAGGAATTTAGCAAGGCTACCAGCATACCTTGGCCCTTCCAAGGGTTAATCAGTCTTCCAGCAACATCCAGAGATGTTTGTTATATGGAAAAAATCTTTCACCAACTGGGAAGCAAGCATTTCCTTGTTATCCGCTGCTTGGCTGGAATGCTTGTGGTGAGGAGGGGACCTAATGCCAACACTCTTACTCCTTCATAGACTTTCTGACCCCAGAAATGCTAGATAGACATCTCAAAAACTATCACAGGAGCCTATTTTGAGCATTGTGGCTGTAAAAATACTGGAAGTTATATAATCATTCAGTACATGTCACAGACTGATAAGGTGATAGCCAATAGCTTAAGAAGTGACAAAGACCTATTGGAAGAAGTCTCCCATAACTAATCCCTATATATTTTTCTTAGAATGTGTTATCTGAAAGTAGATCAGTATACCACACTTCAAAATAATAAAACTGATTTTTACCTCACAATAGTTTCATAGAAGGCAGCAGTAACAATATCCACTATTACTACTCCTAATTTCTGTATATGTTTTCTCCTTTCCAGTACTCCAGCAGGTGTTGGCAAAGATGCTGAAGCACTGACCAGAAAATAACCTTTTTATCTAACCCTACTGGCCACAGAAAACATGTATTCACTTGGTCCCACAGTTCCTGACAGACTTCTTCTATGCAATCCCGAGAAAGCTGGCTAAAGGGACTCTTGTACGAAGAACACAAGGACAAGCTAGACAACTTTCCAGTGAAGGGTTCTCTGATGATTGTTTCTGAGGTCAAGAAATCATCACAAAATGCAGTGTTTCAGAAGCACACTGTCAAACTCCTCCTGCCTTCAGATTTGAAAAATACAGTCAGCAGATCAATACAATTTATAGAGACTTCATGGACGAATTCAAAATCAGGAAATAAAAATTACCTCTTTTGAATGAAGCTTCTAATCCATGATTATTTGGTATGCAAGCTGCACTGGCTCCTGTTTTCCCTGGTGTAATTAGAACCAGAGTATTTTTCAAATGAGTCAGACTAAATATGGCTCCATTTGGGAACTTTTGTGTGTGGATATTGTAAATCACAACTAGGTAGTCCTCTTACAGACATGAAAAATTGACATGTCTCTTAGGTCTATGTTGGCGAACTTTATGATGTCTGAACTGACTTCCCTAAAAACTGATAAACCATTTTGATAAATCTACAAAAACATATAATAGGATATAAATATTTCCCTTCTGGAAGGACAAAACATAGTCAAGAACCCATTTTTCCCTATAAGACAATAACATGCATTGGAGGAGTGGAAACAAAGAAGCATAGTTGAGGGACACAAGGGCATCTGCCAGCCAGGGTCTGACTGCTGATGGTGAATGTGAATATGAAAATGAAAATGAATGTTTTAGGGACTGAACATCAGTAGAGCAAGCAGAGACTGAAGGGGACTGCAGGCTACCAGGCCTACCTTTGGAGCAGAAATTGTACTTTTCCACCGGGTGGCTTCTGGAGTGCTTCCTTTACTTAGTACTGGCATCTCTCAGCAGCCAGATCTGTTCTTTCTTTCAACAGCTGCACCTGCTCCCACTAGCTCCTCAAGCCCAGTACATGAAGGAAAAAGAATCTCTATGGACTGGTACCCAAGAAACTGGTTTCCTTTAATGATTCAGTGTTGATGACTCAGTGAAATCCCTAACAAACTAGCTGATCACTGTATCCATTTTATATAATTTTTATAATTAGACCTTGTCTGCATTAGGTCTTTTGGACCTGTGGTTCCCAATGGGTGCATCTTCACCAGTGGTAACCTGTCTGAGTCCGACCCTAATCAACACTACTTTCATCAAGGGAGCTGCACTCATTGGGCATTATAAGCCTCTAAAATCCTAGTATAGACAAGACCTTAGTGAAAAGGAAGGGTAAGTTAAAATTCTTTGTCCAATTATATAAGTAATAATATGTTTTCTATCAGCACTTTTCCAAATGCATATGAAGTAGAATTAGATTAGGAACAACACCTTCTTGTTTAGTAGAGCTGATTAACACCTGCAAAATTCACACACACACACACACACACACACAGAAAGAGTAGTGTGATTGACCAAACAAAAGCAAAATTTGTCAAATAATTGATTTAGTGAATAATATTTATCAGGCACTGTTGCTAAGTTATACTGATGTGATCTTATCATTAATTGTTTTACATCCCCTTCCCCTCCTCCTTTTGGTGTTTTTAAACACAATCACAATCTTCATCATCAATATCAGCAAAAGCAGGAGTATTGTTCATCAGTAGTGAGAAGTTTAAATCTTATTTATGTTTAACTACAGCATTAAGAACAAGAGACAACAAAAATTTTAGAGGGTTTTATATAAATCCAATGCCACGTTGTGAAAATAAAAGAAATAAGAGAAAGGACTTGATGGATTAATGCCATAAACTTTTATGACACAAATTGGTAAAAGTGAAAATCCTTGTCTGCTTCAACTTCTCTTTTTTATTGTAGTGCAATGCCCCCTGCAGGAACAAACTGATTCTCATGTTTCCAAACACTAGAGCTCTCACAGTGCAGCCTGGAACAGAGCATTTCATTCAGTCAGCAATGTTTCCAAGAATTCTGTTAATTGTAAATTATTATATTTGAATCATCTCAATTTTATGATACAAACCCACATAAACCAGAAAACCAAAAGGAAAAAAAAAACAGCTGATGTATTCTGCCTGGCTTTCACATCACAGTATAGAGAAAAAGGCACAATGGCATGATTTAATGACAATTTGTCTCCCGCCCTTAACTCAGTAGGTTTCTAGAGGTTCAGGCTGCGGGGGAAAATGTGGTGGTACTGTCTTCAAGATTCACCTACAATCCCAAACTTCTGGCCACAATCCCAAATTAGCTGGATGCTTCTTGTCAACTGACAAGCGGTGAAATAGATAACAATGTTGGGCCAGAACTTCAGCTGTTATAAATGGAAATAGCCCTTTTCATTGGGGCTACACTGATTTACACCACTGAGCATCTGGCCCACCAATTTTCATTAAATTGTCATTATTATGTTTCAGCTCATGTACACACAGCTTAGGATCAAATGCTGGCCCCCTCTGAAAAATCCTAATAAATGAGCTTTTTTAAAAGGGATATTGGGGAGAGAGAAGGACCCTCTCTACCTCTAAAACAGGATCTTGGTATGAAGCAACTATATGGCAATGACATTGCTTCAATTATTATTTCGTCCAAATCCACTGCCCCATCTCTAATCGCAAGGCTAAAATTATGCCAATGAAGATTTTTGGAAAGACAGTGTTTACAGATTAATTGTTGGGTGAGGAACGGAAGCCTGGAGGGAAATGGAATGAAGTAACTAGCTGCCATTTCAACCAATGATCGGTGCTGGTAGATGATGTTTGGAGGCACTTGCTGAAGTGCCACATTCCTCTGCCCCACACACACACACAGACACACACTAACCTGGGAATGGCACAAGAAGAAGCACTTTTTGATGGGTGCTGGGACATAATTGAAATATGGTCAGATTGTGGCAAGAATATGTTGGCGGGCGATAAAGGGTGATACGAAAAGCACTTCTCTATCTTTGTGCAACCTACACACGGGCCTGACACAGTCAAAGTCCCTGTGTATCAGAGAGTGCATGGACTGCTCCCTCAGTGCAATTCATGGATCTACAGTGCCCCAAAGAGGGTGGAGAAGAGGCAGGGAGCTGGTTTCCATGACAGTCTGCAAGCACAGTTCCTCTTTGAGCTCCTCATTGGGCAGCATAGCTCTTCACTGCTTTTTAGTCAGCCAGTTGCTATATGCCACAAATTGTCCTGTAAGAAGCAGCTTTCAGAAGAAGGTTTTACTGGGACAAATCCAGAGTACAGTGATCCAGCTGCATGAAGATATATCATTATGAGGGAAATACTGATCCAACACTTCTTCTCCGTGCAGACTGTCTATGAGGAGATCATGATTACCTTAAATTTATTTGTTATTCAAAGGCATTCAATTATTTTGGAGTGAAAAAGGAATGTTTTTAGCTCTATGGACTTTCTATACATGTATTAAAAAATAGCAATTCTAGCTGGTTAAATAGATGTGATTAGTGTAATGAGTTCCACATTATTCTTTCTTTTCCCCATTAATTGCTTATGCAAGCACGCCGAAGCATGTGAACATAAATGTAATGTCTTTGAATGCTCACAAAATTTGTAAAATTTGACTGCAAAAATGTTTTTGGATAGCAAACCCAAGAGGCTTGATTTTATAACAAATCTGAAGTCAGTGGAGTTACACTGGTGTGAAACTGGTCCAAAACGGGAATGTGTATGTCCAAAGCCAGTTTATTACAAAGTAAGAATTGAGATTTTTTTTTGGCAATATCCACCCAGCTCTGAGAGATCAAGGGAGGTAGCCAGTACTTGGTTCCTAGTCTACCTTGACAATGAAAACCGCCATCAGATTGACCTATCTAGATCGATTGAGCGGTCAGTGAAGACCCGCTCAATCGATCCAGAAGTTGACGCTGATAATCCACTCCCTCAAGTGGCGTAGCTCTGCGTCAACGAGAACGCAGTTGCCATTGGTGCAGTGTAGTGAAGATGTCACACAAAGGGAAGCACAGTAGTCGATGGGAGTTACGCAAGCTATTCTGCATAGCTTGCGTAACTCCGGTTGACTACTGCTGAATTGCCAAGTAAGTGTAGATCAAGCCTTAGAGATTCATAGACTTTAAGGTCAGAAGGGACCATCAGAATCATCTAGTCTGACCTCCTGCACATTGCAGGAGACAGAACTCACCCACATACTCCTGTAATAGATCCCTAACCTCTGGCTGAGTTACTGAAGTCCATAAATCATGAATTAAAGACTTCAATAGAGAATCTAACATGGACACTAGTTTAAACCTGCAAGTGACCCAGCCCCATGTTGCATAGGAAGGTGAAAATCCCCTGGGGTCTCGGCTAATCTGATCCAAAGGAAATTTTTCCTTTGAATTTGTTGAATAAAAAATCCAGTGACTGGGAAGGAAAACCCACTAAAATGACATCTCTAATTGAAAAGCAAATATTTGTTCTCTGAAGTATATAATAATCTTGACAAAGAATGATTGGTTTACCACAGAAGCTGAAATGTTAAACAGATGCTACTTCACAAATTAAACATTCTGGTTAGCTCAGCAAAGGCCTGGTGCAAAGACAACTAATGTCCAGTGCAAAGAGTCCCAATAATTCCAGAACACTCTAGATCATTATGGAGTGGATCTTTCCTCTTCATAACCTTACCAGTAGTAAGAAATGCACAGAGACACCTGAGCAGTCCTGTCCATCTCCACAGCCACTCAGACCCTGCCCACCAACTCTTGCCAGTTCTCCAGCGGAGAGGGAGGGGTGGCAGATAGGTAAACACCCAGATAGAGCAGAAGACCCATGCTCCACCGGATGGCTTGAAGCTGGGAGGAAGCTCACCCACCACCCAGCCCCTCCTTCAGGCCAGAGCTCTTGACCCAGTTGACCCGGGTGGAAGAGGCTACTGAGTAGATGGCCAGGCAAGCCTCCAACTGCACCAGGCCATCCGGGTCCTGGACTGCGAGAAGTACGTCATCAGTGTATGCTGACAGGACCAGCATCAGCTCAGGCTCACAGAGCACCAACCCTGTCAGCCTCCAGTGGAGGAGACAGAGGAAGGCTCAATGGCCAGAGCATATAGTTGGCCTGATAGCAAGCACCCTTGATGTACTCCTCAGCTGAAGCTGACTGATTCGAGTTGAGTTGACTAGGCACTTTGCAGTTGAGTTTGACTAGGCACTTTGCAGAAGCTTACAGCACCTGGAGAAAACCCACAAAACAGGGCTTGAACCTGGACACCTTCAGGGTGCCCAGAAGATACCCACGGTCCATCCTGTCGAATGCCTTCTCCTGATACAGGGACAGGATAGCAAACGACAGACCATCCCTACACCTGAGCTCCGAGAGGTCCTGGATCAGGTAGAGATTGTCAAAGTTTGTATGGCCTGGGACAGTGTAGGTTTGGTCGGGATGGACCAAGTCCTGCAGCACGAATGTGAACCACAGTGAGATGGCCTTGGCCACAACTTTATAGTCCATGCTGAGGAGCGAGACGGGATGCCAGTTCTGCAGGTCGCAGAAGTCCCCCTTCTTGGGCACCAGGGCAAGCACGGCCCGCCTGCACAAGAGAAGGAGCTCTCCGCTGGCCTTGGACTCGGCCCAGATGGTGGCAAGGTCCAGGTCGAGGATGACCCAGAATGCATGGTAGAACTCCACGGTCAGCCCGACCATGCCTGGGGATTTGTTGGTGGAGGGCTTCCGAGAACTTGCCCATGGTGAGAGGTAGCTCCAGCTGGTCCTGTTCACCCACGCTGACCATGGTAAGTTCATTCCAGAGCACCCTGCGCAGTGGCTTCAGTCAGATCCGGGGAAAAGAGTCTAGTGTAGAAGGCCCTGGCCCTTCCACGCATTTCCACCAGGTCCGTGAGGGTGGCACCATCTCGGCCAGAAGGCAGGTGGCATGCTTCCAGGCCCCCCTCCGTTTCTCCAGGGTGTAGAAGAAGTGGGAGCCGCGATCTATCTTCTGAAGGAGATGGATGCGAGACCAAATGAAGGCACACTGAGCCCGCAGTCCTTCCACTTCTCCTGGAATGCTCTGTAGAGGGATGGATCCTCGGGGTTGGCGGCCAGATGCCTCTCCAGCTTTAAGACCTCCCGCTCCAGCTGCCCTATCCCACATCCCTCCGCCGGCTGGCCTCCCAAGCGTAGTCGCGGCAAAAGAGCCAGGCACGCATCTTCCCCATGTCCCACTAGCGCTGTGCTGAGGGAAAGGCATGCCTCTGCTCCTGCCAGACCAGCTAAAACTCCCGGAGGGATGCCACGAAGCCCACATCCTCCAGCACGCTATTGTTAAAATGCTAGTAGGCCAGCTCTGGCCTCTCTGCAGTAAGAGAGGCTGTCACGGTCACCAGGTGGTGGTCCAAGAACGGGGCTGGCTGGATGCTGAAGGAGTGGGCCTGGGAAAGATGGTAATCAGAGACATAGATGCGGTCCAACTGGGAGTGGCACAACCGGTCTTCCCCCACCCAGACATAGGTAAAGGTGATCACATCATCTGGGTAGTGGTCATGTCAGATGTCCACCAGGGAGTGATGGTCTATAATCTCCTGGAGGATGTCCGTGGTAGCCGGGCACTGCTCGGTCACCGTGTGGTCTCATTCCGCGAGGGTGGTGTTAAAGTCCCCGCCCAGGACCAGGCATTCGTGAGGATCCAGGGTGCTGAGGAAGGCGGACTCCTGCAGGAAGAACTGCACCTTCTCCGAGCTCAATGTCGGGGCATAGATGTTGACTAGGTTCAATGCCAGCTCCTCCATGCGGACCCAGAGGTGCAGCAGGCAGCCCAGCAAGACCTCGGCGTCCCCCGGTACCTTGGTCTGCAGGTCGGGGGAGAACAGGGTGGCCACACTGCCCATCCGGGTAGAGAGGTGACTGAGGTACACCCCGTCCCCCCACTCTAGCCACCAGCTGGCCTCGGCAGCTGGATCCAGATGGGTCTCCTGCAAGAACACCACAGAATACCCTCCCTCCCGAAGGAAGGAGAGCACCTGGCTCCTGCAGAGACCCGTCCTGCAGCCTGCAGCCATCATGTGTAAAGTACTCCACTCATTGATTTAAAAGATGAGGAAGAAGTGGATGGGTTCTCCTTGGTGTACACACTTTCTGTTATGGCTAAAAAGTTATGAAATATTCTATAGACAAAGGCTACCGCTGTATAACTGGTATTCCAGGAATCAGCTCATGAGCAACAATGTGGAGAGAGAACAGATTTCTTGAAAAATGAGACAACCCAGTGAAAAAATCACCAGAAAGGGTGATTTTTTTAAAACTCTGTATCACTTCATTTTTCATCAAACCTCCACTATCCACATTGACTGCAGGATCTCTTTCTAGAGTAGTAACGGCTAATTGAGAACCTATCATTTTGTACGTGTAGCTGGAATTTTTTCCCACGTGCATTACTTTGAATTTCATCTCCCATTTCATTGCCCAGTCACCTGGTTTTGTGAAATTTCTCTGTAACTGTATGTTTTCAACTTAACAGTCTTGACAAATTTTGTATTGTTTGCAAACTTTGCCATCTCCCTATTTACCCCCCTTGAAAAAAATAAAGAAACTGTGACATAAAAGTTACTAATAGAAACATATGACTCATGTGATGAAAGCAAGGACAGTTTACTGGATGGAGACAGATCATTTATGAATGGGTTGAACAGCAACAGTCCCAATACTGGTCATTGGGGGACCTCTCTATTTATTTCTTTCCATTGTGAAACTGACCATTTATTCCTACCCTTTTTTTCCCTATCTTTTAACCAGTTTCTGATGTATGAGAGGACCTTACTCCTTATCCCATGACTGCTTACTTTGCCTGTGAGCCTTTGGTATGGGACTTTGTCAAAAGCTTTCTTAAAGTTCACGTACACTGTATCAGCTGGATCATCCTTGTTCATATGGTTGTTGAACTCCTCAAAGAATTCCTATAGAATGGTGAGGCATGATTTCCCTTTACAAAAGCTATATTGACTCTTCCCCAACATATTGTGTTCATCTATGTGCCTGACAATTCTGTTATTTACTATAGTATTAATTTGCCTGTCACTGGAGTTAGTTTTATCAGTCTGTAATTGCCAAGATTACCTCTGGAACCCTTTTTTTTTTTAAATTGGCATAGTTATCCTCCAGTCTTTTGGTAGAGAAGCTAATTTAGGGGATAGGTTACACATGTGAGTTCCTTTAGCGCACTTGGATGAATATTATCTGGTCTTGGTGACTTATTACTGTTTAATTTATCAATTTTTTCCAAATTCTTCTCTACTGCCACCACAAGCTGGCACATTTCCTCAGATTTGTCTTCTAAAAAAAACTTTCAAGAATAAGACTGACTTCATTCTGACCAAAGAATTGAAGACACCTGCTAAAGAGCTCATCCAATGGAAAGTGAGAAATGATCTGACAGAAACATTAATTTGGCAATGTTTTGTAAGGCAGTGTTTGGGTTGTTTTTTGTTTGTTTGTTTTTCTTTTTTTAAGACAAACAAGTGTCTAAACTTTGGCATACAAAACACATGAGCAAACACATTGTGGTGATGTGAGATGACAAAGAGTACATCTGTAAAGGTGGCAAGCGGCAAGAATTTGTAGTTTAAAAAAAAAAAAGCCTGCATAATTCCTATAACAGATAAGAAACCAGAGAACGGAAAGTAGATAAATGGAGAGAGTAACAGGAATATGATACACGCACAATGAAGCATATAGGACCTTAAGTGAAAGACCACAAAACATTACCATAGATGGGAAGATCATTGAACAATCTGCAATGAACAGCTGGAAGAAATCAAGGAAATTGGGTCTGGATTATATCTGAGAAAATAAATCATCTAAACAAACCACACATTCCACTGAACTAAAAACAATGCTTATAACTAATCCATGAATGTGTGATAACAAAATTCAGACACAGTCCATGAGCAAGAAATGACAGCACACATTGCTATCCAGAGAAATATTCAGAAGTGAACAGTAGAGATGACACTACAATTAAGTCTCAATGTATAGCATAAAGAATCTACTGAAATAATTCAGAAGTCAAGAAGTAACTAGGAAAACAAAAGAAGCAGTCTTGAATAAACACCTAGGGACCAATGGAGAATAAATATAGAACAGTGGCTCACTGAGTATAACAGCTCTATCCACACACAACATATTATGAATTTCACTTTGCTCCAGGCAGAGTCTTTGAAATGGACTGGAGCATTATGTGAGTGCAAGAGAAGTAGTGTTTCATCACTACACCCATGTAAAGAATGTTGGCTTGGATTACATACCATTTTGGGGCCTTCAAGTTTTCAACATTGTAAATTAAAATCCTAACTTGGTTTCTTCTTGCTTCTTTATTTCAGGGCTACATACGGTCAGAGAGAGAACTGTTACGTAACAGTGGGCCAACATTAATGGGCTCTTCTATACTTCTGTTAAACCAGTCATCCTGACAAACATCCCTCTGATTAAACATGTATTGTGACAGTCACAAGAAAAGAGATGACTTGTTAAAGAAGAGATGAGGCAATGTACACATGGTGTTGATGCAGTCCTGGCCTTCATCTTCCCTCTTATATGTGGAACATACACATTTTATTAATTTGTCTCTCTATTAGACACATTGGAAAGTCCCTTTAATCTTTCAACTTCCCCATGAAGGGAGTAAAAAACAGACTGAATCAGGCTGTATATTTTTATACCATTTTAACACTGGGCCAACTTACCTAGACAGCTCTATGGTTGGAGGGTACATTTTATGCCAGTATGGAGGCCCATCTATCATCTATGGCAATATGTTAGGACAATATTGCAATGCTGCCTCAGCCTTTTTTTTTTTTAAATCATCCTGGATACCTTGAGGCAAGTGAATCTCTGAAGTTCAACTTATTTGTAATTTTTTGACAGCAGCTTTGTGTGCCTCAATTGCTCTCTGTACTGTGCATTGCTACTCAGTGGAGACAAAAGGTTAAGTCCTGGGTAAAACAGGAGACACTGGGTGTGTCACCTCATTGTCCATGATGCAATGACTGGGTTGTTAAGAAGCTGGTTGGAACCTACCTAGAAGACAAAGATCAAGAAAGAGGAGATCCCCCCTCCACGCACACACACACAAGAAAGCTGAGCAGAGGCCAACTCAAGAACAAAGGCTGAGGTGACGGGATAAAGAGTTGGCTTTTGGGAGAAGTGTGGCTTCACTCACCTTGGACAAAGACAGAGCATGAAATGGAGTCCATAGCAACATGGCTCACCAAATGCACTGGCTTAGTCAGATGAATTATGTTTTCATTTTTATTTCTCTATTCTATCAAGGTCTTCCTATGCTGTGTTCCAGCAAACTAATAACCCCGACTCTCAACTGAAAACATTGCTTAGTGCCTCTACAAATACTTGCTGAGGTGGGTTGGTCCCTGAAGAGGGTAAAAGTCTCTAACTAGGCATCTATATCAGTTGGACCGGCTGGAAGAGATCACCATGTGAAGCAGGAGTGCTGGAGTCCAGGGGCTATCTTAGAGGCATTGAGATTGCAGGGCTTGCACTGAAGGAAGAGTGGGATCCTTCAGTGGTCAGTCATCCTGAAGGGACTTCTCCAAGAGACTGTTCAAAAGCTGAAACATTGCACAGATGCTGTGGATCCATGACAGAACCCCCACCTGTTGTTGTTTTTTTAATGCCTTTAAAGGCATGCAGTTGTGTCCCTCAAATCATAGTCAAATTCAAATTTCTTGAGAAAAAACGAACAAAAATCAACCGAACACATTCACAGTTTATTCTGATTTAGAGCTGACAGGCAGAATACAAAAACTATAAAAGTTAAAAATCGGTATAGTAGTAATTTTGTCCTAAGTTCAGATTCTAAGTTTGTAGATTTCTGTGAGTCTTTGCAATGTTATAGCTTTTATTTTCCAACTGTAACATGTCAGTCATTCAGTAACTGGTCTCTCTCAGGTGCAGTTTGCCTAATTCACAACATTAGAAGAAGTAGAAGACTGCTTCCCTCATAAGGCATTGGAAGCCAACAGTTTGAGGAGAAGCAGGAAGTACCTTAATGTCAACACTTCTTCTAGTTAAATCTAGGGCATAAGGCGGAAGGAATATTGGAGGGATCGTTGTCCAGTTAGTTTTGGTCCTGTGTGTCTATCACATCAAAGGAAACTTCCATTTTAAAATGCTAGCCGATACCAGGGAAGGAACAGTAGCAGCTACAGTTCTGGCCAAGGGATATGGGGATTATTTGTCAATATGTCCTTCTATTTACAGATCAACTCATTTGGCTGTAGTCATTAAATATAGTGTCTGTAATATGTTGTCTTAGGCAAATGCCTAGTCAGCTATCCCTTTGGCCTTCAAATGACACTTTTTGGCAGAGCAGAGCATGGAAGCAAGGGCTAAATTATAAAATGTTCACCAGGTATGTCCACAGACACAAGACACACAGCTGTCCTACTCTGACTTATTCTAATTTTTGGGGAAAAGAATAGCTCTCTACTTATCATATTTATTTTAATGATTTAAAAAAAAACAAAACCCTTGCCTTACTTTCACAAGCCTGGTGAGCTTTCTTACCATATACCCTACTATAATATTAGGGTTTTCTACTGTGGTTAGGGTCAACCTCTTGTTCCAGGGGAAAAAATTGAAATATGAAAGATTCTAATCATTATTGTATTCCATGCAAAAATAAGGAAATGAAAACAACAGGAACAAGGGTAAGGATGAGAAATCAAACTCTGAAATGAAATTCAGAAGTAATGTGCTCTGAGCCTTCAAATACACTTTGTACCATGGCATACTCATACATACACTTTAATGTAAGATAGTGTGGCATACTTTATCACTACTGATTATCTAATCTGACCTTAATTATAAAAAGTTACTCTTTGTTTTGTTAATGTTTTTGCTATTCATCACCTAATTTGAAATAAAACAGATTATGGAAATTATCAGTTGGACTTGAAATATAATAAAATGATACTTTTGTATGGACGAATTCCTTTATTTCGCTAGTAGCTCTTCATTTATGACAAGCTTTAGCCAGTGTTGATCTTGTTTAATAGATAGTCTTGTTTCAATATGTTCAGTTAAAAAAAATAAAGAAACTGACATAAAAATTGTTAATAGAAACAAATGACTCATGTGATGAAAGTAAGGACCATTTACCAAATGGAGACAACTTTTAGCTTACGGGCACATCTCAGCGAAAGCAGCTCAGTGTCCCCAGTGATCTAAGTCACTAAATTTTTAGATCACTCAGAAAGAAAGATTGAACATTTTTGAAGCATGCACTGTAGAATTTTTCTATTTGGACACCCGACCCTACTTAACCAGGTGTTTTCCTAAGATGAATCATTGCTTAGATTTTGAGATTTGCAAAACATTGTTTCATGTTTCAGTCTACAGCTATTTTTAACTGTGTGGGTGTGGGAGGGGGAACTCTGTTCAGATCATTTGGGGAAAGGATGTAACTTCTATGTATACAGACACACAGAATCTCTTTGTTCAAACTTGAGGTCAGTGAAACTACTCACACTGAAGTATTTGCAGTATCTGGCCTTAAATTGGAAGGTGTAATTTTCATGTTGCAATTCATTGGTACAATAATTTTGGCTTAAATTCTTCTACACAATGGAGGCATAGCAAAGTTGATGAGGGATGAAAATGTAGCACAGTCAGTAATAATAATTAGCACTTCAATCAAATTTTTCATCAATAGATCTCCACTGTTTTACAATGCTGGGTAAGAATTGATGGTTTTACAGACAGGAGAACTGCGGCACACAGAGGTATAGTCTTGACTTGACTTTTAAACTCATACATTCATCGTCTCACTCAGACGTGCAAGGTCTGGGACTGTAGTTGCCTCTCTGCAGGTGCATAAAGGAAATATACCCTCTCATTCTTTACTCACTAGTGCAAGTGAGTCATAAACTAGCCCTAAATTTGTATTTTATGTAAAAGCTTGCTTTATCTGGCTATAGATGCTGACTCCAAGCTAGTTATCTAGGGGATGTTCCAGAGCCATATAACAAGCTGAACAGGCATCTAGATGAAAATGAAAGATATGGTAGATAAGGATATGTAACAAAATTACTTTACAATACAATAAATTACAGTACTACACCTATCCAATGTATAATAAGCACTAGGTTTCAGCTAAAACACATTCATGTTTAGCGATCTGCATTTATTTCCAATTTAAGAACAGCACAAAGGGCTGTTCTGTCCCATAGGCTGAAAGAGAAACTATACATTCTATTATCTAAGGTACTGATTTCATAATGTCTCCAGCAAAAAATGCATTGTACTTGGTTTCTGGGAAGAGTCTTCTGGCTTCTCAGATTAGATCCTTGGAAAATCACCAACAGTTTGTTAGAATTTTATCCAAAGGCATTTGTCTTTTCTGTGACCGATCCCCCCGAAAATAAATTCAGTACCTCAAAACTGCTTCATACCTGACTTGATTAAATATACAGACGATAGGAGATTCTCTTAGATTTTATTAATAATGTGTTCATACATGCTGTTCAAGTTAAATAAAAACAGAGAAGGCTGAAAGCCAGGGTAAAACTCATAACCCAGATAGCTCCACTTTCAGTATTTCAGCTAAACACAGTTCTTGGTTTGCAAGTGAAATGGCTTTTCTCCCTGCTTTGAGAGCCGTATAATTTAAAACTATGAAGCCTGAGCCTAATACCAAAACCAGTTGCAGACAAAGAGTTAACTCTGAATTACCTGACTTATGTCAGTTTGTTAACCTTATTGCAAAGTAGTTTCTATACTGATTGATATAATAAATGGAAGGTATGGAATCTAAATCCATTCTGTTTTGCTTACTAGTTAGTTTTTGCTAACGAATGATGAAATACTACATTGCTATACTGATGAAATATTTTCCACTCTAATTCACAGAAGACTAGGCAGGCAAACATCGGTTGGACAGAACAGTCAAATATGGCCTGAGATAGAAATACACAAACACACAGTCGAAGCCATTTATCCCCAGGGTGTTAAAGTACCACAACCCTGTCCAATGAGCCAAGTGAGACAGAAGTGTTCTGTGCTCAGCACTTAGACTAAGGACTTGGATACAAAGTCATTAATAATTTAGGACCATTTGTACATCACAAATTGAGCCAGGGGCCTGCTTTCTTGATCTTGACCAGTTTGTAACTAACAGGTGAGAATGATTTCCACTTAGGTAAACCTGTGCTGATTGCACGTTAGATGCTTAAATTTCTTCATTAGCAGCAGCAACAAATCTATTCTGTCAAGGTGATCCTCCATTTTATAAAAAACACAAATGTCAAAGCTCTGGATAATGAGCATGGCTTTTATAAGCAGATGCCTGTATGTCCTGTTTAAAACCCAGATAATCTCTTCCTGTACCTCAAGTAGCTGCTAGAAAGAATACAAGGCCATGTTTAGGAGGATTTTTTTTGCATGATTAAAGTGACTGTATAGTACCATGAAATACAGTTCCTGCAAATATGGTCACTTTTAGAGTATTATTGTACTGGTGTGTTTCACTTGTGGTTTCCATAGTTAGCATTTTTTGGCATAAGTAATGGCTTGGGAATGAGGTTAGCATCAACTATGAAAAATGAGTTCTTTCCAGTAACTTAGAGGCAGCCAAATATCACAGTACTGTTATTCAGACACCATGCACTTACAGCAAAACCCTGCCAAAGCTAGTCATGTATCATTTCCAGCACTTAAAAATGTCTATAAAATGGTAAATAATACTGGAAATATTGCAACATTTTAAAGTGTGTTTGCAAGGAGAGAAATATATCTAGTTTGAATTTCCTCTGGGAGGCTGAACTGTGAAATTTGTTGCTATTCCAAAAATTCTGTCATCTCCCCCAGGTTCTCCAGCACTCACAAGTGCTGTCACAGTTAGAGAGTAGGTTGTGTTGAGAAGTGAGGGCACTGCACACACAAACCTTCAGGTTGGGACTTTCAAGGATTATCATCAGAATCATGAACTGAGTTCTTGACCCAGCTCTTGTTCTTGCTATTTGCTGCTCCATTTAGCTGGCACTCAGATGTCACTGACCCCTTGTTTCTTCCTCAGTACAAGATGCTATAAGGCATGTGTGTCCACCAGGAAAGAACACAAGTATCAAGAATGCCCGAGTGCAGGCTCCAGGGGACAGGTATGAACAAGGTGCAATAAGATGGTCTTGCAATAATGGCTTAAAAGTTGAAGAGGAGATCCAAATGTTCAGTTGGAGGATGTGGAAGAGAAGGACTTGGGCTGTGGATATTTGCCATAAAGAAGACAAGCAGTGATCTGATAGGGGCAGCAAGATAGGCGGAAAGGGGAAGGGCTCTGCAGGTAAAAGAACAGAAATAAATAGGAGTCAGATCCTTAGCTGATGTAGTGTCTTAGCTCTATTGATTTGAATGGGGTGATGGTAACATATGCCAGCTCAGGATCTGTTCCATAGTGGAAATAAATTCACATAAAAAATAAGCATTTGGGGGCTTAGCCTAACGTTTGGAAATTCATTATTTGCTGACTATTAAACTAACTTATCAAGACAAAGAAAGCATCAGGCTTTGCACCTGTGTATTAAAAGGCTTTCAAAGGGGAAAAGAGGACAAAATATAGGCACATTTCAGTGTGCATTTGGGCCACGTGAACTGCCACATAATTATCCTTCTCTGTGCATTTGCTGCATAACTGAAGTAGAAATTAAACTTTCACTAACATTTCATTTGGAAAGGAAGGAACAAAAAGGAAGATGACTGGTGTGCTTGAACAAGAACATATGCGTTTTGGAATTATATTTCAAATACTATCCTTAAAGTCATAAGTTAATTGAAAGTACAGTGAGCCTACCACTTCAGGTCTTCTCTAGATTGATTTATGCTTCAATTTTCTTACTCTCCATGTCAGCAAGATTTGCAGTTGTCACCGTTCTAAAAATCTGTCTGACAGCGTCAAATCCAAGCAAATGTAGATTTTATAGTTCTAGGATATCAAGTTAAGTAGAAAATAGTATTGCAGTGATTATTCCTCCTTCACCTAGTACTTGCTTTGTCAGTACAAAATCTCCTCCTCTTGGCAGTTAATGTTGTCAGAACAGTCCCACTCCCTTCACCTCTGCCTCTCGTGGGCATTCAATGCTGGTAAGAGGTGTACCACAAAAGGCTGATAGAGCAGTCATGCTTCTTCAGGATTTTCCACAATGCTGCAGATTATCTTCACACCCACCTGGTTTTTCAACCCCTCAGATTTGTTTTTAAACAAGCTTTTAGAAACTGCTGATATTGCAAAGATTTTCTTCTTCACTTTTCCTCAATCGTCTTAACTAAGCAAAGATGCCTCCTACCTTTCTTTTAATGAGGCTCAATTCCCTTGAATGTTACAGTTCTCCTAGCTAATCATTACTAGTATTTCTCAGCATTGGAGTTGGAAGAGGGCGGGTAGTCACAAGATTCTGAGCACATGGGTGGCTCTGTAAAGCCCCTGAAACTTTCTTCTCTTAAAGGTTTTATTTCTGGCATTAGCAGCTGTAATAACAAATACATTATATTTATACATGCATACCTAGTACAGTAACTCAACGTCATCCAACACAGTTACTACAAAGGGCTGGTCTACAAGAAGCGCTAATGCGCACCAGTTGGGGTGTAAATTCTAGAGTGCACCAGCACTCACTAATTGGCCTGTGTGAACCCTGTTGGCAGGCACTAAAAGTTCCCTAGTGCACACTGATGAATTACCATTTGAAACGGATCTCGTAGTTACTTAGATTAAAATATTAGTAGAAATCCTATTGCAGTGTTGATTCTGGATACTTTCTGATCTGTGTGAATACCAGTGAGACACGGTACGCCCGATTTGCAGATCAATAAGGTTTAATATGCAAGGTTTTCTATAAATATACTAGTTAGATACAAAGCCTAAAATTAACTACAATATATCATACTCACTAAGCCTGGAGAGCTAAGCAGTTACTCAGGAGGCTGTATACAGGAACGGCTTTTTTCAGGGGTCCCGCCAGGGAGTCAGTGGATCCTCTGGTCCGACCGACAGCAACTCCCGTGGAGTCAGGTGTTGTCTAAGTGATGACTTCTTATACCCTTCTATAAACAACCTTCACCTAATTATCTCTCTCATTATAATATATGCTAATTACCTACATTGGGTTTCACCCTTAACTACATTCCATTCTCACCATAACCATTGGGGTAATTAAAACATCTGATGACAGGAGGGGCGGAATAAAAGTATGCCTCTTGGCAATAAAACAGTGTACCCCCAGATGTTCAAGGATGACTTCTTGTTCCCGTCACTGTTATCTATGTGCAGCTGCAAGCAATACAGTATCTGTATTTTGTCTTGTAATGTGCCACACTATGCAGAAACTGAGACATCTGTAAGGTTATTCAGTCTGTGCCAACTGGAAGATGTCATGCTACAGGAGTCAGAATAGCCAAGCAAGCAACTGAAGCTATGCTAGGCCTGTAGGACAGTGGTCAAGCAACTCAAATTGTACTGGGCCTCCAACATTCCCCTCCTTGGTGGCTGTCAGAACTTAATAGGCCACCACGATGACTACTTGATACACACCTGACTATTGTTCAAGGCACCCCAGCTAGGGTCCGAATGATTAGCGTCTTCTTGTCGGCAGGGTATATCGCAGAGCGCTGCCTCACTTGTATGTGGGAGGTGGGGTCTTTTAGGCCCTTGAGTCACTTTAGGGATCTTCTAGTCCATCAAAAGAGTCCCACTGCAGCCATTATAGAAACTATCTGCAATACACACACAAGCACAATGGGATGCAGGGCTAGATTTAAAATCCCAGTGGCAGTGGGGGACCATCCCAATAGGGTTTCCCACCAACTGAGTTTTATGGCAGCTTTTACAGCATCTAGGACTTTGATTACTTTAATCCCATCATGTTTATCAAATTTACAGTCATCATTTGTTCCTGAATATGTGTAAGCAGGGTTATCATGTTTGAATGTGTTAGCATGCGTTGTACCAAATCAGTATGGACTCCCAATATCACAGGTTGAACATATTCTACAACATTAATAGCCACTATTAATAACTGAAATATATTCTTTGATACTTCATAAACTGCATCACACAATTCCAATACAACAACATTGCAATAACATTTGTTTTGGGAAGAAATAATGTCTTTTTTATAAATTCCATTTATCACAACTTGGGTACATTGAATGCGTCTACAAATACAACCTTATCTAATGTACACAATGGTAGAATTAATGCTATTATGGGGTAACAAAGCATATTGACAATTCCATACATCCAATTAATCTTTTTTACAAGGGTATGTAAATTGTGTCAATGGTTCTTCACAAATATATCCCAATTCTGAACCCAACATGGCTTCACATGTACAGCCTTGTAAACTAACCAATCGAATTTCATTTCCTTCTTTCAATCCCCATGTCAGGTGTTCAGTAGGCCATAACACTTAAGTTTTTACATTGAGGCCTAGGGGGACTACTCTGTGTATGTCTATGATACGAGCAGCAGATAGTCTTATTACGTACGCTGTAATCACTTGAGCCTGGGCATCTACTGTGAAATTTAACATTTTTCACCAATGACTTAAGGCCCTTTCTTGGAAGGTGGCATCATCCCAAATCAATTTATTTATTTCATCAGGCAGGACTCCACTAAGTCCTTGTCGGGTGAGACCTTGGCCTAGTCCTTGATCCCAAAGCTGTGCTTGTATGCAACCTAAAGCTTTGGAGCAAGCATTTATCATAAGTTTTGTGAGGTTTATTAGGCTCAGGTATGCTTTTTCATTATTCATTTCCCAGGGTACTAATATATCTCCACGTAACTTTTCTTCAGATCCCAAGACTGAATGTGTATGTACTATAGGATTTGATAGGGCTCCAAGGCTTCTTCCTAGGATGCTTAACTTGTTTGTCAAAATTTCTTCATTAATTGCATTCAACACTCCTGCTGATGCTCCTATACCTCCCAAAATATCTCCTCCAATGTCTCGCTTTGAACATGCATGTATGTTAGCATTGTGTGTTACCCAGGTGTCCATCCAGTGCAGTCATTCTTGTTCTAGGGGTATTACAAACAGTGCACAATGGGGATGTAGGCGGGATATGTTAGTATTTTGTATGCCTACATGTACTTTCACAAGGTTTACCTTTGGGGTCTCCAGTGCTTGGCTCTTATAATTTTCTTTTAACATCAAGTCCCCAACATTGTATTCTCTGGGCTTGGGAGCACAACGTACAACTACACTTAGATACGTGTTTATATACATCACTACACTTGCAGAGGGGTTCACTAAAACCTGTTGTGGACAGTATACCTTCAGTTCAGTAACAGGTGTCTTTCCCTTTATTATGTGGAATATCCCCATGTAGTAATAGCTAAAATTGGTTTTGTTGTAAATTACTTCAGACTGATTTTGACACCATAACACTGTGTTGCTCTGTTCCTCTCTCGTCTAATTCACTCTGTGTAAATAAACTAAATCAAGTGGGCCGCTTCTTCTTGGGGAGTACTCATTTTGGTGACATTAATTGTGAGTTGGCCCTCAAAATTACAAAAAATCATTATCTTAAGCTCCAAAGCATCTTCCCCCAGTCACAGGGTAGTGGGCAGGGGTACCATCCCACAACATCTGTCTAAGATTGCACCATTTTTCCCGTTCACACCAACATAGAACAGCAACCATACACACTAAAACAATAGCAAGAACACCATACAACTCTCCTTCATATTGCATATCTTGATCTTGTGCTTCCATGTGCTGTCGTGGATCTGTGTGATATCTATCTACAAACAAAACACAAAACAAAAGCGGGATCTACAGACGCCAATTAGTATCAATTATTTACAACATATATTTAATTTCCATATCTGTTGTTAGCCAGTGGCCTACCAAATCATAAGGCATAATAGAGGAATTGTACTGTGGTATTCTATAATTCCCCTTGCCTATAATCGCTATTGGTCCTGCTGAGAACCATATAAGTTGGCCATCATTGCACTCAATTTGCCATTTGGATATGCAGCGATCACTTTGCAAATAAATAAATCGAAATGGGCTGCGGCAAAAGGCTTTGTATATTATAACGGATTCTCCATATTCAGGGTGATTATCTATGGCATAATCAACAATATGATTAAAAAATATCAATAACAGGCGCTTTAAGGGGTGCATCACAGGCCACAGGCTTCATCATCTTCGCCCATAGCTTAGGTATTGCCTTTCCATGCTTTAAGCTGTGAAGAATGAAACCAATATGTTTTCTTCTTTTTATTTTTAATTTCTACCTGATACACAGCGGGGCTGGCTTTATCCACTATAAACACAGGTCCTATCCATAGTGGGCTCAGAGCATGTGCAAACGTCTTTGAAACTCTGTACAGCACTCGATCTCCAATTTGCCATTCTTGGGGTTTTAATATGGGACCAATTGGTGATCCATTTTCCTAATATTTGTACCAAGTGCATTGGCCACTTGCTGATGTATACCTTTAATATTTTGTAGCAACTGCGTCACATACTGATCAGCTAACAATCTGGGCTGGAGCTCATCTGGAGGACCATTTGTACACCAGTGCTCCAAGGATCTCATCTTACATCCTGTCATAACTTCAAAGGAGGAATACCCATAAACTGCTTCTGTTACTCTCAAAGCCATGAGTATCAAGGGCAATCTGGCATCCCAATCTCTGCCTTGAGCATTGATTTTTTTTTAAAAAGCCAATTTCAAAGTTCGATTAGTGCATTCTATTGCTCCTGAACTTTGAGGATGATATGCTATATGCCATCTTTGTTTTATGCCTAAGGCTTCACAGGTGTATTTCAAAATTGGACCAATAAAGTGAGGACCATTATCACTATCAATCTCCTTTGGGAGCCCTCATCTGGAGAAGATGTGATCTACCACTATCTTAGCTGTGGTACAAAAAGTGTTGTTTCGAGTGGGAAAGGCCTCGACCCATTTGGTAAGTGGATCAATAATCACTAAACAGTAACAATGGCCTGTTTTACTCATGGGTAACTCCACATAATCCATCTGGAGGCGACTCCAAGGTCCCGCGAGTGTCTGGTGGCTTAGTGGGCCTTTCTTTTTAGAAACATCTGGGTTTTTTACTGCACAAGCTAGGCAATTGTTTACCCAGCGTTCCACATCTCATTTCATCTCAGGCCACCATCCTACTGTTTTTAAGCGGCTCAAAGTTTTTTCTATACCAAAATGGCCATTTTCATGAACTGCTTGAATTACATCATCTCATTGTCCTGTTGGAACAATCCATACCGGTACTCCTTGATCCCCTTGTCTGGCCATAAGCAAACCACTTGAATTCTGTTCAATATTCCACTCCTTCACCTCCCCTTGTTGCAGCACTGTTGTAAGCTAGCATCACTTTTCTGCAAAACTGTTAAATCTATAGTACAGATTCCTTCTGAATTCCCCGAGCAGCAGCTATTGGAGTGATTGGCATCTGACATTATGCACCTGTTTGTGCCCCCTCCTTGGCTGCTTTGTCTGCCTTATTGTTCCATTCTGCTATTACTCCCAATTTCTCATGGGCAGGCATTTTCAGTAGCCAGATTGGAGCTTGGTGTTGCAGTCTAGCTTCCCATAATGCCTCAATTTTTCCAGCATGACAGATGGGTTTACCATCTAAGCTGTGCATGTTTCTTTCCTTCCATATGGGCATCCAATCTAAGCGGAGTCCAGTCAGAATCCAGAATCCAGTCAGAGTCTGAGGCTATAACTACAGGGGTATTATTTCCAGCACCTATTAATGCAGCATGCACAAGAACAAGTTAAGCTGCTTGTGAAGAGTGTGGCATGAAGCTTCCTGCCATAAGGGTTCCATCTGGGTAGTGCATTGCTGCACACCCTGGGAGACTGTTGTATCATGTAAGAGGATCCATCCACAAACCAAACCTCTGGCTTCCCAGGTAGAATTTCTATGGCTTCCCATCTACTAACAGGCTGAAAAGGATTGGGAAGGGCTGGTTCCATTGGAGGGAGAGGGCAATCATGCTCAGCACCCTCAATAATTAAAGCATATGGGGCCTGGTTGGAAGCTGTAGGTGGTTGGACTTCCACATTTCTATTCATTAAAGCTATGGTCCAATTAGCCAATCTAGTCCTTCTTTAATTTTCCCAGACACTATATACTTAAGAGGGGTGTGGGCCGTTTTCAAAATAATTGGGGCAGAACCAATAAGGTATTGCCAGTGACCCAAGGCCCATACTAATGCCAACATTTCTTTTTCACAAGGGGTAAAAATAATCTCTGGCCCTTCCAGTACTCGAGAGGCAAATGCTACTGGCTTTTGACTAGAAGTCCCCTCCTGGCTTAAAATAGCTCCTATTCCCTTTGGCGAATCAGCTAACTGCAACACAACTGGTTTAGTGTTATCCGGGTATGCTAGTGCAGGGGCGGAGATTACCATTTGCTTCAATTCTAATAGGGCCTGATCCTGTTCAGGGCCCCACTTCCAGGGTACTCGCTTCCTCAGTAGTTGATACAGTGGCTGTGTCTTTAAGGCAAAATTCTCCACATGGTTGCGGAGCCATCCTGTAAAACCTAAGAAGGAATGTACTGCAGAGACATCAGTGGGTGCTGGCAGTTTACAAATTAATTCCACTCTCTACTGATCAGGAGTAATTCCTTCTTGTCCCAACACTGAACCCAGGTATCGGACCTCTTGCTGACACAATTGGGCTTTTTTCAAATGAATTCGGAAGCCTGCTTGCTCAATCAGGAAGATTACTTCATTGAGCAAAAGCAGCTGAGCTTCTCGGGTTACAGTCCAAATGAGAACGTCATCCACATAAGAGAGAACATTCATCGGTGCTATGTACCTATCCCATAATTTAATAACATGGGCATGGCAAATTATGGGAGAACAATGTAGCCCTTGTGGAACATGAGTGAAAGTGAGTTGACAGTCCCTGTAGGTAAAAGCAAATTTATACCAGCAGTCAGGATGCAGGGGAACAGCAAAGAATGCATTTGATAAATCCAATACTGAAAACCATTTAGCTCCCATACCTATTGCAGCCATCATTTCTGGTAACTTAGCCACCACAGGTGCTGTCTTGGGGGTACATGTATTCAAAGCCCTGTAATGTACGGTAAGTCACCAGGTTTTCCCGTCCGCTTTACGGACTGGCCATATGGGGGAGTTGTTTATGCTGTTAGTTTCCACTAGCACTCCTTGCTGCAAGAAAGCAGTAATCATGGGTAACAATCCTTCCTCGGCCTCCTTTGGGTATTTGTACTGCTTCTGGGGTGGTGGATCAGGCCCTACAATAAAAACACAGGCATCCACCCAGCCACAATCCAATTTATTCTTGGCCCATGCTTGTGGTTGTGCTTGTACTATGTTAGCAACGTCCAGGGAATACTGCTGTGCTGTAACTGAGAGTGGCTCTGGTGCTTTAAGAGCTGCCACCCTGTGCGCAGCTGCAACAACTCCAGAAAATCCCAATCCACAACAACCAATTAGCTAAATCATCAACAGTCTGCATCTTAAGCATACAATTCATGCCCAAAATAGCTGCTTCTCCAGCATGTGCCAAATCAAAAATCCCTGTCCATGTTCTCTTTACAATGGTGTAAGTAAGAGGACGAGAAAGGGGCATATCTATGCTGGAACCTTCAAAACCTTCTAACCTCTGCCAGTGATTTCCCTTTAACTTGACTGTAGCAGAAACTAAGCAGTCATCAATCAATGAAATAGTGGCACCAGAATCTACAAGCATATGCTGTCTGAACGCTCAAAATCCACCCAGATAGTGGGTCATTTCCATTTATCAGATGTTAAAAGTGCAGCATAAATCAGAAGATTCAGGGACGCCTGGCCTCCCTATGCCTCCGAGGGCTTCCCCTCAGGAGGTGGGGTTGGCCATTGACCCTCATCAACACATTTCTCCGGAGTGTGAGACTCCCTTTCCTTCTGACAAATCAGCTCAGCCAGTGATTTTTTGATTTGCCATCAATTAGAGTTTTAGAGGCATATTGGAGAGCTCGATTCCACAGTACACAGCGCAGAGGATTGATCCGCCCTCGGCCGCGCCCTCTGTTAACTCCCTCAGAGACTAAATCACCTTCCTTGCTCCTTTGATTCTGAAAGGTGATCTGAGCAGCCACTTTTCCTCTGTGCAGCAGCTTTCACTTTGTGCTTATCAGGGAAGGCTTGGCTCACTAGTAAATGAGCCTGCTGAACTCTCTGTAACAGTGCCTCCCACATCATAGCTATTAAATTCAGAGTACCCAAGGCAACTTTTACTTGTGGATGTAGCCCTTCTATGAAACGAGTTGGAAAGTCTGTGTTCATAAGGTTTTGACCTTCCTCCTCATGTCCCATAGCTTGCCATAGGATCTTTTTACGTTGTAAGTAAGCATCAGGGCTTTCCCCTAGGGCTTGCCACTCCGAATAAAAATGTACCTCAATGTGCTTGTCAGGATCTACTACAACAGAAACATCCCTCATAAGGGTACCCCTCTGTGCTCGCTTTCCTTTCTGTAGATGCACGGGAAGTCCCAAGGTGTCTAATGGAAGATATTCCCTTAAGAGCAGAGCATAATCACTATAATTTAACTGACACACTGTAGGAAGCTGTGCAAACCAGGCAACTACATTCTCAGGAGTGATGTTTCCTAAAGTTTTTTTCTCAGGTCTCAGTATCTTATTCGCTTGGGTGGTAGTGAGAGTGGTGGTTTCCTTCTCCCCCAATCTGGTAGTCTCTTTCTTGGTCTCAACAATCACAGGAGCCATGTGTGCAGTAGCCTGTGGCATATCTCCCATAGCCAGCTGTTTTACTATCTGCCTGAGAGGAGCGTAGGGGGAAGGACATTCTATACTCTGATCTGACTTGTTCTTATCTCACACAGCCTCTGCATAACAATCGATTTGTATATTGAGACAACTGCCGCCAACAAATTGCATGGGACTGGCCCTCAGTTTCCTTCTTTTTCTCCTCCAGGACAACGTGTACCGCAGCTTGCACGTCCTTACATTTCACTTCCCAGATATGAGCTGTTTCCTCCCACTGGCTAGCTTCCCTCTTTGTAACCCTCTGCATTGCACTGAGAGTTAGAGAACAAATCAAAACTATATTTTTTAATCTTGTGATTAATTATTTTTAAACCATTTGACAGCTCTAATAGTAAATGCAATATATGTGGAAATGTATATTTAAAAAAATGGTTGGCTGTGTAACTTTGAATATGTATACACATGCTCTATGCTTGAGTCTAATCAATTCAACGTAGCCTTGGTATATGCCAAATAAAGGAATCTAAGTAACAAGATGAAAGTCAAACTCAGTTCTTGGAGCACCCCAGCGTAGTGGTGCCATGATTGCTCATCTGGAGCAAATAACATATTTACCGCTTAGTGTTAGCATTGCAACCAAGCATTAAAGGGAACTGGCACTGAAATGTTTTAAGAATTTAAATAGTACCATGCTGAAGAAGTGAGTTAAATCTATGGACTCCCCAGAGAAAGTATTAAGGGGAGAATGGGACTGGATAAAAAGGAACTTCAGAGAATGGCATTAAATAAATAAATGTTTAAAAATGCTTGGCAAAGCAAGACAAAAGTTCCCTTAAATGTGATAAATAAATAAATTATTGGCAAAGCACAGAAAAAATATGTTAAATTCCATTAAAAAATAGGACCTATTGTCAGCCATAAAAATAAAAAAATAGTATCTAGGGTTTTTTTATCCTGAGGCAAAAAAGCTCAAATCAAAGCAGCAGTTTTATAAGGATTATTTCTCATGGCAAAAACCTTACAAATGTGCCACCTTCAAAAGTAAATGCTAAAAGTATAAAAAGCAAGTCAAGTTTTAAAAAACAAACAAAAAAAACAAATAAAAAACTCCTAAAAGATCAAGAAAAAAAAATGTTTGTTACTTATGTGTATAAATCCATAATAAAAAAGTAGCCACTTTTCAAGAACCATATTTAATAAATGCAACTTTGCAGGCAAAGTGCACTAAATTTAAAATAAAACTCTTAAAGCTGTCAAGAGTTAGCTAAAAATGTTATTCTAAAACATAAAATAGAAAAGTTACAGTCCCCAAATGTAATAGCTAGTAATGTCTTTAAATGTTTTATTATTTACTAAAATAAGTAATTTTTCTTTTTTTAGAAAGATGTGCAGATAAAAGAACCTTTGCATAAATTAATACTGTAGAGCTCAAAGAGAACTACATAGTCATGGGTAACACAAGTAATAGTTTTTTAAAGTTAGTTTTAAGAAAAAAAAAAGCTTGGTTTAATAATAAAACCCAGTTATAGCAGTATAACTTGATGCAGTCATGCCTGGTGAAATCCTTAGCAGTCAAACCAATTATGCTAAGGAAAGGTAAGGTGGTGACAACTACCACCACTAGGCACCTCCACCCTACCCCTCAAAAAAACCCTTAATAGCCATTCTAAGAATTTTTTTTTAAAAGGGGCCCTTCCAAATGTGTCTGTAAATAATCAATTGTACTGGTTATGGAAAGGAAAAAAACCAAAACCCACTAATTTAAATTGTTTATAAATAATTTAATTAAAATTCTCAAAAGAAATAGGGATTTTTATATGATTTAACTGTTTTGCTAAAATACTGCAGAATTTAAAGCCCAGACCAAAAAGTTGTCTCACCTGTCAAAAAACTTATTCAAAGCCTAAATATAAAAATAAAATGTGCAGTTTAAAAATGTACGCAACTTCAATGAGTCATCTACTGCAATTTACAAAAAATAAAATAAAAATTCAAGGCTATAAAACCATTTTAAAAAAAGTCAAAGACTCAACTAGCAAAGTTAAGCCAAGAAAATTTAAAATATTTATTTAGTATCTCATAATAAACAGTTTAAAACATAGCAAGGGACTATGGGGGGAGTAGTATAATTAGTGTTTCCTAATGGTGGACAAAGTAGTATCTAAACTCTTGAAGGGTCAGAAGAGAAGGCTGCTCACCTTGTGCAGTAACTGAGGTTCTTTGAGATGTGTCTCCCTGGGGTTGCTGCATTTCAGATGTTTGGCATGTCCCCATATCCTGGATTGGAGATTTGTCAGCAGAGCCCATCCGGGTCACACATATGCAGCTTGTATAGCAGCACAATTAGCGCCTAGAGCCTTGTACACACAACTCGACCTCCTCTGTTCCTTACCACAGTAGAGTAATAACAGACTCTGAAGCAGAGGGGAGGAAGGGGGTATTGGAGCACCCACAGGGGGACACATCTCAAAGAACCGCAGAAAGTGAGTAATCTCTTCTTCTTTAAGAGGTGTCCCTGTGGGTGCTTTACTCCCGATGACTCTGGAGCAGTACCCCTCATTTGGCAGAGGGGACTTAGGAGTTGTTCTGATCAATGGATTACAGTACTGTTCTAGAAGCCTGGTCATTGGTGTAATGTTTCGTGTGACGGTTGGTTTAGTCAGTACGCTTATCTTTTTTGTGGGCATGCATCTTTTGAAGCCTCAGGAGCCAGGAAATAGTCTCCTGAGAAGGAGAACTATTCTAGTGTATGGTGTTAGGAGGAAAGGCTAAATTCCAGATTTTTTTTTTAAACATGGGAGAGGGTAAATAAGTAATAACTGACTAAATTAGTACAAACTAACGCTAAATCTATACTATCTGTGCACTAAAATAAGCTGTAGGGAGAACTGCTGTGGTCTTCATCTCGGACTGTGGACGGTTGAGAAAGAACTGAGTGGGTTGGGTCACATATGCAAAGCTTGAGGCACCAATGGTGCTGTGAGATGAGCTGTGCATGTGCGACCCAGATGGGCACTGCTGATGGAAATCTCTAATCGGGGATGTGCCAAACACCTGGAGTGGAGCACCCACATGGACACAGCTCAAAGAAGTAGTCATGTTTTTAAACAGGAAGGGAATTTGGAGAAAAGGTAATGCTCAAGAGTATTCCTAAATTTTCTGAGACTTGGAGACAGATACATACAGCATAAGAGCAGTGTGAACTGGTTTGATTTGTGAGACCACAAAGTAGCTGTGAAGAGAGCAGTTAGAGTAATTTGGACTAGGGCAATTTGGGTTAGGGCTCCTCAGTCTAGGTGAGACTTTACAAAGGGAACTGGGTTTAAGAATTGGGGTTCAGCTTTAGGACTTGTTTTAGGGTTTCTCCAGAGCTCAGAAATTTCATTCCTAACTAGCAAACAGTATACTCATCTATTCCCAAAGAGCTATGTTTCCTGACTGTACAACACTGAGCACCTGCAAGACTAAAAAATAAGAACTGATTATTCTCCAAAAGCATTATCACTATCCAAGTGAGCCCACAGACAACCGTTTTTATTTCATTGGCTGTATTATTTTGCAATTTCAAAACCTAGAAATTCTAATTCACCTCTGTCACAAGGTATCTTCTAAACACAGAGGACTGATTACATTAATCCTAGTGGTATCTACTGTGCTACCTCGTTGGGCGCTGGCATCTCCGCCTGCCCACACTGCTGACAAACCATGTTGTAACAACAGATTTTTTTTTCTGCTTTTTCTTCGATTCCCAATGGAAATTTTAAGTGGTAAGAGACTCAACACCTGACAGGAGAATAATTTCCTGTATTGCTCTGGACTTCAGGTGTCACAGCTTGAACTGGGGTGCTGTAAAAAACTGGTATGGTCACAGCACTGGTCTCCTGAACCTTTTCTTTTTACAGAAGATATAATTCTAGAATCAAACAATATATATTACGTTTGTGTTAAAAGTAGGGCTTTTGGGGGGGGAGGGAGAGGAAGGGGTGCAATGAAGGGAAAAAAACATCTGCTTATTTTGTGTGATAATCATCCTCAGTACTTGTTGGTTAATTCAGCTTCAATTTTAAGAAAAATGTATCCCCCATTCCTGCTGTTGCAAATTTCACTAAAGAACATATACAAAGCACAAGAATGCCAGGAAATTTTTTAAACAAAGTTTATACCAGTTTACAAAGGTCTGTTTTTTTTCTGAATTAATTTCAACAAGATTTGTGTTCCTGCTGATTATAAAAAGAAGGAGCTCTTTGCTGCTAAGTAATAGAATCATTCTGGAAACTGTAATAAAAAGATTTAGGAAACTGGATTGATCATTAACCCAGAGAAAGCACAGATGACTCAACAAAAGGTCACTTACCTAAGGATGGAGTTAGCCAAATTTGACCAGATGACCAAAAAATTGAATTCATCTGCAAATTGCCTGCTCCACAGGATGTGTCAGCATTACAGTCCTTTTTAGGCTTGACATTAAGGCTACATACCTGTCCTCATGGTTCGCAGTCCTGTTCTGCTGCCCCTTCTGATTGTCCCATGGTTCCTGGTTCCTGATACTTGTCCGTTTTGTCCTGAAATCATCCCTCAACGAGATGACAATGCTGCAGATACCTGTAACAGTAAGATTGATGTTAAGTAGATTCTTCTCCCCTTTATTATATGTAAATTTACTGAGTCCAGGCTTAAAGCCATTTGGGATATGTTAAACTTCTCCTTCCCCATTTTAGCAAATATTTAAATGTCATTAGTTATTATTAAGGGATCCCTACAGTTGATAGACACTTGCTTAGAGGAAGTGCCTGGGGGTCCTTAATAGAGAAATTTCCTTCTCTTTCTTGTTGAGTGATTGAATTGGCCATTGACCCATATAGTTGGGGTGACAGGGTTTGGAAACAGTGTGTAATTACAGTACTTCTCTACAAACTGAGACAATACAAACAGCAGCACCACCTACTGCTTGGACAATATTTTCTGAAATCACCAAGAGCTGTGATCACCCTCTACTCTGCCACAATCAGTTAATTGCCAAATTAAGCTGTCCCATCATACCATTCCCTCCATAAACTTATCAAGCTCAGTCTTGAAGTCAGCTAGGTTTTTTGCCCCTACTGCTCCACTTGGAAGGGTGTTCCAGAACTTCACTCCTCTGATGGTTAGAAACCTTCATCTAATTTCATGTCTAAACTTCCTGATGGCTAGTTTATATTAATTTGTTCTTGTGTCCACATTATCACTGAACTTAAATAATTCCTCTCACTCCCTGATATTTATCCTTCTGATGTATATAGAGAGAGCAATCATCTCTCCCCTCAGCCTTCTTTAAGCTAAACAAGCCAAGCTCTTTGAGTCTCCTCTCATAAGGCAGATTTTCCATTCCTCAGATCATCCTAGGAGCCCTTCTCTGCACCTGTTCCAGTTTGAATTAACCTTTCTTAAACATGGGAAACTAGAACCATACACAGTATTCCAGATGATGTCTTACCAGCACCTTGTACAATGGTACTAACCTCCCTATCTCTACTGGAAATATCTCACCTGATGTATCCTAGGACCACATTAGCTTTTTTCATGGTCTCGTCACATTGATGGCTCATAGTCATCCTGTGACCAGGTCCTTTTCCCCTATCACTTCCAACTGATGCATCCCCAGCTTACAGAAAAAATTCTTGTTATTAGTTGCTAAATACATTACCTTGCATTTTCTACAATTAAATTTCATCCTATTTCTGTTACTCCAGTTTACAAGGTCACCCAGATCTTCTTGCATGATATCCTGGTTTTTCTCTGTATTGGCAATACCTCCTAATTTTATGTCATATGCAAACTTTATTAGCACATTGCCACTTTTTGTGCCAAGTTCAGTACTGAAAAGGTTAAATAAGATTGGTCCCTCTGAAGCGCCTCACACTAGCTGATGTCTGAAACAGGACACTGGGCTAGCTGGACCCATTGATGTGACTAAGTGGAGCCATTCTTATGATTATTTTGTACACCTAACACATCTAAATACTAGTTTGGCCACTTAGAGGGTCCTAAGAGAAGTTCTTACCTATAGCTTCAGTGGTTGGCTGCATCAAGTATTACTGAATTAATGAGAAAACAAAACAAAACCCATTAGTCAACAGTTGGACTAGTTCAGTGGGGTTACTGATATAAAATGTAGTCTTTGCAGACCTGAAGAACAGACACAGACCCTGCCCAGGATCATGAATAAACTATGCCAACCAGACCTTTCTCCAAAAAAAGGTGCCTCCCGATCAGCACTTGATGCAAAAAGTTCTTCAAACCATCCTACCACTCCATTCTGTGTTAGCACTAATTCTCAATCCTGTTTAAGATACAGCCACACTATGCCTCATTACCACTGAGGACTCCTGCAAAGTTGAGACGATTACTTGAATCCTGATTATAGTTTTGAATATTATAAACATCAAATCAATATACATTAGAGCACCCTTTCAGCTCACTGCTAGGCACATTTGCTAGATGTGATACATAAGGCAAAACCCAAAATAAGCACTGGTTCATTAGTCAGTTGGTAGTGAGGTTAAAAATCCTGCCCAGTCCCGAGTGGTCAAACACTGCTCAAAGTATGCCCTGAACCACGTTAGATGCCTGATTCCACATCAGGCAGTAACTTGGAAGAAAAAACAACACCTTTAATGATAATGGTACAGTTATAAGGCACTGCTGAATTTCATCTTTTGGTTGTATGTGGCTATAAATTTTGGCATGAGCCGTGCACTCACTGGAGTTGGATGATTTTCTTGGCTAAAATCAAATGAACCAGGTGACCAATACATTTATTTTTCTAGATCAGAGACCACATATGTAACTGCCCATGGAATAACTTAATATATCTGAAAATTACTTAAAATGACTTCTGGTAACCTATACCAAAAATGTTAATTTTCAGATTGTCTTCTCCTCTCCCTTCCCCCTTATCAATTTACTAACTTTCCAGACTAAAGTTCAGAAGGGCTCCTGAACTAGAGAAATATAATAGGAGTTGAAAACCTTTTGGACATCTCTAATCAAAAAGTCAAAATTGAGTGGCATTTTGAATTTTTTTCCCCCTGTAGTTAGTAGCTTATAATGAATATGTACATAATTCCAAGATATTCTATGGAAACACAGACACTGTCAGTTATCCCATTAAGATGTCTGTGTAACACTAGGTAATTATATAGGATGAAATTCACTACTGGGCAGAGGGCACCACAAGGACTATATGCCATTTGAATGATGCAGAAGCCTTATGCTAGCTCTCTGCATAAGGGAAAATTTGACTCAGTGATTATGTAAGACACTTCACTTCAATTGATAAAGATGGCTGTCAGCTAATCAGACTGCTAGGTTTCAGATACTATACAGGACACCTACAATTAACCAGCCTAAAGGGAAATGCATAATAGAAAACTGAAGTTAGGAATCAATAATATAAAACATCCCTGCACTTTCATTGACAAACAATTTTATTTCTGTAAAGTACCAGTTATACCCATTTTCTTTTTCTTCCTTGGTGTTTACATCCTTAAAATATTTGTAGATTGTCATCATTTTTCTACCTTCCCATCCCTTAGGTAAATATACATTTAGTTCTTTTAACCTTTAGCTTCAAGTATATCCATCTAGCTTTCCTCCCTCATATTTTTTTCCTGTTCTTATCTTATTTCCAATTTTGTCCTTCTAGCAATGAAAAGCCCAAAAGCGAATGCAATGCTCTAGATTCAATTGGCCTACAGCTAGAACAGACAATGACTATAATAATCTGGCTCTGTGAAAATGTCTTTGCATGACACCCAAAATTTCATTGAGTTGTCTTGCTGCTGTATTGCACTGTAAACTTGTATCTAATTTCATTTCTATCATCACACTAGGTCTCTTTGATTTACTGCTTCCTATGGCCTGGTCTACACTGCTGGCGAAATTCAGCAGCAGTCAACGGGAATTATAACTCCTGTTGACTTTGTAACTTATGTTTGGCATGCCGTCTCCACTGCGCTGCATTGATGGGAAGTGCATACTCATCGATGCACCCCGATGCTTTTTGGGGAGGTGGTTTTATTAAATTGACTTTCAGACTGGGTCTTCACTTCTGCTCAATCGATACAGGTAAAGTGATTTGATGGTGGCAAAATCAGTGTAGACATATCCCATGATTGTGTTTCCCATATTATTTCGCTCCAGAAGAACAGTATATAGATTAGATGAGTCCTAATTCACAGGAGGAAAGTTTGCTTGCATTTTACCAAATTGAGCTTCATTTTATTTTTTCCTTTTATCTAATTTTTCAAGTGTTCTTTATATCATTCCTCTGACCTCACTGTTGTTGGCAACTCCCATGTGTGTCACTTGTGAATTTCATTGGGGTTATATCTTCTTTTGTTGAGGATTTACTAAGGTGTTAAATAACACAGGATCAACACTGATCCCTGTGATAGACTGCTAATCCTCTCCACATCTTAAAACATTACCATAAATCCATATACATTTTTATGGTCCTTCATTTTTCAATCTATGTCTGAGTATTTTAATCCAAACCACTGTGAATTAATGTTGCAAGACACTGTATTTAATCCTTTACTAAAATCCCAAACCATGCATATTATATCCCGCTTGTAAATTTACTATGCAAAGCTCATAAAAAAGTAGATGCTCAGTGGATGACAGAATATAAATGTATTCACTTCTGCATAATATGCCTACCCAGTTGTCAGTAAAAAAAAAAAAAGACTTTCAAATTAAGTCTTTCCCCACCGATTTTCTCTTTTTATATGCCTCTTCATTTTCCATTTGCCATCTAGGAACTTCTGTATAGTTCATACTAGTTCAGTTTGTGTTAATTTCATTCTTGAAAAATGGCAAAAGGTAGTGTGACCAAAAAGCACCCCTGTATTCACACCCTACATGCTCTTGTAATAATCTTGTAAAAAATATACCTTGTGAGGTATCATTTGAAAACTAATAACTCACTGGTGAATAATATCATAGTGAAATGTATGTAGCAAAATTATATGTAAAGTTATGAATTCCCCTTATATGAAGTTATTAGCACATACTCTAAATCAGACAGCCCTGACAAGGCCAAAGCTGTTAAACAGGTCTATCCTAAACACAGGAATGTGTGTTTACTTCAATTTACATATAAGTAGCAAATAGTATTCTCAAGATAGCAAAGAGACAAGATGTCAGGAAACAGAACAATTTGTATTTTAGCAAACACAAGTGCGGGGGAAGAAAGAGCCTCTTAGGGAAAAAGACATAATATAGGGTTTTCACCCTTTTTTTAATAGTCTAGTGAACCTCTGAAGTGAGAGGAGAGAGTCAGTCACCATCTTGCTAGAAGTCTGTGGCTGAGAAAGGTCATCTCAAACAAAGCATTGAGCTAAAACTTGGTTGATTAAGTTTTAGATTTTTAGATACATGATTTCACTTTCATTTGCTGGTAAACATTTCTAACTTTCTCTCTTATTCTTGAATTCACTTAAAATCTTATCTTCTTTTTTTATTTTTTTTTATTTTATTTTTAATATAAACCAGTCCAGTGCTGCTTAAACTGAACTGTTTGATAACTCCACTTAAAGTAACAAACTGTTGAATATTGTCTCCTCACAGGGGTAACAAACCTTAATATCGGAATTGTCCAGGAGAGGGCTGGACATAGCAGAACATACGTTTTTGGGAAAATCTGGGACTGGGAGTATTCTGTGGTCATCCTTCATGTAATAACCAATGCTGGTGGAAGCCAGAGTAGAGCTGCAGACAGGTTGCTGAGGTCCCAGCTGCAGAACCAGGGCTGTCTAGAACGCATATACTCAGGGCGTGACCTGCATGCTGTTAGGCTCAAGCTGCAGCCATCAAGCTTTATTTACAGTCATTCCCATACATTCTGTCTTATTAAAGAAAGATCATAGTTACTCCTCCTGGACTTAATCCCTCTGCTTCATCTAAGGTCCTTCTGCTCTGTCTGTGCTATCCTGCTGCCAGATTGTCTGGTGGAGGAACTACTGCTGCTGCTGCTGCATCACTGCTGCAGAGTAGCTCCTTTTGCTGCTGCCTTGGTAGTCTTCTGCAGATCACCCAGCACCCAAGCCTGTCAGCTCTCTGCCTTATATAGAGTTTTTCTGACCTTTACAGATTCTTTCTGATTGGTTGCTTTCTTAATGTTAGTCAACAACTCCTCCCCACCCACAGGTGATACTGTTTTGGACTAATAAACTGCCCACTGTACTAATTAGTTTTACCTTGTTTACCCCAAACTTGGATCTCCTCCTGCTTCTCCTCCAAGATATCACTTTTAACCAATCAGCTACCTGATATGCTAATTAGCTGCCATTCAGGACTGGTACCGCTGAGGGTCCTTCCATGGCTTCATCTGGAGACAAGGATGATGATGCCCTAGCTGGTACGCGGCCATTGTGGGGTCATTGTGCCCTGGTGAATGTAGGATTGTTAGCTGTTTGGGTTATCATACTCAAACGTAGGAGTTGTTAAAACCTTGTTGAATGCAATTTGGGCTGTCATACACAAATACAGGGGTTATCATCTCCAGTGAATAGCTAAGATTAACCTATTTAGTTGTTGCTGAGATCAAGGATCAAGATAAGTACCACTAAGCGTAGTTTGATAAGGCCTTTTAAGTTAAGTGTTATCTGGGAGACTCAGGTGTGGAGATAGCCAGGGTTTTTGATTTGGAAAACCCGGGTGTTAAGGCAAGGAGGCCCACAGGAAAGAGTCGGGCACCAAAGGCAAGGAGACCTAAGGAAGGCGGATTCTCAGTTCAGTACCAAGGGTGGAGGCAGCCTTGGGAGGCAGATTTTATCCTTAAGAAATTGCAGGAACCTCAGAATAGGATCTCCAGTCTGAGGAAAAGAGCATAGTGTGCAGATTGGAAAGAGGAAATTGAGGTCGCTACCTGAATTTCCATCTAGTTAAAATAAATAGAAATAAAAAAAATGTAAAATGACAGTGAAAGTGTAGCAAAAGATTTCTGTTTTAGTTGTCTGACTCTGTTAAAAAGATCATGTGCAAAGGTTTGCAGAAAAACCTCAAAAGGAGTTTGAAAATGGAGAACAAGAAAATTAATTAATTAAACAAAGAGTGGTATCAGTGTCTAGGCTTTCTTGTAATGATTAAACAGTAATAAGTTTTAGGAAAAGAATTTTTAGGATAGAAAATCAATGGTGAATCTGGTAATGGCAGTTCAAAATAGCTCCCTCAGACACCTCCCTTCTCTACTGCCAAACTGTATATAAGGCCAATGGATGACAGGCTGCTTTGGTACCAGAAGAAGAAAGAGACAGAAGAAGGAAGGTATCGGAGAAGAAGAAAAGAGCTGAAGGAACAGGCCAATAGGATAAGGAGAAACTTTATAAAGACAAGACAAGAAAGCCCTGCTAAATAGGGGAACACCACAGACTGTATGCAGCGGGCTAACTTAGACCCCATGCACTGTCTGAGCATGAGGTAACCTCTTAGTGGTTGATAAAGCAGAAGGACGGGATAGCCAAGGACTTTGTAAATTCTAAATCCATTATACATTCAAAAACACCTGTCAATAAAGTGGAATGTTTGAAGTGGGATTAACACCTCTCCCTCAGATACCCATTCAGCAACTGTCTAGCTATTGCTTGCTGTCTAAATATAGTGTTAAGTATTATAAGTGTTAAAAATATAGATATATTATTGTTATAATATTTACTTTTCTCTCTCTACTCAATGTAACTCACTTCTAAATAAACTTAACATCTGTTTTTGAAGTATCACAGCTTGTGTGTTCTACCTCAATCCGAGGGTTGTATCCGTGTCCTTTCAAGGGAAAGCAAATTGTCTCCCTGGAAATTCCAATAGGGTAACCCCACACTCTAAAATTCTCCAGGTAACCAAAGGGAAACTGAGACACAATCGTACTTTGGAAACAATGTTGAGAAATGAGCTAGGCAATTTTGTGAAAAAGACAGGACACAGTCCTTGGAAGGAAGATGCATTTGTTGGCCCTAGTGCTTACCAACAATTGTGTAAGCAATGGGAACAACGGGTTCAACTGGAGAGAAAAAGAATTTTCTCAGGAAAACCCACTAAGAAGGAGAAAAAGCGAGTTGCTTTACAAGGGTTATATATAGCAGCAAGCATTTCAGATTTAGAAGTAGGAAAGATAATGGCAGAAATACAAGAATGAAAAGGAGAAACATAATAAGGAATTAAACTGCATGAAAGCTGAAACAGATGCATTAAGGGAAACAATATTAACCCAGACTACCCAATGAATTGCTTCACAAAATGAGTTAAATGAGAGAAAAAGGAAACAGGAAAACTTAGTTCAGGAAGTTGAGGAATAGAAACAGAAAGCAATGGCTAGGCAAACTGCAGTGACAGTAATACTCTTAGATGCAGGAGGTAAAGGGGAAAAAATCATATGGCATGTAAAAAGCAAATATGTGCATTAAAAGAGGAATTAAAAGCTAGTAAAAGGATAATAGCAGTAATGAAGTCCAATAGCAATCATTGGAGCAACAGGAAAATAGAATTAGACGAGGAGGATTATTCTTATAATTATTCGGGAAAGATTTCCCCAGGACCTTATTGTCCATTAAGGGAAGAGTTAGAAGAATTTCAAAGGCCATCTCCTATTGCACCAGTAATAACTACAACTGTTACTACAACTACTGCAGCTGGTAATGAGGGAGGATGAGAAGAGCTCACAGAGGAAAGATCCTATACCACAGAACAAGTAAGAGCTTTAGGGAAGTCTATGGGCCTTTTAAATAAAAATACATTAATTCGGTGGTTAGCTAAAACAATAGAAATGTATAGGCTGGTGGGAGATCTCTCAGCCCTAATAAAAGAATGTATGAGTGCAGAGGATTTTGCTGGACTTTCCTATGAAATCCAGAGTGGAGGACAGAGAGATAGAAATACTATAGAGGAAGAAGTATTAACATTCTTCTTCCCAGGTGACGATCCAGTTGTGGTTCCATATGGAAAAACAACAAGGAGAAAGACCAGAGCCTTATATAACAAGAAAGAAACTAGTATATAAACACTCTGGATTAACAAACCCAAATAGAGTAGTGTATAATGTAGTACAGCTTAAAAGAGCCTTGTTGCTTGGGTTTAATCCAGTTTTAAGAACTGCAATGGTCTCAGACCATCCTGATTTTACTCCTCTGCACGATATAGATGAAAAGGCAAAAAAGTTACATGAAATACAGAGAGAAGGACTCTCAACCCCAAAGAAAAAGCTTTATAAAATATCAGCAGTACCTTTTTCAAATAATGGTCCACAAGGAAAAGGAATCAACGAGGTGAACAGAGTAAGGGGGAGCAGAATAAGGAAAAGGATAGAAAGAATTACTACCCCTGTCAAAATGATCCACAGAGGGCACCAAACCCAATAAGAAATTGGCTCTAGAGACGGCTAATGAAGTATGAGTCGAGAGATCAGATTAATGGATTACCTACTGAAGAATTATTTTGGAGAAAGGCTCAACATGAAAGAAATGCACTTATGGCTCCACCATGCTCCAGAGATCAGGTATAGAGAGGCTAAGTGCTTCCTATCTCCCCGGTATCAGTAAAAAAAACCCCAAAAACTGATTTAGTGGCGCATTTAAAACAAGATGAATGGGGTAGACCTGCAGTATATGTAATGTTGAATAGGGAAGTGTTTGGACAAGATATGTTAATAGATACAGGTGCCACTTTTTCTTTAATTAGTACTAGGAAAAGAAATTTAATTGGACCCCCAGTAGTAATAAGGAAATTGCATGAATTTAATGAAGCGGAAAGTAAAGTACCATTTAGCCCTCCAATCAGTTTTCAGTTGGGAAGCAAAGAGGGAATGGGGGCAATTTGGCCTAATAGATTTGGATGACAATGGTATAATAGGAATAGACATATTAAGAAGCCTCAAGGTAACAATAGACTTGGTGAATAAAATACTGTGGAAAATGCCCTTAAATGAAATGAACGCTTTAGAACAGCCAGTCACTATTGAGGCAGGATGTAGATTGGCTGCTCTTAAAGCTGATGAACAAGTAGAATGGCCTGACTGGCCAAAATAGGTATTAGAATAGCACAAAGGCACAAAGAAGTATGGGTAACTAATAAGGCAGAATGTGGGAAAACTGAGGCAAAGTGGGCTGCATCCCATGAAAGATTATGCCCGCAGAAATTTGTTAGTCTTTAAGGTGCTACAGAACTCTCGTTGTTTTTGCTGTATACAGACTAACATGGCTACCCCTCTGGAACATATCAAGGAGTTACAGTTACAACAAAGTACAAATAGTGCAGTTATTTGGCCTGTCCTGAAAGCAGATGGTAAAACCTGGAGGTTAGCCATTGATTTCAGGCCACTTAATAAAGTAACTTCAATGACTGCTCCAGTAGTAGCTAAATATCCTGAAGTAATAGCAACTATAATAGGAGGAGCTAGTGGTTTACAGTTCTGGATCTGGCGAATGCATTCTTTGCCATACCCTTACATCAAAGTTCTTGATGCAAACTTGGTGCAAACTTGCATTTACTTTTGAAGGACAGCAATATGTATTCACAAGAACTCCACAGGGTTTCCATAATAGTCCTGCTATATATCATATATATGTGATTAAAATGTGGGATAATATGCCTAATAAAGACAGTATTATATCATATGTAGATGACATGTTAATTAGCACCAAAACGAAAGAGGAAAACCTGAAAATACTGGATAAAGTTCTACAAAAAATAAAAGAAATGGAGTTTAAGGTTAGTCTAGGGAAAGCTCAGATATGCCTACAACAAGTAAATTATTTAGGAGTAACCTTAGGACAAGAAGACGGCTACCAAATAAGCAGAGAATAGAACTACTGCAGAAATTGTCAGTTCCCACAGATATCTCCACCTTAAGATCCTTTTATGAATGACTAATTTTTCAAGGGATTTTATTGAAGATTATGCAGAAAAATCCTCCCCATTAAATAAATTATTAAAGAAAGGTAGTAAATGGGAATAGGGATTGTAGCAACAGGAAACCTTAACACAGCTAAAACAAACATTAGCACAAGTTCTGGCTTTCTTTAATTAGAGGAACAGTAGCGTCACATGGAGTAACTCCGTTTAAAGTCAGGGCTGGGCAAGACATGAGATTGCCAAACAATGGTGGGTGATTGGAACACCTCCAGATGGACTGAAACCTAGAGTGTAAACAGATAAATGGATGCAACAATTGTTAAAATCCATTGCTGAATACATAAACAGTTGGCAAATATGCCGCAAATGGATAAGAAAACGGAACCAATTTTACACCCACAAGAATGACAAGTAGGTGACATGGTGACATGGAAAAGCTAAATAAAAAAGTCATGTGGTCAGCCCAACATGGATAGGACCAGTGAGAATGGTTAACAAAACTAGTCCAACAGTATATCAATTGGATATTCGACAGGGGAAGAGAAAAGTGTCAAAATGGTTACACTCATCAACTGAAAAGATGGAAAGGGCACAAACGTAACAGTGACATCTCTTTTATAAGAAAGAATGCAGAAAGAAATTTGGGATAAAAGGGAGTGGTATGAATTTCAGGAGTCTCCAGGAAAAGATGCTAAGAAATTTCTTAGAGATTTCCCATTGCTAGAAACGCCTTCAAATTATATGGATGAATTCCTTGACAATTTACGGATTTAGAGACACCCCTAAATCCAGCAGAATCAGCAATAGAAAAACCACTCAGACTGAAAACCTAGAGCATCCAGATGCGAAGCAATCATCTTGAGTTATAACTGCTTTGTGGAGAAACCAATATGGACAGGCAATAATAGGAATAAGTGTAGACAATAAGATTTATCAATTGTGTTATTTGGCTACAAGATCAATATAGTCAGTATTGAATAATAAATATATCAGAGCAGTTCTTTTTAGTGGATTGTGTGGAAATAAGAGGAGTACAAGGTACAAAAAGTGAAATTTTGTTAACAGTTCCATTAAATGTTAATGTAGGAGCTATAGTAATAGAAGGGGTGCGTTTTGGATTGATGGAACTTGGAGAGAATGGATTAGTAGGAATCGATATTGGTAAGTATCTTAAGATGTTCAATAAATTTTGAAGAAAATATTCATGGACAAAACTATAGTTATGCAGACAGTAATTTTATTATTTTCTATAAAATTTAGAGCACGAGAAAGAGAAAGAAAGACAGACAAAGAATTGAATATGAGAGAATGGTTTGAGGAAGTTTTAGATATGAATGAAGATGATATGTTAAAGTTATTAGGAGAAGGAATAGATGAAAGTCTAGAAGGATTGTTAGAAATGAAGACAGCAGTGACAGCGGGATAGAAGAAGAAATTGATGAGGCAGAAGAAGGAGAACCACTGGTAGTGGCTAATATTGTGATAGAAAATTCAGGGAGACCATTGGTCCCTGTGCAAACTGAAAATGTAAATATGTATTGCCACCTGAACATTGGGTCAAATATTTCCATTTTTAATATTGCAGATTTTCCGGGGTTATTAGTTTATTCAGTGGGGAAATGTTAAATGTAATGGGGGGACTGGGAATAAGGGGAGTAATTAATGTAGTATTAACAAGACCAATCATAATTACTTTGGAAGAATAGAGGTTAGGGATGTTGTTAAGACCTGATACATTTCAGACATGTCCCTCCTTGGATGTGGCTCCACCCATCTGTTTGATTTCTGAGGTAAACAGCTGATAACCGGCTTCAACTGCAATATTGGTATCATGTGCAGATATTTTAGTGCGGAGTGAAAAACATGTACAATGGACAAGGAAGGCAGGAAAATCCAAGACATCTGATTGCTTAAGATCGAGTCCAGGTGAGGTTATTTAAGTTCTTGACAAGGAAAAGTGGGTGCTGTATCTCTGAGAGGCAGCGTATGCGCATAACAGACATCTCCAGCCTCCTGAAGTAAAAGAGACAGTCCATCCTTACCACCGAAGATGATCAGTACTATTTACCTGGTCAGCGATCCTGGTCCCGGCCATCGTGGCTTACGATCCAATCCAACTTCACAATCAGTTCCAGCTCCTGCGATGTGCTTCCTGTCATCCTGAATCGGTGCGCTACACCCTGTGGACAGAAGAACAATGGTGACACAATACACTTTTGTTAAATGGTTTTGGAATTTTGTTTTATGGCAGTTAACCCCTGAGCCAACTTATTCCTAATTGTTAAGTGATGTAGAGTTTTGCCTGTTGTGTTTGATTTCTTAAATAAACTTGTTGTGTTTCACCACTGAACCAAGTCCGGTGATAGATATAGCAGGGGTCCGAACTCCTTAGCCCTTCTTCAGGTTAACTAGGGTAGGATTAATGGATTTGGGGGAGGGGGTGTAGCCAGAGATTTTGTCTCAGTTTCTAAACTGCCAAAAATGTTGAAAGGCTTACAGAAAAGCTGGGGGTTGGGGGGTGGAGAGGGTGTTAAAATTCTGAAAATAATAATTTGGTTATTTGGGTAATTAAAGACTGGTATCAGTATCAAAATATTTTGTAATATTTTGAAGTAGGGATTAGTTTTAGAATAAAGGTTTCATGTAGGTAAGGATTAGTAGTAGAAAATCCAGGAATGGCAGTTGGAAGGCTAAGCCCCACAGGGATACATGGTATTCCACTGATTTGTATGGGGCCTCCCATCCCTATGCGTGACCCCTCGCCTTCCTGAATGCAACTCCTCCCTTTTTCATAAGTCCCTCCCCCTCCCTTTTCCTCTGTACGTAACCCCTCCTTTCTGGATGACCTTTAAGCTGACTGACTAGAGGCAACTGGTATGTAAATTGCCTTAAATCAGATTGGCTGAACTTGGGTGGCCAAATTGTATATAAGACCAACGGCCAGCAGGCTAAGGTATCGAGAGCAGTGTGCAGAAGAAGCTGAAAGGAACTGTCAAAAACAGAGAAGAAAAGACGGAAAGAGAGAGAGAGAGAGAGAGGAAGAGCAATGAAAAGCATTGAGAACTGAAGAAAGAAGACAGTTACAATCAAGTGTGGACAGCAGTGCACAGTGACAGAACTGAAGGATCCCAGAGATGGACAGAGGAATTTGAAGAAATTCTGTAAGTTATGAGTGTGCCTGTCCATAAAAGCTGAATGTCAGTGATGAAAGTGAGATCTTTCCTCTCCACCCATTCAGCAACCAGCTCGCTAATGTTTGATGAATGTTAGGTTCATAAGGATTTTAGCATAGAATAATATATTGTTAGATAAGTAGCATTAAGAATATTAAAGTATAATATTAATTAGTGTATTGAGTATATTGTTACGAGTTATACTCTACCTATTTCTATTCAGTGTTACCACTCACTTCTAAATAAACATTGTATCTGTTTTCGAAGCATTGCTGCTTGTGTATCCTATATTGATCGAAAGGCTGTATCCATGTCTTTTCAAGGGAAGTCAAGTTGCTTTCCCTGGAAATTTCTTTAGAACGGACCACCTGACTGGCAGTTTTTAGGGTAACGCCATACTCTAAATTCTCCTAGTAACACATGGTGCACAGGAAAATAGGGATGGATGTAATAGGGGTATTAAATTATTTATTTATACTGTAGGGTGGGTATTTTGGTACACAGTTTAGAGATAGGGTGGGGGGAGGAAGATTTATTTAAAGGGAAATTGGGGAACTGTTGAATTTGTTTTTTATATATATATTTATAATAAATGTAGTAGATTTGTTTTAATGGAGAAAGTCTCATTATTTCGTTTTACAGATAAGCCAACTGATGGATGATGCAGCCATATTCATACTGGCTCTTCTGAGTCTCAACTGTCGCAATCAAATATGTAAAAGACTGCTTATCTATGAACCGAGGGAAGAAATACATGAACTCCTCACAGAAGAATAAATTCAGAGACTAGCTTTTCCCGAGAAGCAGGAAGACAGCAACAAGAACCGACAAGAGAGGATAGATCTGTCCTGATGAGATTGTACTCCCCTTTCACTTCATACTATAGAAGCTCATATTAATCATGATCACTGTGGAAGACCAGTTACCCAGATCATGGAAGGAGAGTTTGGGAGGTTTAACCAAACCATGCTAATTGACACAGGACCCACAATATCACTACTTTAATCTAATTTGGAACCAAAATTGAAATCTATATGAATTATGGAATTAAAAACCCTCAAAGGGTTTAACAGAAGAGAAAATTTGACACCATTCTCATATCTCACATACTGCAAAATAGGAAGTTTAAGCACTAAAGCAAGTTTTGGCATCCAGCCACTTGACTCAGATAGGATCCTGGGAATTGACATAATGAGCAAGATCAACATTACTACTGATCAACCCAATAGACAATTAATTAAAAATGATCAACACACTCTTGTTCCAGCATTCACCGAGTTGCTGCACTGAAGACTCCAGAAGAACTCCAGTGACAGAATGCTCTGCCACTGGGTCAGCGAGGCTCCAGCCGCAACCCACTGACAGGAGATCGAGTGTGAGCCCATCTGGACTTAAGTTGGCTACCCCTGAGCTACTTCCTCCATCCCTGTGCCTATGTACCTGCAGCCAAGGGTCATCATCCACCTGCTCGGGGTATGTCACCACCGGCAGTCCAAGCAAGCCCTTGCCATCTGGGCTGTTCAATGACTCAAGTAGGTCAGGTGAGTCCTCAAAGCAGCTGGGGTCCTTGCTGGCTCCTCTCTCCATCAGTGGGCAGGGGACTTCCTTCTCCTTCAGTAGCTACCTCTTGTCTTAGCTGTAGGGCCCACCCTATATACTTCCAGTTCCTGTTCTGGCTCCACCCCTCTGCTTCCAGAGTGACAGGCAGGGCTCCCCTGGCTCCACCCTCCAGGGCTTGAGAGGCAGTCCCTCCCTGTCAGTCTTGGGTGGCCATGTCCCCTTGCTACAATATTTACAGATTCAGATTGGGTGGTAAAATCCCCTGACTGAATGGATGCCAATATGGCTCAAAAGGAAAACAATGTGGACGGCAAGCCTATATTATATGCAAAATATTTCTTACAGGCTTGGGAACTTACAAAGAAAAGAAAGGGAAAAACTGGAATGTGTAAAGTTAAAGCCCATCATAAAGAAATCTCTATTTTACACAATCAAGTGGACACAATAGCCAAACAGGCAGCCATATTAAGTGAAGAATATCTGTGGACAAAAATTGATGAAAATAAAGTCTATAAGCCACAAACCAAACACGAGGATGCAGCTATCCAATCTGACATTGTGAAATTGAAAAAACATTACAAAAAACAGGAGCTTCTAGTGAAGGAGGAGCATAAACAATTTCAAATCTTTAAGAATCGGTGTGGGTTAATTATTGCACTCCCCAAAGATACAAAAGAATCAACAACAGTCTGCATAAAGAACCCATACAGCTGGCTCATGCCCAGGGCCACTTTGGCATGGAAAAAACTGTCACTTGGTAGCCAGGCATGGCAAAAGATGCTGCAACATATATACAAAGCTGCTTTAACTGTGCAACAAGCAGTTCAAACAGTTGGGTTACAAAAGAGCCAATGGGACATCAGCCCATTGTACGCCCATGGAGCAGAATCCAAATGGACCACATTGGACCTCCACCCAAAATGGCCAAAAGAAACAAATACTGTTTAATAATAATTAATAGTTTCTCCAAATAGATGGAGGTGTTTCCCATGAGAAACAATACTGCTTTAACCTCCACCATACCTATTGCTAGCTGTGGGCCTCAGCACTGTGGTGTAGGCCTGAACCAGAGCAAGCCCGGACCATAGATATTGTACAAAGTTTAAGGGTTAACCCTCACATTAAAATGAATGAAAGTAGGCATTGTAGATAGGGATGTCCTGGACACACTGATTATTTATGCCACCCGAGGCTCCACTATAATAATTGACTAGTGCCCGAATCATGGGACAATAAGGGAGTTTTATTTACTTTCAGTAAAATAATATAAGGCTTTGGGTAATCAAGACTTTTATTTTTTTTATTTCCTTTTGGTAAAATGGTATTAGGATTTTATTATGTTAGTAAGCAAGCATAAAATATTGTAATAAAATAAATTAATAAGAATGTAATGATTTTCAGAAAGTATGAATGAGGAGTGAATGCAGTTGGGGCTTGTGAAAAACAAGACACAGCAAGAAAGCAGTTACCGAGGCAATGGTTCTCAGCCTTCAAGGACAGGAGGGAGAAACGAGGCCTTTGTTTAAAGAACTGTTACAACCCAGATAGCCAAAGATCAAGATAACCCCCCAAAACAGAGAAGTTAACACCCAAGGACAGGAGCAAGACAGTGTGAAACAAGAATAAAAGAATGATGGGAAAGTTGTCACACTTGCGACATCAAACATAATTAATAATTACATCAAACAAGACAAGCTGACATGACAAAATCCATAGACCTGAATGGGGATGGACAAGTATAAAAACAGAGAGAAGAAACATGGACTTTGGGCTCGTTCTGCAAACCCCAAGGAGCATCGTGTAACGAACGACAGAGCCTGGGTCCAATTTCGTGTCTAAATCACCTGGCCAGTGATTTTAGCCCAAGCAACACGGAAGCTGGTAATTATATCCCTCCTGCAGAACTGTGTGCATGAGTGTGTGTGAAAGTGTGTTTTAGGCAATTGCTTTTTCTAATATTGTTTGTCTTCATAATAAACGCAGCATATTGCCTTACCCTCTGAATAAGATCCTGCTGTTTATTTCATAACTGTGACATAGGTATGGGCTCTTGGAAACCATTGACTCAGACCAGGCATTCCATTTTTTCAGGGAGGTGGTCAAAAACTTATGCCAAGCGTTAAACATTATATAGAGACTACATTAGAGTCATATAAAGGCCACCCACAGAGCTCTGGGCTCATGGAACAAGCCAAAAAAACAAAACCACACTCCAAAAAGAAATAAATAGATCAGGAAAAGACTGTGACACGAAATTAGCATTAATCCTCATGACCTTAAGATCCACTGTGGCATCTCACAGACCTACTCCACACAAGGTGTTTTTGGGAGGTGTATGAGAACCCCAGAACACTGGTGGATTGGAGGCATACCTCCAGATACCTATCAACACAAAATATTAATGAAACAGTACATGTCCAAATTGCTAAACACCATACACAACATACAACAAAAGAGGCTAGCCAGTTAAAATCAAACATAAAAAGCATGGACAAATGATTGGGAGAAAACCTCAAACTTACAGAATATAACATAAAGGACAGAGTTCTCTATTGGTTCTATTCAGATTGAGGCCGTGTAGTAAGCACAAAATGGGTCAGACCAGTACCAATCATAAATAAAGCTAGCATCGGCGTCTATCAATTAGAGATAAAAGAAAAGTGACAATGATACCTTAAATGGTTCCATTACTCACAGATGAAGGAATGGAAGGGCTTCATTCCCTAAAGAGAAAAAGAATGAGGTTCATATATATATATATACACATATATATTCATAATGTATATGTAGTAGAAAGTGAGAGCTTGAGACATAAGGCCTAGTATAACAGCCCTGGTATGAAGCCTGAGCTAAAGTAATAGTCAAGCCCTACTGTTCTAAAGCAAAGGTAGCAGAACTCATGCTGTGAATGCTGGCAGGCTCACAGTAACTGGCAAGAACAGAGCTGATACACACATTCCTAAAGAAGCACTAGGCACAGAACACTCCTGCAAGCATATTCCAGAAAAGCACCAGAACATCCCAATAGCCCAAAGATAATGAGGGCTTACTGAAACCTCAGAATGACAATATGATGGATAGAGATATTTTGGCGAAATCATCCAGTACAAGGTAGAAGGTGGTATCTTACTACGTCAGAAGATGGCAAATACACACATCAGACGGGCAATATATAACTTGTTTGTATGAGGAACAGAAAGTCCCACCGTTTACAGAGCTGGTCCATTGTAATGGGCATAATTTATTAAGTGTTCTTGTAGCACATATAGGATGCTTTTTACCATACTCGATTGACAATAAACCTGTCCTGATGCCTTCATAACTGAAATGGATCTATGGTCTTATTGGATAAACCAATTGTGGTTTGATGTCCTTGTTATCTGCGCAGAGCTGGGACAGTATACACGCTGGGAGAACACACTTGCAGCCATCAACTCATAATAGTATATACATACTTAATTAATTTGTTTATCTTATATGATGAATATCCTCAATCGCTTATCGGCCTGCATGTCAATCATGTTTTGTTTTTATGTAAATATGTATAGAACGATACTCCCTTAGAAGGGGGAGCATTTCCGTGAGACAAAGCCTAAGTATAACAACGCCACAACTAGTATATATCTCTTTGCCAGGGTCTGCCAACATCCAGATTAGGAGTTTCAGGGCCCACTGAGATCTTTGCCTTTGAAAAAGGGACTTAGTGTCATCTAATATGACAGGAGGAAAAAAGGGTAAGGTCCATGACAGCTGTAACACTCATTATGGCTAGTCAATCCATGTCCCCAAATACAGGTACCAGGCCATTGTCACTATTAAACCAGAAAATTACATCCACTTAAAGAACCTGTGAACCTGTCGTGCTCTCGGGTCCTGTTCTTTAGCCAACACTCCTTCGGATCCTCCTTCAAGGTGATATCATTTTCAACCAAACAGCTGTCCCATAAGCTAATTATCTTTACTTGTTTACTTCAAACTTTGGATCCGCCTTCTTACCTGACTGCTCCCTGCAGCTATTAGAAGTGACTTTTGTTTCACCCCAGTCCACTTTTCTGCTACTGATCAGTTTCTTAAAACCTCCATATATTTTTTTTAATGATAACCTCATCGGCCACCATTTTAGATTTCTAGCTAAACTTGCTCTAACCTATAATTATTTAGTATTTATCAAAAGGCTTAAAATTATAACTAACTATATTTCTATTCATGCTAATCATTATCATTCTGTTACGATCTTTGTTATTTAAATCAGAACAGATATAATCCAAAATGTTTTCTTCCCCTCTACCTGCATTTCAGTTGTGTTGCTAAATGCTATCTCTGGTACTGATCTCCTTATATGACTTAAAAATGTCTTGTATAAGGTGGTGTACCAGTTCAGAACCTGGATCCTTCACCTCTATGTTTTTCAGACCTGCTATCCCATTTCTATCAATGCATGAGCCCAGATTACCTCAGATCACTGGGTGCTATGCATGATAGAACTGGGATACTCCCTTTAGCTCTGTTGTTTCCCTCCTCCCCATGCGCCAAGTCCCTCTTCAGGGACTCCTCTCACAAGCAACTTCTAATCCAAGATGTGCAGTCGCTCCTAACATTAGATGTGGAAGAGGTTCCTTGGGAGCTATGGGGCAAGCGCTTTTACTCCCACTATTTCCTAATTCCAAAAGCCATAGGCAGTCCCAGACCCATCTTGGACCTGCAAAACCTCAACAGATTCATGAATAAGCTGAGGTTCTGCATGGTCTCTTTGTCTTCCATTAAACCTTCCCTGGATCTGGGAGATTGGTATATTGGCCTGAACTTGAATAACATATACTTCCATGTCTCTATTATCTCAAGTCACAGAAGATGCCTCCACTTTGTAGTGAACCATACCCACTACCAATTCAGGGGCCTCCTGTTTGGCTGTCAGTGGGCCGTTGGGTGTTTACCAGATGCATGGTGGTCGTTGCATCATTCCTAAACAGAAAGTACAGGTCTATCCATACCTCAACGACTGGTTGATCAAGGACTGCACCAGAGGGCAGGTAGAGGCAGATATGAACTTGATAAGATCAAACTTCAACATGCTAATTCTGCTAGTAAATACACAAAAGTTAATTCTCAGTCCCACCCAAAGAATAGAATTAATAGGAGCAGTACTGGACTCGAGCCAAGCCAGAGCATTCCTCCCAGAATCCCATTTCCGAGCTACCTGCTCCATTATAGAGGGCCACAGGCAATACCGCACCACCACAGCATGAAATTGCCTGAAGCTGAAGGAACACATGGCCGCATGCATGTATATCGTTCAGCTTGCAAGACTCCAGCTCAGACCTCTGCAGCCTTCAGTGTATTGCCCAAGATGAGACCTCTTGGACACAGTAGTTTTGTTCCTGTCCTCATTTATCGAGACTTTTTGTTGGTGGCTCAATCCACAGTCAGTCTGCGCTGGGGTCCCCTTTTCCAAACCGTACGCCTCACTGTCTCTAGTCATGGATGCGTCAGTGATGGAATGTGGGGAGCACATCTAGAAAGGCTCAGGACTCAAGGTCTCTGGTCCCAAGTGGTGCTCTTGCTGCATATCAGCGTAAAAAGTTGAGAGCGGTACACCTGGCCTGTCAGACCTTCTAAGCCCACCTAGCAGACAAATGTGTATAAGTCATGACAGACAGCGATGTTCTGTTTAAACAGACAAGGTGGAACACGCTCATCACCCGTTCCAGAAAGCCCTCAGACTGTGGGACTTTTGCATAGCCCACTAGATACACCTCGAGGCATCTTACTTTCTGGGATCTTAGAACAAGTTAGCGGACGACCTCAGCAGGTCTTTTTCCAGCCACAAGTGGTCTATTTGCCCTGACATTGTGAACAGCATCTTCCAACATTGAAGAGTTCCCCACATAGACTTGTTCATGACACAACACAACAGGAAGTGCCCACAGTTCTGCTCCTTCCTGAATCACAGCCCAGGTTCAACTGCAGATGGCATTTCTTATCTCGCAAAACACCTATTCAATGTGCGGTGGCAATCAAAAAAGCTGAAAGAAAGTTAGGAACCATTAGGAAAGGGATAGATAATAAGACAAAAATATTATAATACCACTATATAAATCCACGTGTTGTGCAAACCCGCATTCTCCACCATTAATGTTGTGCAAAAAGAGCACTCGGGACCCTTTTAAGGGGAAAAGGCAGTATGCCACATTTATTAACAGATACTAAATCAATAATTATCTTAAACCTATGCACACACACACACACGCAGAAACACACACGCGCCCAAACACACCAGGAAATGTTCTGAGGTTGTATAGCTACCAGTCCTTATCGTGGCTTGAGATCGCAGCTTGGGTTCGTTGCTGGAGTTCATGGCTCGTGGCAGCTACCTTGCCAGGGAAGCTGGGCACGAGGAGAGCGGGGTCTTTGTCGGGTGCGCACCGACACTCTTCTTTGATGGTCTGCAGAACAGTTTCTCTCTCCCCAAAAGCCTTGAAATCTCACCCAGTCTTTTATAACCTTTTGACTTCAGTTTAAACTTAGGAGTTTTGCTGAGTCATGTCGCTTCTCTGTGTCTGTTGCTTGCTGGACAATAGCAGACGTGACTTTCAGCTCGTTCCTGGTGTTTTGATTAAGTTTGCTATTTTGTTTTCTGAGGTAGATTCTTCTTTTGCTTTTTAGGGATGTGTTCACACTTCTTCAGCCATTAGGGTGGACACCACACTTAATCAGGACTAAGCTGGCAGTTTGGGTCTGGTTCACACATACATACACCTTCCATTCATACCTCATTCAGATAAGATTACCTAATCATCTAAAAGTTTAGAAAGAGTTTTGTACAAGATGGAGTACATTTGGTCAAAATGGAGTTTTACATTTAAAATATGGAGTATGGCTGAGGGGAGTTCAAATATTACAAACAGATTCTACAGGCTTACAATTTTATTCCTACACATGGAAAACCCACACCTTGAATAGTGCATGCACTTCTGGTTGGCCATTTCAAAAACAATATAAAAGGTCTAGAAAAAGAACAGAGAAGGGTGACAAAAATGATTAGGGGTATGGAACAGCTTCCAAATATGGAAAGATTAAAAAGACTGGTATTGTTCATTTGAGAAGAGAGATGACTAAAAGGGATTATGATAGAGATGTATAAAATCATCAGTGATGTGGAGAAAGTGAATAAGGAAGTGTTATTTACCTCTTCACATAACACAAGAACCAATGAAATTATTAGGCAGCGGATTTAAACTAAACAAAAGATAGTACTTCTTCACACAATTCAGTCAACCTGTGGAACCAGGAGATTTTGTGAAGGCCAAAAGTAAAACTGCGTTCAAAATAGAATTAGGGAAGTTAATGGAAGATAGGTCCATCAATGCTATTAGCCAAGGTGGTAGGGATGCAACCCTATGCTCGGGGGGGGGGGGAGGGGGAGGGCTAAGTCTCTGACTGGATTAAACTAGGACTGGACAATAGAGACTTGACAATAGGGGACTTGATAATTGCCCCGTTCTGTTCATTTCCTCTAAAGCACCTGGCACCAGGCACTGTTAGAAGAAAGGATACTGGGCTAGATAGACCGAAGGTCTGACCCAGTGTGGCCATCCTTATGTCCTATGAATGGGGCACGTACTTTAAATGAGAAATACACTTTTGAAAAACAATTTGGAGTTGTTGAAAACTGTGTTAAATTATACCATATATAACATTTCTCAAGAAGCTTTTAGCATTTATCTCAAAGCAGAATTTACATTTTTCTAGACAGCTTAAAATCATGCTTAACAAATGTATGGTAAATATAATTTTCAAGCAATCCCTAAGCATTTCCATCATGTTTAAGATAATTTACTTTTACATCTAAACAGTTGCTAAGCATTTCCCAAATATGAGACATGCTGGGAGCATTTTACAGCATGTTTGAATGCATTTGGGAGCTGTAGAAAACATGAGACTATACATGTGATTATTCACTGTATTTTTCTGTAAGTAATACTACTTAGGATTTATATGGCACTTTTCATCCATAGATCTCTGTGTGAGTCATTATAAAGAACAGAACCATTTTAAAGAACAGAAAACTGATCTGCAGCAAGATCAAGCATGGGGTACAATGCCCAGGGAAAGAAGAGGGGCATCAGAGGCAGTCTACCGAATTGCCACTCAGCTCTTCCCAAGGGAGCAGGGGAGAGAGTAACTTGATACAGCTCTTTAAAGAGTGCAGCATACTTTCTCCCCACAAGGCCAGGCAGGATGGTTTTCTTTCTTGCAAGTTGCTGAGGAGGGAGCAAGGGATAGAACTGCAATTACCAGCAGCCTGAATACAAGCCATAGAAATATAGGCGGTCCTTATTCCTCTCCTGCTTATGTAAAGTCCATCCACAATCTAATCCAACGTGACAAGCGTAGAGGAAGGATGATGTTAGATAGTAAGTTATGAAATTTTCTGTCTCTATATAATCAGCTCAAACAGCCCTAGTCAGTAACAGCTGAAAACTGGCAGTAGAATTGCTTCCATGGTGGTCCGTGCAAAGTGAACTGTAGCAGTTATTTTAATCCAATTACTAAGGGACACAAATAGGGCCACCCTGTGTTAAACATTAAATCACGCCTGACGCTAATTAGCAGTTCTAGTTCAGCGTTTCTCAACCTTTTAAGTAGCAAGTACCCCCTAACTTCTGAAAATTGTAATAAAGTACCCCAACACTCAATTTTTCATGGGATTTTACATTTACAGACTAATGGGAGCCATATGTTGGACAAAGGACTGAGTATATAAGGCCGTCATGTGACAGATGTCAGACCTAGTGTGGGTAGGGTTACCACCTTTACACCAGGGGTGCACAATTCAAGTAAGTTCCTGGGTTAGAGGTGATGTTGGCCAATGCTGGGGAACAAAAAGTGTGATGCCAATTTTTTTGCCATGGATTTGAGAGGAGAAAGGGGCGAGACAGAGACAGGGAAGGAGGCGAGAGTCAGAGAGAGACAGGAAAAGAGGGTAGCTGGTAAAATCTGGGGCTGTCATAGTTGTCAATTTCACTGTTGAGCTAGAGCAGTGAAATTGACAAGTTTTCTGGGCACTGGGATTTGAGCCAGGGAGTGGAGTTGCCACCTGAGCAACCTACAGGCAGCTGCCAGCCTGGGAGGTGGGCGACTGCCACCCACTCCAAGGTGGGCAAAGAAGGCTTCTGCGCCGGCTGGAACCCAAGGATGTGCTGCCAGTCTTCAAGCCGGAGCACTGGAGACTGTCCCTCAGCTTGCAGCCAGGCACAGGAAGCTGGAAGCTGAGACCTGGCAGGAAGCAGGGGGCTGCAGCCTGGCTTCCTGGGACTGTAGCGGCTGCCGCCAGCCTCCCAACTGGGAATTGTGACAGGGCAGGAAGCTGCAGCATGGCTTGCCGGGACTGTGGTGCTTGCCGCCCCCCATGTAGGGGTTAAATCCATCAGATAAGTGGAAAATTCCACTTGCCTAGTCCCACTGCCCACTGTGGCAGACTTTAGCCAATCAGCTTCTGCCCTTATGGCGCCAAACTGCAACCAATCAGTGAATACCCTTGTTTACTTGGAACTTGTTGTTGAAAGTTACTGTATCTCTTGTTCTGTATGTTACATGATTCTTGTGTTTGTATAAAACTAATGTGCCCCCACTGTTCAGGGCTCAGACTTTGGATAAGATTCCTCTGAGCCTTTGCTAGCAAATAAAATCTGTTTAACTTTCTACGATGCCTGGGTATCCGAGCTCCTAATTTATGCCTTCACCCACACAATTGGGAGCTGTGACTGGGCGGGATGCAGGGGGACTGCCATCCGCCTTCCCCAGAAGCTGTTTCACGTCTTCCAGATAGAAGCTGGGATTGGGTGGGAAGTGGGCTGCTACCGCCAGGCTTCCCCAGAAGTCAGCAGCCACTTCCCACCTCCCCTTTTCTCTGTTTTTCTCCAGTACCCCCTGCCTGTGTCTCACATATGTACCACAGATTGAGAAACTATGTTCTAGTTACAAAGACTGAGGCTGCAGCATGTTGGCAGCAAACCTCCATACTCTCACCATCCTAGCAATGATTTATCTACCCAACGTATACTCTGTAGAACTATATGCACCTTAATTCTCAATAAAATAGAATTACTAAGATTGTGACAGTATAGCGTTCAATTCATTGGCATTTGAAGATCTATAATGCAGCAACTTTTAAATACCTTATCAACTCAATTCCAAAATTTCAGGGAACGTTCTGGTCCTCAATAGCAAAAGCCCAAACGATTTTTGAGAAAATCTGAAAACCAAAAGGGGAATGGAGGAGTCATGGCCATCTGTTTAGCACAGCCAGCCCCTGAAGGCCTTCTGTAATTGTTTATACATCCACCAACCAACTGGTCGATGGTATCCATTAACAGCTTCCAAGCATATCAATACCTCCTCTCCTTTCCCGAGCGTCTTTTGCCCCGGAGGTAAGTCAAATACCCAGGCTGGGAGAGCTGTGGGGAAACGGGAGGAGTACAAAGGGCACCTGCCCACAGCCCCTGACATGGGGGGCCCCTGACCAGCCAGCAGTGAACGTGGGGGCTTGTCTAAAGCATGACCTAACATGACCTTCCTCCGCCTAAGGGAGCCTTTAAGAGGCAGGGAGCCGTTTCGTCAACCCCCCACCACAGAATTTAACGTAACTAAAATAAAACCACTTCAGCGCTTTAATTAAATTCTGGTCACAGCGCGTGGGGCAGGCTGCGGCTGCGGGCGCGGAGGTGAACCGTCCCTTCCCGTCACGTGACGCAGCAGAGCGCGCGAAACAAACTGGGCGCTGAGCGAGGGGCGGCTGCTGTGATTGGCGGGAGACTGCCAGCGCGAGTGGAGCACAGCGCAAACACCCGCCGCCTCACGCCAGCACACCTCTGCGCATGCGCTCTAGACGCCCTTGCGGGCGCAAATGAGGCTCGCCAGCTGGTTTGAACTGCGCAGGAGAGCGAGCGAGCCCGCCCCCATTGCATCTATCGTCGTCTCCGCCCAGCGGCGGCCCCCCCGCCCCTTTTATGCGTCCTGATGTGCGCGCGCGCGCTTAGCGGCCCGGCGGGCGGGAAGCGAGATCTCGCGAGGTTCTTCGGACCCGGAAGCGTGCTTAGCTTTAGGAGGAAAAGCAGCTTCACTAGGTGGGGCGGGCGGCGCGCTGTAGAATAGTCGCGTCACGTGACGTGCCAGGCCGGCGGGTGTTTGGCGCGTGCAGGGAGACGAGGTGCGTGGGGACGGGAGACTCCCGAGCGCCCTTCCGTGACCCCAAGTGCTGCAGTTAGTGCGGGCGGGCGGGCGCGCGCCCCGACCGAGCCCGTCCAGTACGGCGCGTGCTAGGACAGCCCCCTTGCATAAATACGGGGGAGGGGCCTCTTGTGGGCGGTTGGTTCTAAAGAAGGGGGCGCCTTGTTCTAAATTAGCCGCCCCCCCCCGGAGCGCTGGGCTCCGATCCGTCCCCCGGCCCGTTACCCAGCCCTGCCTCAACTGCAGCGGGTGGCGGGGGAACGGTCCCCCGAGCCCCACGTGTCCATGACACGCCTCAGTCGCCCGCGGGGGCGGGCCGTGGCAGCCCCAGGCGGGTCTCCTCCTGCCGCCCTCGCGCTGCTGCCCCGCCCTTCACGGCGCTGCCCAGCTGGCCTAGTCTGAACGTGTCTGTTACAAGCGCTTCAGGCTACGAAGATTGCCCCCCCCCCGCTCGTTTTTGAGGCAGGCGATGCTTTTTCTGCCCGAGAGTCAGTCTGGGCGTTGGGTGCCATGAAATACCCCAAGAAGGGGGAAGTGAGAAAAGAAGCGATTGTAAAACAGACAATACAGTGGAAGGGCTGGCAGGGCACGCCCAGGGCAGGAGTGGTGACTTTCCCCTCCCCTTTGAGCTGCCTTTCATTCCCCTTTGAAACCCATTACATTTCAAGCTCCCCCCTTATGGGCAGGGATGAGCAGGATCCCATAATGTTTGATGTGAAGTGGAAATCAAGGCCATTTTCTCTCCTACGTTATCTTCTGTAGACACTTAACATTTAGTAACTTCCAGACAGGGAATGCATTTTCAGTTCTTCCTTGTAGTTGCTTACGGCTTGTATTTGTAGTTACATAGCTGTGTGGGTCCCAGGATATTAGACAAGGTGGGTGAGGTAATTGATTTTATTGGACCAACTTCTGTTGGTGAAAGAGACAAGCTTACAGAGACAGTCTGAAAGTTTGACTCTTTCACCAACAGAAGCTGGTCCAATAAAAGGTGTTACCTTGTCTCTTTAGAGTTTGTGTTGTCAATTGCAAAATATGGCCGAATCCTGCAAGCTAATCCATGCAAGCAGAGTCTTGATGCTACAGTTTGCATGAGTGGGGCCTGTGTTACTGATTTGCCCTATAAGCAGCTTTCCCAGATGAAGCCTATATCCTGTAAATGTCAGTCATGGGAATAGTTCAGTTGAAGTTAATGAGACTAGTGTGCACAGATGTTAAGCACATGCATAAATGTTTGCAGGATCAGGACCTAAATTGCTGGAATTTAATATAGTAAATGATCACAAAGGCTCTTGATACTGAAGCCCCATGATCCCTATGATCTGCAGAACTCCCACTCAGCTGCTGCCTAACCTAATAGGTGCTTAAACTCTCTCAGTGCCTATGTTTTTGCTTCTAGGCAGAGTGTGCTGCTGCCTCACTCAGCCCCCATGTGCCTAAGACCAGAGCAACTAGCAAGCCAGAGAAGATAGTCATTTGTCCACCTAAATCACATGCAAGGCCTGACCTGATGGGCATGCCCTGAGGTTGCCTATCCTGGGCTCCTAAGGTGAGTTCACATGAAATAATGGGGTGGAAGAGAAGCTCTTCTAACCTTTAGCCTGATAGTTAGGGCACTCACCTGGGATGTGGAAGGCCTCCAAGTCCATTTCTGCTGGATGAGAAGTGGTTTGAAGAGAAGAGTCATTTGAATGCTCTCTGCCCAATTAATATTAAAGTGGAACAATTTCAATAGGAGAAATTGAGGGAGGCCCACATCAAAATATTCCATAATCTAGTGGTTAAGGCATTCATCTGAGAGGAGGTACGGTTCTGCTTAAGTCTCTTTTCATCAGGCAATGTGAGTAGTCTAGCCACTAGGCTGTATCTTATAAGGCAGGTCCTCCTTAACAAAAGACAGGCAGGGCTGGAGAGTGGAACTCATCTGTGGGGTCTGATCACTTAGTGTTTATTTTACACGTAACAAATTTACTTATGCCTAACAGCCTGATGAGCAATAAACTGCACAAAGATGTGCCTATGTAAAGCTCATTGCAGGATTGGGGCCTAAGATAAGTACATATCGAGCAAAGCAGCTCTTCTGCAGTAGCATGTATCTGTTGGTGTGCCATTGACTGGAGAAATACAGCTATTCAATTCATTTCAAACCATTACAATTTTAAGTTATGATCCTCTAAAGCAGTGGTTCCCAACATTTCTGGCTTGAGGGCCACAGATATTTTTAAAACCCTGAAGGGCCACTAGTATCTGCCAGCAGCCCCCACCTGCAGCCAGACAGAAGGAGTTCACTGAGGAGGCTGCCTCCCTCCTAGCTGTGGTTTCCCTACTGCAGCCAGCATCTTGTAGCCACATGTACTCCACCTGGGTCCCTGGACAGTAACTCTTCGGCATTCACTGCCAGGGGGACTGGAGATAAGTGCTCCCTTGGCTTCAGCAGGGATCCCAGTGCCTTGGGACCCCAGCAAAGCGCTTTGCTGTCTTTTGGAGCCCGGCAAGAGAAGCTCTGATCTCCCCTCCCTCTGGCTCTAGCAAGGACCCCAGCACCTAGGCAGAGCATTTTATTATGCTCCCTGCTACAGTCAGAGCGAGGGGAGCGCTGACCTCCTATCCCCTTAGTTGCAGCAAAGAGCCTGCACCTGTCTTTAAGTGGTGCTCCAACACGCTCCACCTGGGTCCTTAAGCAGTGGCTCCCTATTCAGTTAGTGGGAGGGGAGCTGCAGGCCATTTTGAAAGCCTCCCGTGGGCCACAGATGGGGAACCACTGCTCTAAAGATTGACCATGTCAGTGGGACTTCACATGCAGGGGTCCCATTGCAGGGCCAGGACCTTAACCTACAGCTGCTTTTTTGCCACTCAGCTTAGTTTTGCCTTTCTTTGTTTTCACCAGGTATTTTAAAGATTGTTATTGGATGATGGGACATCTCCCTTGCAATGTCCAGCAGTAAACTCAGCTGGTGGTGTTATATCTACCTAATTCATTACAAGTCTGTGGCAATAAAATGATCCTGCTCTGAACACATCCATTTATTGTTACATCATCTGGATTCAGGGCCTACTTTGCAGAGGAATGTGGGCCACTAAACGTATGTGTAGCACCCAAAGGCAATGGCCTCCATTGAAAGAGAATGGACTGCATGGTAGCATGTTTTTAAAAATTCAGCAGTTTTGGACTGGTGTTATGGGTTACGGCAATCTAAGAGCCACGCATGTAAAATCCACATATCATGTAAGTATCTGTTTATATTTTTTTTCTGTAGTGTTATAGGTATGCATGGTGCTCTTTCAATAACAAGACCAGGTCCCTTCTTCTAGAGTTTACTGTCTTAGGGTTTGATGAATTGAAGGGACAAATCACATAAGGGAATGCAGATTTGGACACTAATAAAGGAAAATGACCAGACTAAGAGGTAGAGGTAGGGAAGTTACAGAAGACATTTGACTCGCTATTTCTTGCAGTTCTAGATTTAAGAGAAAAATAAAATAAAAATAAAACCTCTGTGTAGTTGTAGGAAAAAGATGGTTACTGGTGAAAGACTAGCTGAAAGAAATGAGTTTTTAGGAGAGATTTGCTGGAGGGCATGGACTTGAGGTGATTTGATATATAGAAGTAGGGTTGTAGTCCTATTTGTGTGTGGATGAATCAAAAAGACCAGCAAAAGTGGTAAAGGATTTGGTAAGGTGGGATAAGAGTGTTGAACTTGGGTATGAATATGGAAGGTATGCAAAGAATAAAGCCCAAGGCTGCGGAAACATGATTGGAGTAGCGGACAAGATCATTTAAAATATAAAATTAATCTTGGTGTTTGCATATCATGGTCTAGACATGCTGTCTGTAAATGGCAGAGCCTACTGGGCAGAGTTTTAGACATCTACTTAGATTAGTTTAATCGTCAAAAGTATAAATGGTTGCATGTTTATTATAAAGAATAAAATATAATATGTTATATTACGATAGTGTGTTAGGCTCTTTACAAATATGCAAATGACATGGAGCTTTTATTCACCTTTCTAAGGAAAACATGCCCAGCTTGTTTTAAAGAACACATCATAATTTTTCACAGCATTATTTTAAATACAGAAAAAAAATAAGCTGAAGTTTTCCTGCAACCATTTCTTTTGTTTCTTTTATTTTTTCCTTGAAACGATTAACCTTTGATTGTCTGAATATGTGTGTCCCAGGTACAGAATGAATGGCTGATAATGGACATTGCTACTGCTGTTGATTCTGAGGAAGTTAAAATAGACTGTGGGAAAGAGTCCAAAGCAACATCTGATGGAAGACAGCTCATGATGAAAGGTTTTTAATACTTTTTTTCAGTTAAACCCCAAACATCTTGTTTTTATCATAAAGTTACTGTATAATATGCAATTAAGTGTTTGTGGGGGGGGAAGCAATATACAGGATTTTTTTTATTGCCGATAAAAAGCGATTTTGTATTTTTTTCCAAAGTGCACTAAATAATAATTATTATGGTTCACTGGGGTATATTCTGCAATTAAAACAAAATCCCAATTTCATTCACCCAATACATTATTGGTCCAAGCAATTTGAAGTTAGCAGAAGTCTTTCTCTATACTTTATTGATGAGTCAGAAGAAGATGGAACAGTCTACTGAATGACTAGGACACAATCTGGTATTTTGTAGTTCTTTACTAGAGAACTTTAGCTTGTAGGGTAGCACCAGGTGACTTGTTAATGGAATCTTTGTGTGTGTTTTGAGCCAAATCCAAAGCCCATTTTGAATCAGAGCCTTTGGATTTGATGCAGCTCACCCACTTGGAGTTTTTTCTGGTTTTGAAGAGAAATCAAAGGCAGACACTCAAAAGTATTTACTCCTATGTGATTTCTTGTTGCTTTTTAAATTGATAGTTATTTTACAATCCTTGGAAAGCTGCCCCAGTGTGAGTGTAGATTTGTAAATACATTGCATCTCTTTCTTTCATGCCTTTGCTTATTTTCTCAAGATAAAGTCCAGGTTAAATTGTAGCAATAGCTTAAGCTTGTTTATTGAGGTAGCAATGCATTATAGCTAACCGTCCAATTTACTGATGTAATATTTTAAGTCTTTTCAATTAATGCATATATTATCTCATTTGAAGTGCTCAATTGCTCTCATTCAGTATGAAGTGGCCCACTTGTTGGGAGTTTTTCCTCTTGTTAAAAAAAAATGTGGTGAAATCAATCAATAGCAAATGTTAGGTTGTAAGTGGTTGTTTCTTTAATACTTTTTACTATTGTTTGTGTAACAACATTTTTCAGAAGCCCAAACAGAGATTGAGGCCCCATTGTGCTATCATCAGTACATACATATAGTAAGAGACAAACCTGCTCTCAAATGCTTATAGTGTAAGGTCCCAGTCCTGTGGAATGTGTAGACCCAGTGAATGACCAAATACCCTTTATCCGCCCACATGTATTACAATGCAGGATCAAGGCCTAAATAGCAAACAGGCCTTCTAATAAAGGAAGTTTTAAATGTTTTGGGGGAGGGCAGGAGAGAGCTAATTCCAAATTTGAACTGGTTTGATACATAGATATTTTGAGGCAGAGGGAAGGGGACAGAACTTTAACAAAACAAAGGATTAGTTATGAGTGTTTTTTCCATTTTAACTACCATACGCCAATGCTACAGATATATAAATACTCTTAGGTTGTTTGACTCCCCTCTACCCAGAGCTATACCCCAGTGACCCTGGTTTGGCACACTGTAGTATTCTCTGCCCTTGCCCACTTGTTCAGAATGTCAGTTTTGCCATTGCCTAGGGACCATTTCTCGTTAACTAATTTGGTGCAAGGAGCTGGAGCACGGGTGTAAGTCTGTCTCAAGAAATATCTTTTGTATGGAAGACCGCTACTTCAGGGCATAGGGTTTGCTATGTCTGCTCTGTTCTAGCTTCACTGAAGATGCAGGAAGGATTTCGATGCATAGGACATGGGTGAGCCAAAGGCAGGAAGGATTGATTTGGGAGTGGGCGGGTACGTGGCCAAGGCAAGCTTGTCTTCTTGCTTTACAATGTCCCATAAGCATTCTGTGTAACAGGAACATCAATTAGGGCAGCCCTCAGAATTGCCCTAGCCTGTGCCATGTGGCAAACCAGCCCCTAGAACAGTGATGATATCCCAAATTTCCAGTGACCAGTTCTATAAAGGCAGGTGACATTTAAGAACCTATTCTTAACTTAACTTCAGAGTACTCTCCCACGAGCAGGGCACACTCTCCGCCCTGAAATTGACTCTGCCTTGTCAATTTTGGGGGAGCAGGGCACTCTCTCCGCCCTGAAATTGACTCTGCCTTGTCAATTTCGGAGGCGGAGGAGGAGATTCGGCATCACAGCGGAGAATCTCCGCTGTGAAACTCTCTCTCCCCTGTCAAATTCGAGACCCCACCAGCACCCCGCAGAGCGCGACAGGGGAGGGCGCTAACTACCGGTTCGCTGCATTTTTTTCATTTTAAGAACTGGTTCGCGCGAAACCCACCAGCGCCCCGCAGAGCGCGACAGGGGAGGGCGCTAACTACCGGTTCGCTACATATTTTCAATTTTAAGAACCGGTTCGCGCGAACAGGTTGGATATCATCACTGCCCTAGAAGTCTCTGAACAGGGGAAGTGGAGCTGTCTCCCTTTTGTCCTTTCAACAGCACTGAGATGAATCTGCACTTAAGTCTGCTCTTAAGTTAAGATCCTCTTTCTGCATCCTGAAAGTGCACAACTATATTCCCTTTGAAAAACTAGCAAGCAACAAATATCTGATATTCCTAGATACCACAGTCAACATCAAATTCAATGTAGATTAAACAGGAGAGGTGTTTGTTAATTTGCAAACTAAAGAGAAAACAAAAAATGTTAGGTGAAATATACACACTTTATCTTGGAAACCAAAATAAGACTCTGAAAATTGGCATTGAGGTTATAGAGATGTATAGAGGAAAACAGACTCTCCCAACGAGCTCCGAAACAGATTACAGTTTTTGGTTTTAGTTAGTCTGTGTCACTTTTCATATCTTTTCTATATCCTTTCACTTCAAAAAGCATAGGCATCACCATTTCAGTACATATTAGGGTTAGATTATCTCTTACATATGTATGTGTAACCAAAAAAAATTCTTTTCGGAATACACATCTTAATTTTTCTCGCTCTCTCTTACACTTCTGTTATCTTCCTTCTTAAAATATACTTTCTGTGGCATTTGTTTTGTCTTTATATTGTCTCAGCAATTCTGGCTACATAAAGTATTCATATATTCTCCAGTTACTTTTCTCGTATATCACTTAATTCGCTTGTTATACAGCTAATTGGTTTATAGTATGCCTCACCTTTCTTGAAATAGACACCTATGATTTTGTAAATTACAGTTTCACACTAGTGCTTTTGCCAAGGAATAAAGTTCTGTGAATTAAAGATGACAGTTTTATAACTAAGTTAGCTGTATATATAAAAATAGATATTAAATATGCAGATAATTATCACACGATCTTCTTGATTTCTTCCTGTCACTAAAATCAGCACCAGTAGACAAATGGAGAAATCCTTAGTCCACAGTTAATAGGAATTTTGCCATTAATTTCAGTGGATCCAGGATTTCACCCATGATTTCCATATAGAAAGTGAGAACAATCAGAATAGTTAAACTGAATTTTTGGGCAGGCCTGTGCAGGATTTCTGGTAATATTGCTATGTGCACTTAAATAGCTGCTGAGGACGGGAGGCTGCACAGCTGTAGCCTTTGTGATTAAATGATCTGTGTGTGTATGTATGTATGTGTATTCCCTCACAAAAAAAAGTAAGAGACAAGGTAGAAAGTGTTTTTCAGTGAAATCCAATTAACACCACCTAAAAGGTACACTTAAAAAAAAAACTTTAAACAAAAAAAATCCCCATATATTAAGGATTCTTTTTATGCTATCTGATTCGGTCTGAATGGAAAAGATTCAACATACAAAGTTAGAACCACTGGTTTAAAACCCATGGGCTGCTTGCGGCCCAATTAGCACACAGGTGCAAAGGTAGGTAGACAAAATGTGACTTCCATTGACCACATAATGTATATGTCATCACTGACTGGTCAGTTCTATCAACTTAAATCGTGGGAAAGTTTGACTTGATAAAATCATCTCTGCAAGTAGTGTAGTGCTGAAATCAAATTGTTTTGGTCAAATGAGTGACAGTGTAGACAGAGCGCAGTGTAAATCGATGTAATTGGCCTCCGTGAGTTATCCCACAATGCTCTGCTGTGACTGCCCTGCACTTTTGCACTCTGCTGTACTGCGGCCATGTACACAGGAAACAGCCCCTCCCCTCAAGCCCTGGGAAACTTTGAATTCCTATTTTCTGTTTTGTCAGCGTGGAGAGAGATTGCCAGCAGAACAGATCATAATGACTGCATTCCCCAAATGCATTCCAGTTAGGAGTTCACCTGAGGTCTTGGATCTCATCGGTCTGTGGGGCGAAGAATCTGTTCTGACTCAGCTCCAAACCAGCAAAAGGAATTTAGATATTTACGAAAAGATATCGCGTGGCATGTTGGAAAAAGGGGCACAGGAGGGAAGTGCAATCAGAGTTTTAAGGCAGATGTATCAGAAAACCTGGGAGGCGAACAATCGTTCTGGCTCATCTCCAAAGACATGTCGCTTTTATGAGGAGCTGCATGCGATTATTGGTGGTGATCCCACCACTGTACCACCACGCAGCATAGATACCTCAAGAGAATCCCGGATGAACAAAGAGGACTCTGTGGATGAAGAGGAGGAGAACAGGGGTCAAGCAACTAGGGAATCCATTCTGCCTGAAAGTCAGGAGCTGTTTGTAACTCTGGAACAGCCAAGCCGGAGCATGAGTGACTGAGATGCTGTGGAAGGCAAATCTGGTGAGTATGTACTGCAAATCTCATTGCTATGGTTATCTCCCCAGTCAAGCTTCTTGTCATAGCGGGGAAAAAAACCTGAATGTGGTGGTGGGAATGAGCTTCCTCATTGTTAGTTCACCTAAGCAAGGGGTTCCCCCTTGGAAAAGAATGTTTTTATGTGCACAGGGATGCTCTGAGTTTCCTCCATGGATATCTCCAGGAAACTTTCATTTAGGTATTCTGTGATCATTTGCAGAAGGTTTCTAGAGAGAGCAGCCTTAGCTCTTCCACTGCAAGAGGACACTTTTCCCTGCCACTCTCTCATTAATTGTGCAGACATCATCATGGAACACAGCATAGCAGCATAAGGGCCAGGCCTGGACCCAGATGCTTGCAATATATCCTCCTTTTCCGCCTCTATTACCCTTAGGAGACTAATATCACACGTGGTCACCTAGGGAAGATGGTGCAGATTTGCAGTACCCACTCCATACAATCGTTTTTTTCCTCTGCCATGGGAGGTTTTTTGGGGTACATAAACTGCAAGTTACAAGACAACACATGATTGCGATGGGTTTTAGGGGTCGCGAGACGTGCCAACATATGGTTTTCTCCAGGGCAATTTCACCCCCACCCCCTCCACACACACCTTCTGTACTGTTTTTTCAAAAAGCAAACTTTGGGAGGGTCGGAAGCGAACAATCCTGCTGGCTGGAGAACTATGGACTTATACAACATGTACTATGGGGATTTCCCTGAAATGGATGCACCAGCCCCTTACTTACCATGACTGGAGTGGCACTACGACCCCTGCAATAGGTACAGATTGCTATGCGGGTCTGCCGTTCCCTTGGGAACATAAAGAGGAGTTACTTTTACATTGTAATGGTGCTTTTCATCCATGGGGTCAGCGAACGGTGGATACTTTGTGCTTTGCTTGTCTTTCAGTGGACAGTGCTGCCTTCAGCTCAGCATCTACTACTCTTGCTGACAGCCTGTTGCAGATTAGAAGGAGGAAAAAATACCTCAGGATGACATGTTCACCAAGATAATGAATGTCTCCGTGGCTGCTGATACAGAACTAAGGGCCTGGAGGATTTAATTATTAGAGAAAATGGACATGGAGAACAGGAAGGCAGTCCAAGAATGTGCACATGCAAAGCAGGAGGGGGATGCTGTGCATAATAAGGGATCGGTTGGACATATTGAGGAGCTTGGTTGAGCATCAAGAAGATAGACTCCCTCTGTAGCCCCTGCAAAACTCTCAGCTCACACACTCTTTCCTAGCCCTCACCCCCACGCGATCTAGGATGAGGTTGAGGAGGGCACAGTACATACTCCACTCCACGCTGGGTGAGGGGAGCAGAAAGAGATGCCTCTTTAAGAAACAGGAGTGTGTTGTTTGCTGTTTACACTGGGAAACTTTGCTCAGTGTCCCTTCACAGTTCCGTTACAATGCATGCAAAATGTTGAAATAATTGCCTTTCCCACCACTGTAAACAACCAACAATAAAAATTTACTGCTTTAAAGATCATTACTCTTTCTTTCTTGAGACTGTGGGATTGCTGCTGGAGGGAGGGGGTTTAGCACAGTGCTGTGGTGCTGGGGAATGGGAAGGGAAGACAGAACACAGATTTTTCAGAAACATTGTCTCGCTGCAAAACCGATTTTTCAAGGCTTCCTTGAGGTATAGCGCTCTGCTGTTGGCTCTTGGTGTTGCACTGCTGTATCAAAATTGGCAGCCAGCCTATCTGCCTCCATGATCCAACCCAACAGGAACTTCTCCCCCTTTGTCTCTCAGACATCATGGAGCACACAGCATGCAGAGATAACTGCTGGGATGTTCTTTTCACTGAAGTCTAGCCTAGTGAGTAAACTGCACCCGTGAGCCTTTAAACATCCAAACGCATATTCCACGACCATTTTGCACTTGCTGAACCTATATGTCCTTGCCCTCCAGGTGTCCGGTATACAGCTTCATCAGCCAGGAAAGCAATGGGTACACGGGGTCTTCAGGCATCACTATTGGCATTTCAACATCACCAATATTTAATTTTTTGTCAGGGAAGAAAGTTCCTGCTTGCATTCTTTTTTAACAGATCTGAGTTCCTAAAGATGCATGCATCATGCACCTTTCCAGACCACCCCACACTGATGTCAGTGAAGCATCCTTTGTGATCCACAAGGGCCTGCAACACCATCGAGAAGTATCCCTTTTGATTTATATACTCTGTGGCCAGACACTAAAAGTCCACTTACCATGGGTGGTGGGTCATCAACTCACACCAGCCATGGGTGTCGTTTGGGGCCACTGCCCCCTCACTCCTGATTTCTGCAAGAGCCGAGGCAGTGAGGAGGGAAGAAGCATGGGCTAGAGAAGGGGAAGGGAGAGTGAGATGGGGACACTGTGGACAGGAATTGAGATGGGGTGTGGTAGGAAGGAGATGGTGGTGTGGGATTAGCAGTACAAGACAGTGGGGAGAGGAAAGAGGATGGGGCAGGGATGAATGAGTGTTGCTTCTGGGTATCCACACCAGAGGCCTCTGGAGAAATGGGGCATGGGCCCCCCCATTAACCACAGCTATGTGCTGCGTCTGAGGGGGATGATCAGTCTGCAGTGCACCATGGGCTGCCTGCAGCAGACAGCACCCACCTGCTAGTCCCCTACTAGCCATGCCCAGACCTGGAGATCACAGCCAGATCAGGAGGCTGCTCTGTAAGTCCCATCTCTGGGGTTAGGGGGAAGCAAGATCTGGTGTGAGGTGGAAATTTGTCCCGAGGGTGGTTTTCCCAGGTAGGTTCACCCATGACTTGATGAATGAGATCACTCTTGCTCCTGACTGTCTGGTAACAGGCATCAAGGGACATATGCCATACCAGGCAGCCGCAGCAGGCAGGGTGGTATACATTGCATTGATGTGACCCACATAACAGAGAGCTCTCCATATGCGGCACACAACAGTAAATAGGTTGAGAACCACTGGTATAAACCTACAGACTTCAGTGCATAAAATGTATCAGATTATTTCTTGAAAGTGTATTGATGCTTTTTCATAGACTTTCAACAAGAGCTTTTTAGGTGTTTTTATATCTGTATACAGGGAGGAAATCTTTCTCCCCTTGCTGCTTTTAATCTTTTTATGCTTTTAATCTTTACTAAGTGAAGAAAACGTAAAAAAATTGGCTTCTCTTTCACAACGATTTATTCTTCTGGTAATTTATCACAGGACCATATGAACCCACCTGAAACCTGTACTGTACACATAGGGTGTGCTATAGACATGCAAACTAAATTTGAGAAAACAGAGTTCAAATATTCCTTTAGGTAACGAGGATCAATCAAATGTGTCCATAGTGACTGTGTGACTTTATGTGAATATATGTTTGAGAAGCACACTGAGCCTAAACAACCTTACTATTGTAGTACCATTGGCATGCATTAGCACTCTCAGATAAATTTACCTTTAAAATACAATATATTCAAAGAGAATTAATTATAGCTTATGTTTTTGCATGATTTATCAGTGCAGTCCAAAGCTGAAGTTTGCATGAAATAATTGAATCATAAAGAGAAAAAATACATAAACTAATTACTGGGTTTTGGTATTGCTAGTAAAAAGATCATTTACGAAGAAAAATACAAAGATATTTAGAGTAACAATCTATTCTTGTTAGGCATTCATCCAGACCTTGGTTTTAGGAGCTAATGGTATCTTGAGGCTGAGACAGTAACTCATACAATATAGCCTAGCTCTGTTCTCCATATGCTTTTAACACACACTTCTTAATCGTTTGCTGAAGGTCTGAGATCATAAGAGTTAGGCCTTCTGTGGCATACTTAGCTTAGTTAAAATAAGCAATTACAAAAAAATCTCCTATACAATATATGGAATTTATGATCAGCAGTGTCAGAATCTTGCAGGTTTCTGGCAGTATATAACAAGTTAGACCTTTTGGGTTTTGTCTACATGAGATAATATTAGAGAAAAAAAAATTTTCCAATATTGTTGCTGGTTCAGTTGAGCCAGTGGTAGTTCTGGGTAGGAATTTTGTTTTAAAAATTCCCTTACATGAGCACAGCTTTGAATTTAAGGGATCTAATGGCATTGCTTTTGACACTTGTTCTCCCTAAATCTGAGTGTAGACTCAATCCTGTAGGAAATTTCAGATTCCTTTGTTACACTTTGGGCAATTGAACTCTAGTTAATGCCATATTTAATATTAAGTGCTCTAGATGCCATGCTAAGCCATTTTTCCTTAAGGTAGGCAAAGGCCTCAATCCTATATACTTACGTACATGCTTAACTTTATTGCAGTGAGTTTAAATCATTTAAATCAATGAGTCATCAAAACCTCCTTTCTCCCAATTCCACATGAATTTTAAATCCTATAAGAAATATAAATGAATGTAGGGCACGTGCTTCTCATACCTCCACTATTTCTGCAAAACCCCAAGGTAATATATCTGGGCACAACAGAGCAGTTTAAAAATTAAATTTCAACTTAAATTTCCTTTTTTATATTTTGTTAATTTGAATTAGACCCGTAACTCCTTTAAAGTATATGTGATGGTTTTTGTTTTATTTTTTTATAATTGTAGTTTGTCGCTTTTGTACTTTTTCACAATTGCAACTATAACATGTTTTTTCCTTTCTCTGAATAAGAAATGCCCTTTATATAAATTTGTCCTGCATTATTGGATGCTGATGGTAGCATTTCTAAAGTAAATGAATTCCAGTAATGAAAGGGAAAAAAGTGTTTTTCCGAGAGGACTATTTTAGATTCTGTACTGCACATTTAAAGGGAATATGATGACCAGATGCAATTATCTACAATTCTGAGCAATTTTAACTATCTCAGCCAGCAGCAAAATGGGTTTTAAACTGTTCCAATCCATCAAACAGTTCTGGAAAATGACTAGAATCATTGATTTTTTTGTTTGATTTTTTTTAAAGTTGTCTTTACTGAGTAGCCAGATATGGGAAAACATATCTACTCAATATACAGTGTTAATTTTTTTAATTTAACAAAGGAAAACAACATTTATAAAAGCCCTTTATTAATATTTTACTGTGGATAAAAATAATTTTCCAGTTTGAACAATAGAAATGGAGCAATATTTGGCTAAGCAGCGTTTTGAAAACAACTGCCCTGAAGTTCAATAATGCTGAGTAACCTACAGCTCCTACTGAAGTAATTGGGGGTTGAAGTTGCTCAGCATCTTTGAAAATAAGCTAGATGTTTTTAGACATTGTGTTTATGCTTGCTATTCAGCAAATAATAAATGTGTGTTAAAGTATTTAAGTGATCCATTTCCTGACTGCAAAATTTTGTTTCCACAGCAAAAATGAAACATCTCAATCTGTCATTTGCAGCTTGTGGGTTTCTGGGTATATACCACTTGGGGGCAGCATCTGCTCTTTGCAGGCATGGTAAGAAGTTACTGAAGGTTGTGAAAGCTTTTGCAGGAGCGTCTGCAGGATCACTGGTTGCCACAGTTCTATTAACAATGCCAGAAAACATAGAGGTAATTGAACAGTAACTAATTCACATAGAATATAGTATTACTTAAAGGATTTAAATTCCTAAAGTAAGATTTTTAGGTTGGGATTGTTTTTATTTAGTCAACACTTTTATTTTTTATTTTTTTGCAGTTTCCCTAACAAAGTTTGTCTGTGTGTACAATTCTCATACAGTTTTTAAAAACACTTATTAACGAATGAAGTCTGCGCTCAGTTTACATCATAAGATTATATTTTAGCTGTATAATTATAGTCATATGTGGATAAAGATTTATTGAGGTATATAAACTCATACATACACGTGTGCACACACTATTTGTATCTTTGTAGTTTAGGAGACACTATGAGGAGGGAGGAGATGAGAGAGATTCTTGCTAGTGATATGCTTTTAATTTTTTAAGGTTTCTGCCCTAGGCTGACTGTTTCAGTCAGCTGCTGGCACCTTACTGTTCAGTAAACATGCACTGCTGTTCTGTTAAGGAAGGAGATACAAGGAACAGACAGATAATATCAATCAAATAAGACTGCAACACATACAGTTATAGGCTTTGGTTCTCCGTTTTGTCCAAAGTCTGATTCGGTGGAGCAAAGGGTGGGAGAGGACATGTTTGCACAAAGCCAGCGTGGCTTCACAATTCAGGGCCGTGTGGCCCTGCACAATTTGTGGCTGTCCCTGTGAATTTATGCCAGTGAAGGATAATGTATAGCTGAGATCTGCTTTGCCATTCCTCTTACCTGTCCCACCCAGGCCTTACCCCTAGAAACAGCCCCCTCCTTCTGTAGCCTATAGGACTACCCAGCTTGCTTGCATATATATATCTTTTCTTGTAGATTTAAGTATTATTGTTTTATTATAATCAAGCCATAGATTCATATTAACGTATTATAGCTGTAATGCACAGTACCTTACAGGCCACATCCTGTATGAAAGCTAAGGCAATTAACATACATATGTTTGGGACCTTTGGCCCAGATGAGTAATGATGGGTTAAAGGATAAGACATATATGGTTATAACCTTTACCCTAGATAAGGAGGCATCAAGACAGTCTTAGTTTATGCCTTGAGTAAACTTCACAGATACACCACAAAACCCACAAAAGGGCCAGAAATAACAAAGGTGAGATAAGCGAACTGTCTGGAACCATCTGGAAAGGATATGGATATGTCAATAATATGCACATACCTGCCAACCTATAGAATAAGTGTACCCTAATAATTCAGGGGTAAAGAATCCAAGTTTGGAGTTGGAAGGAGGACCCATATTATTCAGGGTGTAAGAAGGGGCAAACCATGTTACTTGGGGCGATCGTCAGCTACTCCTTGAAACTTCTTTTAGTTAGTGTGTTAAGATCTTTTGTTCTTCGTTAATACTTAGTACCATTTGTAGTGTTAGTCTTTGCCTTATAGCTCTTAGCTCTCGAGCATTGCCTAGCTCTCCACCCCTCTACTTGAGTTGAGGAACCGGACCTCTCTCTCAACCAGGTCATCAGGGAAGGGTGTGAGTATATTAATCGAAAGCATACCGTATATATCTGTATACATATATATATATATATTACATGCATCTTTAGAATAAGACTATAATTCTATCCATCCCATTTGATTATTCATTTTCTTTTAATCCGTCATTTGTCTATCCTTTTATGTTATCTTAATAAAAGCTTATAAAATTATACAGATTCAGTTAGCAGTGTGAACATTCCTGTTGTGCATCCCAGGGGTCCTTATAAAACTCTTCTGGAGCCTGATTCTAAGACTAGAACCTCTGATCAGATCAACTGGTGAGCCTATAACCTCATTCAAATGACGAAATACCCAGAAATCAGGCAACCCTGCTTAGGTTGGAAGTGGGGAAGGGAACAGGTAGTGAAGAAACAGCAGAGTTGTCTGGTGGAGAGTTCTCTGCAGCAGCAGTTCTCCACAGCTACCTTGGCTGGTTTAAAGGCACTTTACACTTCTTATGCAGCCCAAAGTGGCCTTAGTAGACCATAGACTCCAACCCATAACGTAAAAATATAACTAAATTATCATCCATTGACTGCCAGCCCTAGCCCAAATGACTACACAGTGATTTTACAGCCCCACAGCCAAAGACTCGTAAGCCGAAGTCAGCTAACCCAAGTGATATGTGGGTGTTAAACTGCTGTATAGACGTAACTAAAAGAGCTTAGTTTTCCATATACAGAACTTCCAGCAGTGTATTTTCCTTCTCTGGAAAAAATAACTTTCCCTCTTCTTTGTTAAATAACTAAATACAGCTTTGTAGAATACAAACTATGCTAAACACTGAAATGATTGAACATTTAGTATCAATGGATTAAGCAGTGATAAATGATCAATTCTGATATTATCAGGAAAATCTTATTTGATGAATCAGATGGAAAATAAATTCAATGTGTCACAGTCTCTTGGCTTTCCAATTTGTGACCAAGCTTGGTGCCTGAATAAGGGCTATTTAGCTGAAGCTCATGTCAAAAAAAGAGGAGTGTGGCACTGGTAGACTGTAGAAATCAGATAGATGAGGTAATAAAATTGATATCTACTTCCTCCTTAAAGAGGGTTGCTTGTCTTGTGTTAATAAGGTGCGCAAGCTAAGGGTCCTGTTGAACAGAGACTGAGAAAGTTGCTCACCAAGGTCAAGTGGAAAATTTGGATGCATAAATGGGTTGAGATCAGCTAGGTCCATTTCCCTCTTCTGTGACGGGAACTTAAGTTCTGTTGCTTCTTCCTGCCCTCTTTCTGATAGGTCTCATATCAATTTCGGCAATGCTTGGCGTCACATAGCTTGACTCCAGTCTCTGTTCTCGTCGTCCAGTGGGCACGATAGTGGACACTTACTTGCCCAGATAGCATTTCTGTTTATACTGGGCTTCTGGGCAATAGGATTTTTCTCCAGCCTGGCCCTATTTATAGGTTAAAATGTAGGAAAAATTTTGTTTTTTCTCTTGTGTTGGAGTAAAGCACATATTACATTGTGTGATTTTCATGAAATCCGGCATTCACAGAGATCATTGAGAGAACCCTATTTGAGCTCTCTGCCTTTCTTTTCATTGTTTAAAATTAATTTTTTCATCATTCTGTTTCTCTTGCACTAATGAGAAATTATGTGAGCCTTCCAGTGGACAAAATACTCTCTCTCAATTCCTGTGGTTGTTAACAAAAGTTCAGTGTTGTGGATAGAACGTGTTTCATTTAAATGTTGTATTTCTATTGAAATGTCTATTCAACTTTTCTGTCATTCTGTATTCTTACCATTAGCAAAAAATTTTCCATCTGAGCCAAAATATGAACAAAGAACATTCCAACATAGAAGTATTTGATATCCATAAAAAATACTATATTAGAAAAGTTAGGTTTTTTTCAAATATGACTAAGTTAGACAAGTCATAATTAGGACTGTTTCCCTCCTGTGATTTCAGAGTTCTTATGTGGGCAGAGTCTAAAAGTGAAGTCAGCTGTAATTAGGGGTTGGTGAATAATGAATTAAAGAAGTTTTGGTGGCATCAGCTCCCTTGTGAGAGTTAGCCCAGAGGTTAGGACATTTACCTAGGATGTACGAGGTGCCTAATGGGATTTTCAAAAGTGCCTAAGTAGATTAGGCACCTAATTTCTACTAGTTTCTGCATTTTTAGGCACCTCAATACTAAGTTACTTTTTAAAATGGAACTTAGACCCCTAAATACACTGATGTTTTGAATATTTGAGCTAATATCTCATTACTATATTTCCGAGTAGTTGTAAAAAAGATGTTCTTTCTCGTGTCAAAAGTGAATAAATCTCATTATGAATAGATCATGTCATACAAGACAATAGTCCATAATATTGAAGTCACCTATTGTGTCCACACTTATTTGCTTGAAATGAACTGGTGATTTGGAATGTGTAATGCTCTATAGAGCCTTTATTTTTAGGGCACAAGTCAAAATTCAGTTTATGTCAGTAGTTGCTATCTGATAGCTGTTTGACCTATGGGAAATAAATTGGTCTCAGACATGTTAAAGTGAAGATTTGTGTGCAGTACAACACTATCACAGTTGGCATTAAGACACACATATATTGTCAATCCATATACAGAACCCGGGTAGGGAGACTAAATTGTCCTCTGTCACTTAGGTGATTGCTTACATGGACCAGATTTAAGACACATGAGAGATTGGGGAAGTTTTACTGCTGCCAATGGTATATATCTCTTCTATGGATAGGTATATATCTCTTCTATGGATACCTTTTTCTGAGCACTGATTTTTATAGAGTGAAACTAAAAACCAACAACAAAAATTCCTGTAACCAGATGTCTCCAATTGATCCAAGACTTTAGTTTCAATTTATTTGCAACAAATTCAGCGTTTAATCATGCAGGAAGCTATTAACCAAAGAACCCTAACCTATTTACAGACTAATTTTGTTTCCTGAAAACTAGTTTTGTAAACTGGATTGCACGTGTTTCAAGACACTGGAATCAGAACAGCTCTTTTTACAACATAGTGTTGAAATTCATACAAATACAGTTTTGTTAATATCAAGCATTCAGAATCCAAAGTCCAGACTCTCTGAAAATCATTTTAAAAGCAAATAAATACTGGGTTCTTTTTATTTGCCTTGCGACTGTTGAACTTCACACATTTTAGAGTTCACATTTCTAAGCTTTGATCTGCAGCTTTGAGGTTTGGAAACTTCCTTTTTTTAAAAAAAGTTGATATTCTCTCCAAAGTTTTTAACATGACATCAGGATCTGGGACTTTAAGAAAAACACTAGATGTTGCAAGACTCTTAATAAAATGGTGAGAGATGGCAAGATATTCAATACTTGCAAGTTTAAACATTAATTTCATGTTGTCACAAAAATACATTTATTATATATGAAGTAATAGTGTTCAGCAGCTTCAGAGATCTGGTCTTTAATTACACATAGGAAAGAAATTATTGGGTTGTTTTTAGAGGATCAAAAGTGTGTCCTTAGATGTAGGCAGGTTAGGTTTTGTCAAATCCCATGTGAGTCAGATACAATATGACTTTTATTCCACTGTAAATTGCTTGTATCTGCTGCAGATTGGTTCTCATAATGTCTTTTATATGTCAGTTTTGCCTAGCTACTTTCAGATGTCACCAATACTTGTTAATTTCACTCAGTAACTGCAGAAATTTTGGAGTTACATGCTTTTGCATAAGTAAGGAAAGAACCTTTAAATACAGTTTTAGTGTTTCTTTTTAAACAGCTGTGTTAAAGTACATCATCTGTATTTTTATCGTTTAAGTGAATTTTAAGAAGTCTCTTTCCATTGAAAATCCCTGATATAAAAGCTAACTTCTGCAATGTTACATGTCAGTGATTCCTCATCTAATGGGTGGTATTAATAGAAAATGAACCGAATACTTTTGCGGGTTCACTTGGAAACATATACAATTTTAACTTACTCTTGCATTATTTCCCATGTGGTAGACACAAGCGAGATGCTATGCTGTGGAGAAGTAATTCATTAATCCTATCCACATCTTCTTTGTCTATAATGAGACATGAGCAAACATTGTCTTCGTCAGTTATCTTGTAACTCCTTTTTGGTAAAGTAAACTCTCATCAATTAATATGCTATGTGCAAACTATTTATGACACTAGAATTATTTATAATTAATGTTTAGTGTAATTCAGTTGGACATGGTTTTTAATAACTACACAACCTTTCATACCAAGTGTTTTAATTTTCAGGAATGCGAGGCGTTTACCTATAAATTTGCAGAGGAAATTAGAAAACTGTACTTTGGTGCAGTAACACCAGGTTATGATTTCATGACAAGACTTAGGTGCGTATCTTAATATATTTTTCTGAGTTTGATTCTATATAAAAGTCAAAATAAATGAAAATAGTGAGCATAAACAAGGCTATTTGTACTATGGAAAGCTCAGCTTTCTCCTTCTAAAATATTTATAAGCTGTTCAATAATTAATGGTGAATAATGTTAATCATTTTCTTTATTATAGGGGAGGAATAGAGTCTTTTCTTCCTTCTAATGCTCATGAGATAGCACAGAATCGTCTCTATGTATCAATTACCAACACGAAAAATGGAAAAAATTATTTGGTTTCAAATTTTGCCTCCAGGGAGGACCTCATTAAGGTAAAAAAGTTGCATATCAGAGCTGTAAATGCCTGTGTCCTGGGGTCTGAAATAACTTTTTTTTTTTAATTAATTAATTGGGGTAAATCCTGTTCCTTTTACTAACTTGAGTAATCCCATTGATTTAAGTGAGACTGCCCAGATAAATAACGCAAGCAAAATTACAGTGGCACAACAGCACCACTGTAGTTAGGGTTGTGTCACAACTTCTGTTTAAAGGTCAATGCTTTTAAGTCTTCTAAAATCAGCATGCTTAGTCAGAGTCCTTTGAAATTCAGTGTGCCTCATGGTGGGGCAGGTTAAGGTTAGTGACCCAAATTTGGGCTAGGAGTTCCAGAGATACAAACCTGAAAAAACTAGTCATTTTTCGAAAAGATTATAAGCGGTGTGTTTTTGTACAGTGCAAAAGCTCAAGCTATTGATGTGATGCAGCTCAAAATGGTCTCAATCTGTTGAGTTTTACCTAAAGTTGTGCATAACGCTCCTTAAACCTTTGGGGGACTCAGAATGAGAACACTATTTAAGAAAATGTAAATTATTGAGTTCATGCAACAATACAGAAAAACGCCTACAGGATTTCCATTCCTGCCATTTTGTGGACTTTAAAGCTCAACTCTTGTACATAAGAATGACCATACTAGGGTTCAGATCAATGATACATCTAACTTTGTGTCCTGTGTCTGCCAGCAGCCAGTTCCAGATGGTTCAGAGGGAATGAACAGAAGAGGACAATGTATTGAGTGATCCATCTTCTGACATCTAGTCCCATCTTCTGATAGTCAGAGGTTTAGGGACACCTAGAGCATGGGATTGCATCCCTGCCCATCTTTGCTAATAACCATCAAGGGACCTAACCTCTATGAACTTACCTAATTCCTTTTTGAACCCAGTTATAGTTTTGGTCTTCCCAACCACCCATGGCAATGACTTACACAGGTTACAGATTGACTTACACAGGTTACAGGTTGAGTGTGCATTCTGGGAACAAGTATTTCATTTTGTTTGTTTTAAACTAGCTGTCTGTTAATTTTACAGTAACCCCTAGTTTGTGTGTTATGTGAAGTCATAAACACACTTCTTTATTCCCTCATACCATTCATGATTTTATGATATAAATTATGTCATCGCCTGGTCGTCTCTTTTATAAGCTGAATAGTTTCAGTCTTCTACATCTCTCATATGGAGCTTTTCCATATCCCTAAACATTTTTGTTGCCCGTCTGTGTACTTTTTCCAATTTTAATGTATCTTTTTTGAGATGAGGCAACCAGAATTGCACTCAATATTGAAGGTGTGGGCTTACCATGGATTTTTATAGTGGCATTACATTTTCTGTTTTATCATTTATCCCTTTTCTAATGGTTCCTAACACTGTTAGCTTTTTTGACTACTGCTGCACATTGAGTGGATGTTTCCAGAGCGCTGTTCACAGTGACTACCAAGATCTTCCTTGAGTACTAACAGTGAATTTAGAGCCCATCATTTTGTATGTATAGTTTAGATTATTTTTTGAAACTGCATTACTTTGCGCTTACTAACACTGTAAATGCTTTAAAATCTGAATGATTACTCAATTTGCTTTGAAATTTGGTGTTCCTCATGGGTACTCAGGATAGCACTATGATCCAAATTTGGAATCATTTAACTGAGGGACTCCTGAACGACAGAACCCTCCTGTCAGGGGGTGTATATAGCTTATGCTGACCCAGCAACCAAAGAGTTAATACAGGCATTGCTGGCCACTGCTGATTGGAAGCCTTACAGTGGGGCAGGGTGACTACCGAAGGAGTGAGCAGGCTAATGAAAGGAGCTCTAGCCAGCAAACCACTAAAGAGCTGCCCAGAAACAACAGCCCAGGAGGGGATGAATAATCAACAGGCTGGAGAGCCTGCAGAGATCCAGGGGAAGGTAGCAAGAAGCTCGGGGCATTGTGAGAGTCAAAGGACCCTCGTTTTGCTTAGCTAACTTGAAGGCCCTGAGCTGGTATCCAGTGGAGTGGGCGGGCCTGGGTTCCTGTAGCAACTGCCTGGTGGACTTGGAACTGAAGAAAGGCTTTTCAGACCACTGGGCACTAGTATTAGACTTTCAGCCCTGCTAGGCTAGGTGAGTCCAGGGGGTGTGCTATATTTGGCTGAGGGGGTCCCTTTGCACTGACACCCCACCCAACACACCCTCCCCAAAATAAAAAAAATAGTTTCCTTCTGCTGACTAGTATTGTTAAAATGAAAGATATCAATGACTGGACTAATCACAGACCTTGTGGAGATTGATGGCTATGAGCTCACTCTTCAGCTAACGTATTTAAGGATGAGCTAATTACAATCCTTCACATAAGACAAAAGGAGATTTCAACTGAGTGGCTGGAGATTGCTACAATTTGTGAGTCATGGGTGGCGATTTTATTTTGAATAATCAAAGTATTTGGGGGAAAAACAGACATGTGGATGCTTCCTGGGAGTTGAGGAATGAGTAGAGATAAAGGGTTTTGAGGCTGCAGCAAGTCAAGTTTTACCCAGGGTAGTGCTTGGCACCCGCTAGGTTTTTGAGGGACCCCTGTGAATGATGTTTAAGAATATGTTCTCTTATTTGCTTGTGCAGTCTGGAAGGATTACAGTGCATAAGCACCAATAAAGGAAAAAAAAGTTAGGAGGTTTTAATGAAGCCACTTTATGCATGTCTCGGTAGTTCCAAGAAATGTGCCAATGAATTGTCCTGAGTGAAGACCTAGCCACTGACGTTTCTGTGCAGCAAAGATTTAATAACCCACGTTGCTTATGACAAGTTGTTTCTGTTAAAATATAACATTTTTTTATTTTATGGGGAGGTTTATTGTGAGCACGGCAGAATAATTAGCAGCTGGTCTAATCAAATTTTTTGTTTTGTCAGGTGGGGGGGAACCAGGTGCAAAGGGCTTTGGGGTGGGAGGATAGGAGAGGGGGTTGCTGCTGTTGAGGGGAAATGAGGACACGTAGGGGGGTGGAACACATGAGGAGAGGATGAGGGAACTAGGCTTGTTTAATCTTCAGAAAAGAAGAATGAGGGAGGATTTGATAACAACCTTTCACTACCTGAAAGGAGATTCCAGGGAGGATGGAGCTAGGCTGTTTTCATTGGTAGTAGATGACAGAACTAGGAGCAATGGTCTCAAATTGCAGTGGGGGAGGTCTATGTTGGATATTAGGAAAATCTTTTTCACTGTAAGGGTGGTGAAGCACTGGAATGGGTTCCTAGAGAGGTGGTGGAATCTCCATTCTTAGAAGTTTTTAAGGCCCGGCTTGACAAAGCCCTGGCTGCGATGATTTAGATGGGGTTGGTCCTGCTTTGAGTAGAGGTTTGGACTAGATGATCTCCCGAGATCCCTCCAACCCTAATCTTCTATGATTCTTACCCATGCCCTCAAGTGAGCATGCTAACGCAGTTTCAGCATGCTCCTAAGCATATGTCTAAGGGCTGAGTTTGGATGGGAGTGGCAAAACCTGCAGCTGGACATTTGAATCGGGCTATTGGGAGAGTAGCAATGACAATACAAATGTTTGTATACTAATGTAACCCTTCTGCCAGACAGAGTCGGCAGCAGCAAGGGCCGGGCTCTATATCTAGTGGTCCCTGTCAATGATACAAACCAGACTGGCTCAAGCCCCCACCCCTGGGAAATCACACACTATTCCTTGGGCGCCCCAAAGGGCAATACTTCCCTTCTCGCAAGCACAGAGTCTGAGTGTAGAAAGTAAACCTTCTAATAACAGAAGAGAGAGAACCAGCAGTGGCTTGGGAAACAGTGCAAACAGAATTCATGAATTCAATGAGCCAAACCCACCCCCGAGTACGGGGCGTGTCCTCCACTTCTCCCTTCGTGCCTTCCCCCGTACTGACCATCGTAGTTGCAATGTCCATCTCTCGGTTGGGGCTCAGCCTGCCCCGCTCTGTGAATTCCTGCTGGATGCAGGATTGACCAGGCCTCTGCTGCTGGCTCCCGCCGACTGCTGACCGCACCTGGCTGACACCGACCGCGCTTGGCTCCCACCAACCACTGGCGCCCTTTATCTACAGATGCTAACCGATCCTTGCATCTGCAGGCACTGACTGCTCCTGGCTCCCGCTGTTTGCTCGTGCCGACCGCTCCCACCATCCACTGGTGTTGACCACTGTTGTTCCTGCCATTTACTGGAACCAATCAATCTCGCCATTTCAGGTGCTGCCCACTGCTAGCACCTCTCTGGGGGTTGTCAGTCAAGGTTTCCCCGTCTCTTTAGTGATTCAGCTTTTAGTGAATTTCAACTTATGGGAAAACCTTCTGCTGACACAGAAGCAATGTCCCTGCTTTTAACAAACAAAAGACTCCAAGAGAAATCATTAATTCTACCATTTAAGAGTGGGGGGAGATCATCAACCCATACCTGAGGGTAGCCCTTTGCCAGAGCTCATGCAATCTCAATAGAAGACTGCTCACCCTCTTTCCTTGCAGTGCTGAAACATCCGTCTGCCACCCTTTTGGGGCTCTCTTTGGGTGAGAGTGAATTTTTTATCAGAACAGGCTAAACACAGATCTGATGCCATTTGTTCATCTAGTTGAAGGACAACATTTCATTACCCCTGCAGTTAACACAAAAGTGGCTTGTAACACAATACCAGACACATTGACCATTTCCCATCATGCTCAGCACCTAGTGTGCTTATGCAGTATGCTGAGTACTTAATTGTACTCATACAAATACAAAGCCCATGCAAATAAAGTGCCCCCCCCCTTCAGCTGACTGAGCAGGACGGAGTGCCACTCAGACCGTCTGAACAAGGGGGAGTGCCACTAAGACCTTACTTACATCAGGGAGAGAAGACATCAGGGAGATGGGTACCCTGCTTGTGGGTGGTCTGATTAGAGTGGGCAGGAGGCCAGGTTGGAAGGGGAAATGTAATGAATGGCTCATGGTGGTGGCTGGGGAGGTATGCTGAAGCAGGGCTGGGGGACCTTGGGGAAGGATAGGGGTGCTAGCTGGCTCAGTATGCAAATAGCGGGACATGATATGTACAGTTGCCTAAATGGCTGCTAACTCCTAACAACATATCTTCTCCTGTTTGAAAAACTAGGAAATTCAGTGGCAAATAACTAATACACATACCTTTGCTTGCTAACACCACAGTAGTTGAAATGTACAAGTTTTTCACCTCCTTTTTCAACCCATTTACTGTCACCCACAGGATCTCCTCTAGCATTAAAGGGCAAAAATAGTTACCTATACCATCTTTTCTTTGGTCCCCTGCAGCTTGCAGTAGCCAGTGGAAATTATTTGTATGCATTCCAGGTGCAGTACGTTTTTTAGTTATACCTACTGTAAATGGTGGAGGCAGTAGTTGCGCCAGCTTGGTAAAGGTGTGTTTCTGAGAAATGAGGACATATGTGGATTACTTTGAGATATGTGACTGCTGTGATTATGGAATGAGGAGATCTATGTTTTGCACTTTCTGCTGTGAGCAAAGAGAAGAGTTTCATGTGTACCCTCAGGATCCAGTATGCACTATTTCAGTGCAGAATTGTCTATATTATATAATTAGCAGGACACAGGGGTCTTATTACAAAGGGTGTTGTCAGTGATGATCTGGGATACGAGAGCAGTCTAAGCGTTTATTATCTGATGCACTCTGGATGAAGTCAGTGTAGTCTATTTTTGATGTAGCTGTACTGTACACTGAAGGCAGTAGTGAAGTGTGTTTGTGAGGTCTGTGAATTACTTTCAGGTGGGTGACAGCTGTGATTGTGATATGAGAAGATCTGTTTTGTATCCTCGTGTGTGTGAGAAAAGGGAAGAGGTGCATGTGTACTTTCAGGATGCAGCAAGTCTCATTTCTATACAGAATTATGTACATCATGTGTGTAGCAGGGCATAGGGCTTTTATTACAAAAGACACTGTCAGCAGCAGGGAGGTGGAATATGAGAGAATTTTAATGATATGATTTTTATGATAGTTAAGTGAAAATGAAAGTTGAAATGATATCCTGAAATGGTGAGTAAGTCTAAATGAGTTGTAAAAGCTAAAAGGCATTGTAAATTGTACCTGTGTGGATTCTTTCTGGGATGTTGGCTAAGTATGCGAGTATACCCCAGGATCTGGACTCTCCTGAATCTGATAGTACCAACGGCCAGTATGAGGATGTGTTATGTGCATATTGAAGCAATGCTCAAGAGGGTGGAGGGAAAATGGTGTGGACAGCCTTTTATTTTTCCTTTTAGTCTTTTAATAGTGATGGAGGGAAGCCTGTGGGTGAGAGTGAATGAGTTTAAAAGGACGTAAAGAGCTTCTGTGGGGTTGGCAGAGTAAAGGCATGTGTATTAATGGGATGTATTAGGACACTGCTGAAAGGGAGCAGATTTAACGTTGCCTGGGCAACTTTAACTGCATTTCCTGTTTTTCAAAAGTTTGTGTTTTGCTCAACTCAGCATTATGCTAGGGGACAGCATATCACCAAGCAACCTTAATTCCTTGTTAACATAGGTTTGTTTTGTTTTGTTTTCTTCTCTCTATAAGAGGAAGGGAAGAGGACAAGAGAAGAATATATCTAAAGGAAGTTCTTATCTTCAAAAAATGTGAATGTGTACAGTATGTTTAGCTAGGAGGGGCCACAACCCTGGTACTTCCCAAAATTTTTTTGTAAACGCCACCATGTAGACTTTGTCATGATTGTGAATGTATGCTTATCTGACAACAAATACAAATGAGGGTTCTTCGGGTATGTGGGTAAAGGGTTCTTTTGCAGAACGTCTTAAAATATTAGATGCAATCTTCTGTATTTTAGGCAATTATATTTTGAAAGATTTTATTCAAAATCTGTGGGGGGGGGAATGGACCAAGCAGTGGCATGTGTGGGCGGGTTCCTTCTTTCATTGTCTTTCTGAGCATCCATTGAAGTCAATTGCAGCTCTGGATGCTAAGCACTTAAAAATCACTCTACTAGTTTAGATTCTGAAATAATGAATTTAAAGGGCTATCATTTAGGTCTCAGTTTTGAAAACCTTGACCATTGTAGGCTGCTAAATCTGGCAATATTCAAAACTGGTAGGTTATTTTTGTTGAAGAAGGAAGCAGAAAACTGCAGCTGTCTGAAGCTGAACCTGAGCAAGAAAGAGGTGGTGCAGGTGGCAAAGGAAAGTATTTTGAAGGCTTTGTTGCCAGTATACAATCTCCTTCAGTTGAAGTTTCATATCCAGTTAGTCAGTCCAGGAATACTCTTGGATTCCTCAGTGACCCTGAGCTCTCACATACCAACAGCCACAAGTAATGCTTTCTGCCATCTCTGATTGGCTAGGAGACTGTATTATACCGGCAGGCAAACAGCTGGCCTCAGTTATTCATGCCTTCATCACCTCTCGGCTGGACTACAGCAATGCAGTATACTTGGGTGTGAAGCCTTCAGCTCTTAGGAAACCCCAACTAGTACAAAACAGTACAGGGCATCTTCCGAGCAACACAGGCTACAGTGACGTGTCCTCCAGTCTCTTCACTGGCCTCCCAAAGACTTTTGTGTCAAGGTCAAGGTTTCAGTTGCTATCTTCAAAGTGCTCTATAGCCTGTGATATCAACAAGATCCTGGTTGACAGCTCCATTCCTGTAGCACAATGTAACTCTCAACAGTAAGAGTGAAGCTTGTCTGTGCAGGAGGCAGAACTTGCCTGGGTGGCAGTCTTAGACTGTGGAATAAAGACTAAGGACTTCATTACTTTCCACTCCAAGTGGAAGGCACATTTCTTTGATTTTGCCTTCTCCAATATAAACACATAGTAACATATATTAATGTAAGAAACTACCAAAACAAAACGCTCCATTGTACTTGTTTCTGCCTCTAAGGAGAGAATAAGATACCAAACACCATGCGTAGTCACACTGCTTAATGCTCTGCTGAAAGGAACTCAGATATTGCAGTGATGAGTGCAATGTAAAAACTTATGTAGAATAGGTATGTCCTTTGTTTTGGAATGAAGACAGGTGAACAGCAATCTGCATTAAATGCATGTTCTCTGTTACAGTAGCCAACGCTGAAAAGTGTAGAGTCCGTTCTCTAGATGCATGCTCTATTGCAGTGTGTTGCTCTCAGCTAGATAACTACAAATTGTTGCCTTGGGAACTGCTCTGCTTTTGTCATTGTTCACAAGTTATATGCTTGACAGGACCATGACACTTGGCCCTGATGATTGTAACCACTGCTAGCAGTGAAAAGGGTTGTAATAATAAAACATCAGTAATTACAAGGAATTGCTTAGTAGAAAGCAAAAGTATTCTTTTTGGCTGCTTTTTTATATACTTCATAAATACATTAAGTTGTATGTACACGTTTGAGTGTAATCTTTGTGTATCACTTTCAGAAGAGCCAAAATCCAGTCGGTTATTTTGTCTAACCTGATGTAAGTCCAACTAGTAACTTGTTGCTGGCATTCTGTGATAGTTCAGCACACAAAGATAAAGAAAAAGTACTCATTTATATGAATGGTATACATATATGAGTTTTAAAACTATCATTTATAAAATTGCAATTCCTACCATGCTGCATTATTATTCAGAAAAAACTGATATATTAGAAAGAAAAACATTATGCTGAAGTATCTGCTAAATGCCTGTCTTTTAACTTGTTTTTTTGTTGCCAGTTATAGCTTCAATTTTCAGTATATAACCATGCATAACACACACAGTTTGTGTACAATCTGCATATATTTAGATTTAAAATTATACTAAAAGAATTATGATTTTTGCAGCAACATGAAAGAAAAAAGTAAATCTAAAATTAGTTCTGATTCTTCTAAAGCAAACATCGTTAAATCAGTGACAGAATAATTGATTTGTACTATGTGCTGTCTCTGAGATTGCCATTTTTATTTTAGCTAAAATAAGTCCTGAACTCTTAATCACATTTTGACATACAGTGCATAGCAGATATTGAGATTAATGTTTTTAATTGTTACTTTGAAGGAGATTGAATTAACATGTTGAATAATGATTACTGTATTAACTTGTAAAGATTAAATGATACACAAAAGAAAATATTAATACTTTCAGATTCCTTTTACTGTCACCTTTTTTCTTTTCTCCTCTCTAGGTCCTCCTAGCCAGCAGTTTTGTGCCAGTGTATGCAGGAATTAAAGCAGTGGAATATAAAGGAGAGGTAATAGTGTGATTTTTGAGGACTTGGATATTTAATTACAAAAGCACTTTTCATTTGTGATATCAAAATCTCAGATGGATTGTGGGGGTGGAGGAGAATCACAAGTCTGTTGTTTTGTTACATATTGATTGTTGTTTATTTAATACTGCAGGTGAAAGCAGCATTAGAGGAGGTCATTCCAATCCATTCTTATACAAACATTTATAGTGAATGCCAGAAACACTATACATTTGGAAATGGTAGAGACCTGGCAGCAGAATTCTTAAAATGTTAATACAGTATTCATTTATGTAGTCTGATGGGCTGCTAATGATTACAAAATTGTTTGTAGCACGAAAATCTCCAGTGTATTCTTTACCTTCTAAAAATTGTAGTTGAACTCAGCTGAGATGTACCAAAACGTTAATGTCACATTTAGTGTTTTTTCTCCCATCAGATCTTTTCCAAAGTAAGTTCAAATAAATCATCTTGCACGTCACTGAAATGCATTCATCTTTGGCAGTTTAGTATCTGGCTGCCAAGAGAAAGCTTGAGTTCCTTTCCTTTGCCAAGAATTTGGCTGGTTGTGGAAATGATATATGTAGTAGTGTCCTGTACAATTCAACTCCATTGACATATCTGGCTCATCAGAACAACGCCCTAGCCAATAACCCAAATCACAGTGGTCAGACAATGATAAGAGGTCCCCCAGAGATTCAGTAATAGCCTCACTCCTTGCCAGATTAAGTCATTTGGATGTTGATCTTGTTTGCACAATTCAGGTGCATACACTGGATGTCGGAGGGACACTTTCCATTACTTGAATAGGACAAAATCTTTTTTGTAAATTTAAGGCTGCATCTATACTACACATCACTTGTGGCGGCTTGTGCAGCTGTATGCCACAGTGAAAACCAGGCTGTGTCCATGCTGCAGTGCATAGCTACACCTGTCAATGAAAGGCTCTGGAAGGGGAGAGGCAGTAGGGAAAGACTCTGGCATCAGGGAGCTGTCAGAGTCTTTCCCCGCTGCCAGACTTTTCCTGCAGTGTGGAAAGGCTTCAGTAGTGGGGAGATAGCAGTGCAGAGGGGGAGGCACTGCTTGGGCGAGTAGAGAATCATGTGGGTATATACCTGGGTACGTATATACAGGCTTCAGTGTCTTTACTTGCCAAATCTGTACCTCACCATGTACACTGCTATTTGTACTCCTGCTGGTGGAGCTAGCTGTGTATATTCTATACACACTTCAGTAAGAAGTTTGCAGTGTGGGTGTACCTTAGTTTTTTTGGTGTTTGGCAAGAAGTTGAAAGGCTTGGCCATTTCAATTCAGGGGTTACCTGATGTAACTCAGTGTTGTCCAAGAGGACTTAGATCCCATTCCCTAGAACAGTGGTCCCCAACCTTTTTTGCACCAGGGACCGGCTTAAAGCAAAACTATTTTTCCAGGGACCGGCATGGCGGGGTGGGGGTGGGGCAGGCACCCCAGCAGGCAGCACTTCACACCACTCTCCGCCCTGAAATTGACTCGCCCGTGTCAATTTCGACGGCAGAGCTGGAATCACAGGGTACAGTGTCCGCCGTGAAATTGACTCACCCTTGTCAATTTCGGCGGCGGAGCTGGAGGGTGGGGCCCACAGCGCAGAAATTTACCATTTTAAGAGCCGTACACCACTGCGAAACAGACTGCCTAGCGCCTGAATGAAGAGCCACATAGCTGCGGCGCCGCGGACCGGCAAAGAACCCCCAACGGCCCGGTACCAGTCCGCGGACCCCTGCCCTAGAGAAAGGGCAGCCACTGCTGCTTCCCTATATATCTGCCAAAACTAAAATGTGCAGAGCTACTGCTCTGTGCTCAATTCAGACTGTTATGTAGCTCTGTTATGTCAGTTCAGAAGATGATTCAGAGGAAATAGTACTTCCGTTGTTTAGGAGTACAGAGTCTTCCTCCTGAAGCTTGTTGCTGATCTCAACGTGGAGAGCTGCAGAGAAATTTCTTGAGGAGAAAAATAATTACTTAGCAGTAAATGTAACCATTCAAATGTATTGGGTCAGCATATCCACACTGATCTCTCCCCTCTTCTTTGGAGATGATTGCATATAATGTTGAGGGGAATTTACAGGCAGTTAGAGAGTGTGGAGCTGTTCACCTTCTATTCCAGAATGCTTAAAGACTGGATGAGACATGCAAAAATTTTACTACTCAGTGATGGTTCTGTGCCTCATGAAGCAAAGCATGTAACTTTTAAAGAATGGCTCTTCAGATGCAGTATATTCAGATAATTGCATTTATTGGTAGATGTAGATTCCATTAAGCCCAGCCTTCATGCTTTACATCCTCAATTTGTGTTTCTGGGTTGGTTTTCATTGCACACTATTTCAGAATTTCCTCATCTTTGCATGTTGAGCCACTTATAATAATTCAGAAGGTTTTGCATTTTCAGTCAGTGTTCGTAGCTCTAAAGATACTGTGCAATGGCATGGAAGGTACTTGGAGCAGGGACTGCAGTGCTTAAGCCTATGGGACAAGTGATTTGTAATTCAGATCCTTTTAGAAGTTCTGTGTATGGTCTCACAGATGTTGAAGTAAGTTTTGAGGAGGGGGATTTTGGAATTGGTAACTACTGTGGCATCCAAAATGGGATTTGCCTTGGATCTGAGACAACACATTTTGAAAACCTTAGCATGTTTACCTTATATTATGTCATTCATTTCCTGAAACTGGCAGTGGATAAATAATTTGGTAATAGCAATTTTTCTGGAAGAAAATATTGAGGGGCCTCAAATAGAGACTGAGAAAATGCCTCTCCATTCAAAGCTAGTTTGTGGGTACTGGTGACTAAAAAGAAGAGGAAAATATTTGTGGGTACTGGTGACTAAAAAGAAGAGGAAAATATGTTAGAAATGGAATTAGGAGGAGGCCGAGAGGAAGTCATATCTCCTCTACTGAGAATTCTGATTGTTTGAGCTCTTTCACTTTTTTAGTCTAATTATGTATCTCAGGGGCCATAGGAACATACTTTTTGACTGAGGGACAGTTCCTCTCAAATGTAGTTAAAAAGAAAAGAACTGAAACACAGGATATCCTTCAATAAAAATAGAGGCTACAAAGACATTGAAAAGAGCAACTATTTTTCTCTTGCTAAGGCAGGTGTTATGATCTGTTTGTAAAAAGACAAATCAAAGTAAATTAAGAGAAAATAAAAATATATAATATAAAAAGAATTAGAAAAAAAGGTGAAAGTACTAAGTTGGAGATGTTAGGAAAATGGGAGTTTAAAGAAAGTGGGAAGTGAGATTTTTATGAGAAGTAGTATAGGTAATACACTATTGGGGACAACCCAATCATTCTGGGAGACCAGGCAAAAAGAAGACTATCATAGAGCCACAGTATGTGGGCATATGAGAGGGAGCAGTCTGCTGGAATCGAGTTGACTACAGGGAGAAGGTCGGTTGTAGAATCAAATGGCTGGTCACAGATAAGGGAGCTGTGCCAAGGGCAACTGCCCTTGTAAAGCTAAAGTAAAGGGTGGCCTACAGCAGACACCAATCCACTAGGGAGGGATTGTGCAGCCAAATGGTGGAACTTAGACTACTCAGGGGAGCTCCTGAACCAGCAGATGTTATAGCCAGAGGTAATGCTTGCTATATGTTTGTCAACTCGTTGATTGTCAGGATCATGCAGTGTACTCCTCATTTAAGGACTGGAGTCACTTCACGTGAGAAAGTCATAAACCATTTCCAGATAGAGTAGAGGTGGTAGGCTTTTTTTAAAACCTGACAGAACTGCATTTCCTTTGACTGAACCCCTAAGAGGTCTTCATTATCAACCATTAAGTTTACAGAAATTTGCATTGTTTTGCACTTGGATAATGGGCACGTGATAACTACACACATGTGATCAGCTCATTCCTCCAATGAGGACTTAATACCTTTTTTGCGTTTTTTGTAGAAATATCGTTTATGATTGCAAAATTTAAGGTTATAGGGGTTTGAAAATTATTTCAGCCTAGTATGAAATTTGTTTCTTCGGAGGTCAAAGCCTTACTCAGATGTCCCTCTAACCATATAACAACAAATCCAATCTAGTTTAACAAACCCATGTTTTTTTGTATATATTCAAAGGTGAGGCATACTCTAGCTGTCAAATTAAGAAAGACAATCTTGTGTTCCTAATTAGTATTAAAATATTATAGTAGTTTAGACATGAATAATTTATTGAAATGGATTAATGGTTGTTGTTTCCCTAAAAAGCTTAACCAATCAGGACAATGCTAGTTAATGGCAGAAAATTATAAAATGTCCTTGTTGCCACAGCAGTTGCCTACATTAGCAATCATTAACTTAATGGTAACTCAGAACACTGTTAATATAATTAATCAAATTGCTATAATTATATCAGGAAACTTAATATGTTACTGTTACCATCATCGTGACAATTTTTGAACCTTTTTTTAAGATTTGATACTCATTTACTGTCAGTGTTCTGTCATTGATTTTCATTGTCTGAATTGCATAATTGTGTGCTTTTGTCCATTGAGCTGTGTTATCCAAGTTGCCTTAGTCTTGGCCATAATAAATTATTTTAATAAGAGACACAATCATATATATAATTGGGTAGAAAGTCTGTCTTCTGCAACTGAAATTGGAATTCCAGTTGTAGCTTTTAACTTTCTGCAAAGAGTTCCTTTGCATCCATATTTTTATTATGCTAAAAATTTGTGTGATTTTTTTGTTTTGTTTTGAATAATTGTTATATAATGCTCTGTTAGAATAGTTATATAAATATAGACATGCATGAACGCATACAGAGAACATTTTTTTGTTTATATTTATGTACACACATACATTATATCAACATGCAAAATTGTAAATTAATAGTATTATAAATTCTGTATCATCTCTGAGAAATTCTGTTGTATCTGAGCTTTTGTGGTGTTTATTTTACTATTAGTATGTTGCTCATATTAATCTAACTAAAAAAATTCAGAATGACAATGAATAGTCATTGGACCAGAGAGAATGAGTGATTAGGCACTAATTTACAATGTGGGGTGCCCAAATTCAAGTACCTATTCCAGTGACTACTTAATTATTTATACACAGTGGGAGAGACTAAGAGATATCGCAGAATCCATTGATTAGGGATCATTCCTGCTATGAAGGAGAACAAATTGAAATTCCTTCTCTACATCAGTTAGAGAGGGAATGAAACCTGGGGCTCACATATCTGAGGTGAATTATCAAATACCTGGGCTGAGAGTTATAAGGGAAGGCTGCCTGCTTCTCTACCCTAAAATATAATTTAGGGAGAAAACTATTCAGTGAATTCATGTCAAATTCATGAATAGTTTTGGGTTGCCCAAAACTGCATTTTCAGCAAATAAAATATTCATTATGAAAAATTGCACCCAGCTCTAGTCAGCACATATCAAAATCTGACTTTATTTTCCAATAGAAATGGATTGATGGTGGCCTTACCAACGGCCTCCCTATTCTGCCTGTGGGACGAACAGTCACTGTTTCTCCTTTCAGTGGTCGATTAGATATCTGTCCACAAGACAAAGGATATGTAGATCTCTATGTTAAAGTTGCAAAACAAGACCTAATGGTGAGTGACTTGTTTTTAAGTAATTTTGATGATGGCATACTTATTATTATTTTTGCTAGCTTAGTTTTATTTGGACACTTTCAAGAGCCGCTAAAGCAGTTTGCTAAAGCAACTCCCATTGACTTTTTATGGGAATTGGGTACCTAACTGCTTTAGGTGCATTTAAAAAAAAAAAAAGTGCTGGATTTTCAGTTTATAGAATTTGCTCAATGGGCATATGTTTAGTTCTTTTTAATGCTTACAAACTCCATACTAGAGCAATGTTTTATTCAAAAAGAAAAAAAAATAGAAGAAGATGAAGTTATTTTATCCTAATACAATCCCTCCAACAAAGGGCCTGGGGAAAGAAAAGACATCAGGTCCTACAACTTCCAAAGTGGAGTAATTATTCGAAAATAAAGTGATTCTTATTCTAGAATAGTGTCCACATAAGTAGCTATTCTGCAATAACTAGGTAGGGTTGCCACCTCTGAGGTACAAAAACTCAAGACATTCATGATGATCCTGAGCCCACAGAACTGGACAGCTGATAGTATGTACTGAGCACTGTGATGTTCCTCTCTGCAATTTGGGCTGGTATACACCATGTCACCCCAATCCCCCACTCCTGGAGCCCATTTTGCACTTGCCCTGCTGTGTGAACTCCCACTCCTGGGTCAGTTCACTCAAAGCCTCTTGCAGATAAACAGCTCCTATTTTAGTGAGTGAGTGTTTCTGGTAAGTTACTCATGGGATTATGCAGTGATGTGACCCCCCCCAGCCAAAATCTTCAGTCCCAGATGCAACCCTAGGAACTGCCGTCATACAGAGTTCAGTGCTTCCCACTGTATTCTGCAAGCTCATTAGGTTAGTCGGTTTATCAAAGAAGTTGATATGCAGTCTCTACACATACCCAAGATTGATCAGGAAGAAATAAAACAAACTGATACTAAACTACATTTATTATTCAGTAGCCATACAGTCTTTGATGGTTAATCTTACCACACAGACTGGCTGACTCCCTCAGCCAACCCCTCCTGGCCCCGGGCAGTCTGTCAGTTGCTTGCTGTTGCTTCATAGATGGATTCCAAGGGAGGACTCCAGAGATAAAAATGCCTCTGCCTTTAACATGTTTCCTATCCCCGGAGTCAGATAATTGGGCCAGGTCCTGCAATGGGCATGATTTCCCCCACTTGAGTCAAATGAGCATCGCCTTATCAAGTGCTTAGGCCAGTTCATTGTTCCTGTGTGCATACCTCTGGAAGGCATGAACCCTCACTTTGCTTTGTGTTTGCCTGGATCTATTCAATCTAGACAAATTTGAGAAACACATCTGGGAATATTGCCTAATAGAGTTTCATAACTCGCAGGTGACATTGCAAGAAGCATACTGTCATAACCATAATGTTCAGTATGTCATGAAAATTCCAAAAACATCTTACATGACATAATTTGCATTAAACACTATACAGTTACACTATAAGGGTGAACGTGAATGATACACAAATCACACCTTAAGGGAGTACATGGAGTACAGCGTGTCACAAGCACACTTATAGATTTTTCAGAACAGTCACCTTAAAAAAAGGATGATTCTGAGAAAAGCTGAACAGGTAGCAACCTTATATGCTGGTTAATTTCCCTGTGTACTCGAGGCCTAAGGGCCTTCATCATAGATTCATAGAGTTTAAGGACAGAAGAGATCACTAGATCATTTTATGTATCTCAGGCCATTAAATTTCACCCTGTTATCCTTGTATAGAACCCAATAATTTGGTTTGATTAAAGCATAAATTGTCTTTGGCAAATGCATATCTTCCAGAAAGGCATTCTGGCTTGACTTGAAGTCCTCAAGAGATGGAGAATCCACCACTTTCCTTAGTATTTAGTTTTAATGGTTAATCACCCTCACTCTTAAAAAATGTATGTCTAATTTCTAATATGAATTTGACTTCAAGCTTCTAACCACTGGTTCGTATTGTGCCTTTCTCTACTAGATTGCAGAGCCCTGTAGTACCCAGTATTTTTTCTCTACATTTATACACTGTAATGATGTTACCTCTCAATCTTATTTTTGATGAATTGTTTGATCTTGGTTAGTTTCTCACTTTAAGGCATTTTCTCAAAATCTCATAATTTTTGTGGCTCTTTTCTGCATCTTCTCCAATATTTCAACTTCCTTTTTAAAATATGGACATAAAAACTGCATGCAGTATTCCGGTATCTGTTACATCAGTGCTGTATACAGAGGTAAAGTCACTTTTCTATTCGCTACTGCCTGTTCATATATACACATATATACATTCACATAAGCCCTTTTTGCCACAGCCTGACACTAGGAACTCATGTTGAGTTGTTTGTTCTTACATCCTTTTCAGAGTCACTGATTTCCAGGATACAGTCCCCAATTCTGTAGATGGAGTCTTTTCCCCAGTTCTTTGTTCCTAGATGTATCACCTTGCATTTGGCTGTATTAAAACACATTTGGTTTGAATGGGTCCTCTTACCAAGAGATGCAGATTGTTCTCTATAATTGCCCTATTCTCATTATTTACCACCCTGACAATTTTTATGTCATATGCAAATTTTATCAGCAGTGATTTAGTTTACTTCCAAATCATCAATGAAAATGTTGAATAGTACCTGGCCTAGTACTTATCCCTGCAGAACTCCATTAGAAACATCCCATTCAATGTGATTTCCCCATTGCCAACTATTTTATGTGGTATGTCAGTTAGCCAGTACTAAATTCATTTAATGTGTGCTTTATTGATAGTTTGTGGTACTAATATTTTAATCAGAATGTGGAGCAGTATTAAGTCAAACACATTACAAGTCAAAATATATTACATCTATGCAATTAGTTTTACCAACCAAACTTGGTAAGGTCTTCTAAGAATGAAATCAGGTTTGTTCGACAAGGCATACTTTCCATAAAACCATGTATACTGGCACTAATTATATTCCTGTCCTTTAATTCTTTATCGAGTATCATATCAGCTTTTCCATTATTTTGCCTGGGATTTATATCCGGCTAACTGGCTATAGTTACCTGTCCATTTGCCCTTTTTTGAATATTGGCATATTAGCACTCTGCCAGTCTTCTAGAATTTTCTCACTATTCCAAAGCTTATTAAAAATTGACGTCAGCCAGCAAAAGATCTCCTAAGCCAACTCTTTAAGACTCATGGGTGCAAGTTATTGGGGCCTGCTGATTGAAAAATATTTATCCCTAGTAGATAATGTTTCACTAACTTTTTTTGTTACTAATGGGCTGAAAAGTACATAAAACCCATGTGAAATGAGTAGTTCATCCTGTTTCTTTCAAAGTACAGAACAAAAATATTCATGGAACTTTTCTGCATCATTATTAACAATTTTACCATCTCCATCTGGTAACAAAGGAGTAGGGGGAAGTATACCATTGCAAGGATTTCTTTGGTTCTTAATATACTGCAAACCAGACAACTGAGGAATTTGTCTTCAATTGCTTTGTAACTCTGGGTACCTTAAATGCTCCGCTGGTGTGGCTCAGTGTGGACATCACGCCAGCAGACAAGCATGCACTGAGTGTCTGTGATAAGCAGCTCTGAACCAGCAATTCTTGATTCCAGCAGTATGCTTGTTAAACCCCAGCCACAGTCTGTTATACACCATATCTGGTTATACCTTGCAAGATGACCTCAACAGCCCTCCCCAGTCTCGAATTTTTCCAAAAGCATGTGTTCTGCAATGTCCAGTTCTTTCCTGGACCATTCACTGGCATAATGTTTGTTCCTCAAAAGAAACAAAATGCATAGCTTTATCACTTTAACAGGAGTTAGCTTTTATTCAGATACAGCACTGGGTTGGCATAGATTCAAAGTAAAACAAGTTTATTAACAAAAGGAGTTAGAATTTTATGTGTGTTAAAGAAATAGATAGTGTCAGAAATGGTTACAAGCAAAGAAAGTGAAAAATGCTTTCTAATGGATAAGCTATGTATACAACAAGCTATAGGCTTTGTTCAAGATAGTTTCCTTATCAATCTACCTTCTAGCAAGATGGCTGACCACCACTCTGGTGAGGATCTCCCACAAAGGTCATAGTTCTTGGTTCCTTTGTCATCTTAGGTGTCATCTTGGGGTTCTTTGCTCCTCTCTGGTTCTGGTTTATACTCCAGTGAATCTTAGAAATGGATTCTTCTGAAGGTTACCACTCCAAAATAAAGCTCATTCAGGCTGTGAAGAAGAAAGCATAAAGTCTATTAATGAAAGAAATTCCATGCTTTATTCTTCTCCCAGCAAATGCAAATGAATGTTTTCTTGACATGCGATTGTATAATTTGTAGACACTCTGATAATGTTTTACTGTTGGTTGCATGAGACTTCCAGTATATGTTGCTGATGTTAAAGTCTCCCATCTCAACACATTTTTTCCTTGCTCGTACTACAGACAGGTGCTTATGGGAATCACTGATCCTGCTCACTGGTTTGATTCAGTGGTCTGTAACAGGTTCAAGATCCTGTGCTTCTAAGTTATCAATAACTCTAAAACAAGTAATATGTTTTTAATGTAGAATGTCATATCCAAATTCTTTCACCCACTCTGTTCTTCCTAAACTAGTCATAGCCAGTGATTTTAACATTCCAGTCATGCAAGTCCTCCCACCGTGTTTCAGTAAAGCTAATTATATCAGATTTATTCTGACCAATGTAAGCTTCCAGTTTCTCTAGCTTGTTGCCCAGACTCCCACCATTCAAGCTGTTGAAAAAATGTCATTTCATCATATTTTTGTCACATTAGTTCAATTTATTCATGATGCACTGCTTTCGAGTTTGAACTACTTTTGCCTCCTCCCCTTATTTTCAGTTATTTTCCAACTGGGAGGATTAGCTCCCTGCTTGTGAGATGCAGGCTATCTTGTTCGTATGGTCCTCTCTCCCAGGGCAGTGTGGCTCAATGTTCCACAAATCTAAACTGTCAGCTTCACACCAGGCATGCAGCCAACAGTTCACTTACAGTATTTTCTGCCTTCTTACCTGTGATGAGAATTAGGAGCTTGAATCATATGTTGTATCACAGATTCATTCCTATGCATAAGACCTTTGCACCACTAAAGTCCTAATTAAGCACTTAATATAGGGTTTAACTGGGAGTTCAGTGGTGTATTAGTGTTCTGTACAAGAATGAAATCACCCTGAGATACAGTAAACCAGTGGATGGATTCAGGGTTGTGGATGAAGTGTGAGAGAGATTACTTTGGCAGAGGCATTTTGAACTAATGGAGGTGGGAAATGCTGAGGACAGACAGGAGAAGGTTGCATTACTCAAAGTAAGATGATTAACATATGGATAGGATTTCAGCAGTAGGAGTGGTTTGGAAAGATTATTTTATGGGTGGAAATAACATGTCTATGCTATCTGTCACATATTAGTTGGCTATGATTTGCACCAAGTACCCATATAGAAAATAAGTTAATTTTGACCAACTGAGTCATCTAGCTGAGTTTTGGTTGTAACTATAAATAAAGTTTGGTGCCTCGTCCACACATGCTCCCCTTATTTGGAGGGCCCTGTGCTTTCTGGATTCTGCATCTGTGGAATTTGCCACAGAAGTCACCTCCTGCTGCACAGGAGGTTCTAAGATGTCTCTTTGAACAGTTTCTAGTCCTTATAGTTACAGAGACAACCTTGAAAATGTTAACCAAGTAAACTGATGCAGTGATGTGTGTCTGAGTCTGCAGACAGCTTGAAAATATAGGTCAGAGATTTGAACTGCCCTATTCAACTCAAACAGGGCTCCAGAGACTTGGTGATTCCCAGGTTGCAAAATTTGATTATTTATTTCAAATAAAAGGTAATTATTGTTCTGTAATAATAATGCACCATTTGTGAAGTGTGTAAGAAATATTTATTAAATTAGTTAATCGTATAAACTAATAAATATCCAATAACTTATTAAATCTAGTTTTATTTATCATTGGATTAAATTACCTACAAATAAAAGTTTTAATGAAAGTTTATCTTAAATGTAAGGAAGGAGAGCAAATCTATAGCCAGACAATCATTACATTATCAGGACGATCAACTGGGATCTTGAATAGTCCTCAGCTTGTTGGAAATATCAGTTACCTATCCTAAAGCTGGTGGTGCGGGGGACAGGGAGATGAAAAGACAAAGAGAACAAGAAAATCAAATATAATAGTTTGTCCTCCCAGTTACCTAACTTACAATACTTCTGTATTGCAGTTGTCTGTGGCCAACCTGGTAAGACTTAATCAAGCTTTATTCCCACCAAGCCAGAAAAAGATGGAATCACTGTACCAAAATGGATTTGATGATGCTGTACATTTTCTACTAAAGGAAAACTGGTTTGAATAGATTATGTGCATGGAAAATTAACAGTCTGATGGCTGTCAAAACAAAGTACATGTGTCATGCAGAACCCAAGAGATTGCTGCCACAATTTTTGTTTATTAAAATACAAATGCTAGAGGCATTGCGTCTGTCAAAAAAATATACAGGTGCTTTGGCTGAAATTTGTCAGCATGTCAAAATGGAAAATTACGCTTACATGGTAAAAGAATCTGTTGTTTTAAATGGGTGTAATACTAAAATCTATTAAAATTAAAAGAAGGTTTTCATTTAGGATATATGGTACCGACTAATGTGTTGCTTCATGAAATACTGAAAATGAGATTGCTGACATTAATCATATATGAGATACTCATTCAGGTTGTGTCCTGAAAACGTGCACTGTATCTAGTTCTCTTAAGCTTTGAATAGTTGCATACTTTCTCTGTTAATCCTGTTTTTGTGCACAGGAATTAACTGGTTGTAATACTCCAAGCATAAACTCTAATTACAAAGAGACGGTGGGAAACAAAACAATTTAATTGCATTTTTTTAATTATATTACGTGTATTTTTTCACCTTTAGAACTTCTTATCCTTTAAATCAGTTCCATGACTTTTAGAATCCTGAAATACACATCTGTTTCAAAATTTAAGAACTGTTTTTTTTCTGTAAAATATGTTAGAAAGATGAGAGCGCCGGATATATTAAATTTTATTTATGCAGTGTTTTTGTCTTGCTAAATTTTAATAAACTAATTTATGTTTGGAACTTTGTCAGCTATTTATTTTGTTGTAAATTTCTCAATACTGTGGTTTTGCACTTCACTGATATATTTTGATCAATACTTTTGGAAGGCAAGTTTTAAGCCAGAGAATCTACTCCCACTCTAGTACAACCGCCAGCCCCACAGACGCTCAGTTCCTTCTTTCCGCCTGTGACAGTGATTGGAACAACAGCTTGCTCCCGCAAGTATTTTTCCCTTGGTTATAGTTAGTGTAGCAGTTCTTATTGAACTTAATTAGTTTAAAGTTGAGTTAGAATAGTTTAGTTAGGAAGAGTTGGAGAACCTTAGGGCTCAAGCGACCCGGCCATGCCAGGCTCGCCAGAGTTCAAACCCTGCACTGGCTGTGGGAAGGCTTTCCCAGTCAGTGATCCTCACGAGCGCTGCCTTAAGTGTTTAGGGGAGCAGCATCGTAAGTATCGGTGCCAAATCTGCAAAGCCTTCAAGCCGAGGACCCAGAAGGAAAGGGACAGGAGCGGCCGAGGTCGAGCCCAGAGATGCTGGAGCTGCGCAAGCAGCCCCCAGCACTGGCACCAGACACAAGAGAACCTCCCCCGACTCCAGGACCCTTCAATGCCGGCGGCGTTTCAGGCAGCTCGAGCCTTGTTGGCCTTGCCCATACTTCCGGCCCTTCCTCGGTTGAGGGAGGGAGGGCGGGCCTTTGTCCCAGGGCAAACCCGCAATGGGTGTCCCCGAAGGGTGGGTGCGCCTGGCACCGGAACAACGGCCACTCACCTCTCGTCACTGGAGAGTCGAACTGGACAGCTCCTCTCTCTCCTTGGACACTGACGAGTCGTCTCGGCACCAGAGCCAGTCCCCAAGGCAGCACTGGTCAAAGTCAGCATTGCCAGCTGGTCACTCCTGGGCTTCAGACTCAAATGCGACACCGAGGTGCAGGTCCCGGCACCGCTTGCTGGCACTGGGGAAAAGGCATCACAAGTCCTCGGTACCTCAGCACCGGACTTCGTCATCATCATCGGCTTCGCCCAGTCACCGGCACTGATCCAGATGGCACTGTTGTTCTTTGGGATCGTCCAGTAGTGGGTCCCGAAGCAGCACAGCTAGACGGCACTGACGGTACTGTTCTGCCGGCTCAGATTCCCAAAAGGATAAGGGCCCCCAAAGCCGAGAGGAGATACAGCCCTCGGCACCGATGCCAGCACCGGGATGGCCTCAAGCCCTTTGGCAGTGGCCATATTGGGGGCCATGGGGAGCACAGGTCAGGCAGGGAACTATGTTGGCCCCTGCCTTGGTGACTCAGCAGGTGCTCCGCGGAGCTCAGCCGGTGCAAGAGAAGGATCACTCCTCAGGGGAGGAGTCGGATCCTGGGGAGAGACCCTCTACAGGGCCACGCCACCTATCCTCATCCTCATCACCGGATGAGGCGGCGGCATATAGAGACCAAAGGGCACCCCTGATTGACTTCAGGGTGCGTCAGGAGCTCCTAAAGAGGGTGACCTCTAACCTCAACCTGGAGGTCAAGAAGCTCATGGAGGAGGAGGACCCCCTCTTTGGGCATGTGGGGGCGCAGGGACCATCAAGGATGGCCCTGCCCGTACATGACAGGGTATTGTGGCAGGCCAAGGCAGTTTGGCAAACCCCCTCCTTGGTTGCCCTAACCTCCAAGGGTGCCGAGAAGAAATATTACATGCCTGCTGAGGAGCATGAGTACCTCTTCACATACCCAGCCCCAGGGACTTTGGTGGTGGACGCCACTAACTAAAAGGACAGGCAGGGGGCCCAAAGTTCTACCCCCAAGAATAAGGAGGGCAGGAAACAATCTTTTCGGAAGGAAGGTCTACTCCACGGGCTCTGCAGTTCCAGATAGCGAACAACCAGGCCCTCTGGGGAGGTATAACCTAAACCTCTGGGACTCCATGCGAAGGTTCGCAGAGGCTTTACCCCAGGACCAAGTGGTGGACTTTGCCACGGTCCTGGAAGAGGGGGTGACACGTCTCCAGACTGTGTCGGATGTAGCGGACACAGCAAGCAGGGCTATGGCCTCTGCTATTGCCATGCAGCGCTCAGCGTGGCTCCAGTCGTCAGGGCTGTCACAAGAGGTGCAGCATTCAATCCAGGATCTGCCCTTTGATGTGGCTGGTCTGTTTTCTGATAAGACAGACGAGAAGCTGCACCCCTGAAGAACTCTAGAGCCACGCTACGCTCTTGGGGCCTGTATACCCCGCACGCAGCGAGGCAACAGACCCACCAGCAGCAGCAGCACCCCCAGCAGCTGCAGCAGCAGCAACAACCTAGGCCTCTATGTAGGCCCTTTCTCCCCATGAGGGACAGGGATAGGAGCATGGGCGTTGGATGGCACGACTGCTCCGGGTCGTCCTCTGCTTCCCAACAGGGGCTCCCTAAGGGTCCTAAAGGGAAGCGGCAATTTTGATGGTGCGCCCAAGGGTGGCATCATTATCCCCCTCCTGGATTCACCCCTGACCTTCAGAGACAGGTTAAGGCCTTTTTACGAACAGTGGTGAAACATCACGTCAGACCGCTGGGTCCTCGATGGAGTATGCCGGGGTTACGCCCTTCAGTTCATGGCTTTCCCTCCCAATTCCCCCCCTTTCCCGTCCCTCTTCAGGGACCCATCTCGTGAGCAACTCCTGGTTCAGGAGGTCCACTCTCTCCTAGACAAAGGAGCAATAGAAGCGGTTCCGCCACTCGAGATAGGGAGGGGGTTCTACTCGAGGTATTTCCTCGTCCCGAAAGCCAAGGGCGGCCTCAGGCCTATATTGGACTTGCGCAGACTGAACAGGTTCATAAAGAAAGTCAAGTTTCGCATGGTGTACCTAGCGGCCATTATCCCAGTTCTGAATCCAGGAAATTGGTTTGCCGCCCTCGACTTGAAGGATGCATACTTTCATATCTCCATTCTTCCCAGCCATAGGCACTTCCTCAGGTTCACGGTAGCTGGTGGCCACTATCAGTTTACGGCCCTGCCCTTTGGCCTGTTGTCCTCCCCCAGGGTCTTTACGAAGTGTGTGGCAGTAGTGGCAGCCTACCTGAGGGGCAGAGAGGTCCAGATCTTTCCCTACTTGGATGACTGGTTAATAAGGGGCAGGTCCAGGTCCCAGGTGCACGAGGTAGTATCCTTCACCTCTGCCACTTGCAACAACCTGGGACTGCTCGTCAACGAGCAGAAATCGATGTTGTCCCCAGTGCAACGCATAGAGTTCGTAGGGGCCTCCCCAGACTCAGTTCAAGCCAAAGCCTCCCTCCCACGCTCGAGGTTCAAGGCCATGTCAGCGATAATATCGCAACTACAGCGGTGCCCCATGACGACAGCCAGACAGTGCCTTCAGCTGTTGGGTCACATGGCCGCGTGTACATACGTGGTGAGGTTGGCCCACCTCAGGCTCAGGCCCATCCAGAGTTGGTTGGCCTCAGGGTACATGCCCAGCAGGCACGGTTGGACAGAGTGGTAACGGTTCCCCTCATGGTTCTGGTATCACTACAATGGTGGAAGAACCCCGGGGCAGTATTGGAAGGGGTTCCATTCAGGGACTTGCCCTCTTCGGTCACCCTGATCTCTGATGTGTCGGACATGAGGTGGGGGGCCCACATCAGCAGCAACCTGAGCATGCAAGGGCGCTGATCGCAGGAGGAGAGGGGCCTCCACATCAATGTGAAAGAACTCAGGGCAGTCAGGCTAGCATGCAAAGTGTTCCCCGAGTTTTTATTGGGCAAAATGGTACAGGTGCTGACGGACAATACCGCAGCAATGATTTATATCAACAAGCAAGGGGGAGCACACTCCACGGCTCTTTGCCGGGAAGCAGTTTGACTTTGGGACTTTGCGGTGAGGCATGACTTTTATTTAACCGCCTCTCACTTCCCGGGGGTCTGGAACAACAAGGTGGACCACCTCAGCATGTTGTTTCTACCCCGACGCGACTGGTCGTTGCATCCGGAGGTAGCGGCCAGAATTTTCCACAAGTGGGGTGTTCCCCGGCTGGACCTGTTCACGTCATCCTGGAACAGGAAGTGCCTGAGGTTTTGCTTGCTCTGGGGTCACGAGCCAGGCTCGACCTCTGATGCGTTCCTCATCAAATGGACGGGGACCCTCATGTACGCGTTTCCCCCCATCCTGCTCTTACCCAAGGTCCTCTTAAAAATCAAGAGGAACAGAGCAGACGTGATCCTGATTGCCCCAGCGTGGCCGAGACAGCACTGGTTCAGTATGCTGCAGGACCCCTCTGTTGCCATGCCGATCGAACTCCCGAGGATTCCTGACCTTCTCTCCCAGGACCACGGTCGCCTACTGCACCCAATCCTGGACTTCCTACACCTGACGGCCTAGAGACTCTCTGGCTGATGGAGGAGGAGAGAGCTTGCTTGGTGCAGGTCCAGCACATTCTGCTGGGCAGCAGAAAACCTTCCACACAGGTCGTATATAGGGCCAAGTGGAAGAGGTTTACCTGCTGGGCAGAGACACGGTGCATGTCCCCTATACAGGCTATCCTGGAGTATCTGTTACAACTTAGGCTCCAGGGCTTAGTGCTAGCTTCCCTTAAGGTACACCTGGCGGCCGGTCCCTGTTTTCGCACCCAATGTCGGTGAGGTTCCTCAAGGGAGTTGAGAGGCTCTATCTGCAGGTCTGTGACCCGGTACCTCCCTGGGATCTCAAACTGGTCCTCTCTAGACTCACGGGGTCCCCCTTCGAGCCCTTGGCCACATGCTTCCTGCTGATCCTGTCAGGTGGCCTTCCTGGTGTCCATTTACTTCGGCTAGGAGGGTCTCTCAGTTAAGAGCATTGACTTCAGAGCCCCCCTATACTGTGTTCTTCTGGGATAAGGTGCAGCTGAGACCCCACCCAGCTTTCCTGTGTAAGGTGGTCTTGCAATTTCATTATAATCAAGATGGCTTCCTCCCCGTGTTTTTTCCTAAACCGGACGGAGTGGAGGAGGAAAGGAGACTACACTCCCTGGATGTGAGGAGAGCCCTGGCCTTCTACATTGAGAGAACAAAGCCCTTCCGGAGGACGACGCTGTGGCGGACAGGATGAAGGGATCCCCAGTCTCCACACAGTACATCTTCAAATGGATCACTGCGTGCGTAAAGCACTGCTATGAGCTGGCAGGCGTCCAGCTCCCCGGGATCATGACGGCGCACTCAACCAGGGCCTATGCCTTGTCAGCGGCCTTCCTGGAAAGGGTCCCCTGCACGACATTTGCAAAGCTGCTTCCTGGTCGTCGGTGCACACCTTTGCATCACACTATGCCATCGTCCAGCAGACGAGGGAGGATGCACGATTCAGCAGGGCAGCTCACCGATGACTCCTACCCACCTCCAAGGTATGGCTGTTTAATCACCTAACGGGAATGGATATGAGCAATCACTCACAGACAGAAACTATGGTTACTTACCAGTAACTGTTGTTCTTCGAGATGTGTTGCTCATATCCATTCCACATCCACCCTCCATCCCCACTGTCGGAGTCAGCAGAAAGAAGGGACTGAGGATCTGTGGGGCCAGCGGTGCCCTATGTACTGCAGCATGAGCACGGCACTCAAGGGGGTGCTGGAGCTGGCCCTACAGAGTCTGCTAAGGGAAAAAAGTCCGGGAACCGTGCACAAGGGCGCACACTCACCTAAGGGGAATGGATATGAGCAACACATCTTGAAGAACAACAGCTACTGGTAAGTAACCATTTTTTCCCTGGTATGGTGGGTCCATGTTGTTTTCACATCGTCATAGAAACGTAAAACTGGAAGGGATCTTGATAGGTTATCTAGTTCAGTCCCCTGCACCGCAGCAGGACTAAGTATTATCTAGACCATTCTTGAAAGGTATTTTTGTAATCTGTTCTTAAAAACTTTCAATGACAGAGATTCCAAAACCACTCTAGTAATTAGTTCCTGTGCTTAACTATCCTTACAGTTAGGAAGTCTAACCTAAATCTCCCTTGCAGCAATAGAAGGCCATTATTTCTTGTGCTGTCTTCAGTTGTTAAGAAGAACAATTTATCATCCTCCTTTCTATAACAACCTTTTATGTAACTGAAGACTGTTTTTCTATGTCCTCCCACCCCCAGTCTTTTCCAAACTAAAGAAACCCATTTTTTTCATATTGACATGTAGGTCATGTTTTCTAGGCCTTGAATCATTCTCTTCTTGCTGTCTTCTGTATTGTCTCCAGTATGTCCACGTCTTTCCTGAAGTGTGGTGACCAGTACTGCACAAATGCTCTGGTTGAGGCTTTTTCAGGGCTGAATAAAGTGAAAGAACAGTGTCTCGCTTTTTCTTACAATACTGTTACTAATACAACCCAGAATGATATTTACCTTTTTTCAACAGTATTATGTTGTTGACTCATTTAGTTTGTGATCCATTATAGAACCCAAATCCTTTATATAAAATTTATAAATATATATATTTATATATTTAAATATCCTTTTCTGCAATACTCCTTCCCAGGTAATCATTTGCCATTTTGTATTTGAACAGTTAATTATTCCTTTTTAAGTGTAATATTTTGCATTTGTCGTTATTTAATGTCATCCTATTTATTTCAGTCCACTTCAGTTTGCCAAGATAATTCTGAAGTCTAACTCTGTCCTTCAAAGTGCTTGCAATCCTCCGAGGTTGGTATCATCCTCAAACATAATAAGTGTACTCTCTATGCCATTATTCAAATAATTTATAAAGATATTAAATAGAACCTGATCTAAGACAGAACCTGATTGGATCCCACTCGATACGCCCTTCCAGCTTCACTGTGAACCATTGATAACTGCTCTGAGTATGGTTTTGCAACCAGTTGTGCACCCATCTTAGAATAGGTTTTTAGCTGTATTTCCCTAGTTTGTTTGTGAAAAGGTCATGTGATCCAGTATCAGAAGCCTTACTAAAGTAGAGCTATATCCAACATTTTGTGATCACCTTTATCCAAGCTGCCTTCCACCTTCAAAGTACTTTTTCCATTCAAAAATATTTTGGTGACCTTTATATGAAGAGCCTTGAAGTGGGTGAGGCAGAACATTAGAATTTGATAAGGAAACATCCATTAGTGAACCATTGAATGTTCCATGGTTTCATATGGCTTGGGTAGGTAGCAATGATTACAAATTTATATCTAGGTTAGATAGCCAGCACATTGTCACAGCAGTAAGCTGATGAATGTCCTTCAGGCCCGCGGCAAAAGAACAAAGGGGGCACTCAGATATGATGTGTTCCATCGTTTGTAACTGGTGACCACAGTTGCATACAGGTGTATGCCTCATTTTTCCATTTAAAGAAGCTGTATCCAAATCTCCCATGAGATGTCCTGATGCAATTCAGTCTGCACCAGTCTTTCCGACATAAATTAAAACTCGGTGGTTTCTTAGCATGGTCAAGATAAGCTGTTTATACTGAGCAGTCGAAATGCTCCCATGTGGCTCTCCGTCGAAGTTGAGTGTAACGGTCTTGATGTGGCCCATAGTGGGTTGCGGGTTTTTAATCTTGTTTTGGCAGATTCTGCAGGTCATCATTGTGACCTGTCAGTGCCTAGGGTAGCCACCTAAAAATGCCAAGGGCAGGGCAGGCTGTAAAAGGAGAGCAGATTCTCCCAGCACTGTTGGGTGACACTGAAGTCATACTTCCCAACCAGCCACAAACAGTGCTTCTGATTCCCCTCACTAGTTAACAAGAAGCCAGTATACAAATACACGCAGCCCCCTTTACTGCATTTCAGTAAATGAATCAGCCACTAGGTCCAGTAAAGAGACCAGTTATTTAAATTCTATGCTCTTAACCACAAAGGTTCCCTCTGACCCTAAAGGGTCAGCCACAGTTCCAGATCAATATAAGTTTGGATCTCACCCAAAATACCATGCTGACAGCCAATCCTTTAGTAACTAAAACTAAAGGTTTCTTAAAAAAAGAAAGGAACAAACAATGACAGGAACGTTAAAGGATTAAAGCAATCAGATACATATACAGATGATTTGAAAATCCGTATACATCAGGTTTCTAGAAGAATTGTGGCATTTGCAGGCTTGTATAGTCCCTCTGGTATACATCCAGTACCTGGATGGGTCTCAGTCCTTTGTTTCACAGCTTCAGTTGTAGATGAGTTAATCCAGAGGTAGAGAGGTGGCTGAAAGCTGAACAGGGCTGAAGACAAAATGGATCCCTGTGCCTCAGCCTTTTATGTCCTATGGCCCTTGCCATGCTGCTTGTGGAATTTCACAGGAACCAAAATGGAATCCAGAGTCACATGAGCAAGTCCTGTGACTCATCAGGTATTTCCTGGCTTCTCTGCCTTGGCCCCTTGTATCCCTGAATGTCTTAATGGGCCATTAGGCCATGTTCTGCAGACATCTTGTCTGGGGTGTTACCCAGACAGTACAATTCGAAATACTGTTATAACAACCATATCCATAACTTCCATTACACACATAACACATGAATAGAAACATTATCATCTTACTGAGCACATTATAGCCTTTCTAACAGTACTTGACATGGTATATTTCACATGGATTACTGTGATTTTGACATACTGATGTCAAATACTATAATAAATGCCTCCCCCAATCCAACCAGCATGTTACCCCCAACGTATGATTGGTGTAGAATGGAGTATTGAGAGCTCCTGAATACACCTCAAGGGCTCCCTTAATCCAGCCAGCATGACAATCATGCAATGGGATTCTTATGTTTGCATTGACATAGTTAAGAAAGCGAGATGTCTGAGCAGTTTTTCTAATCTGTGGAGGCTGGATGTGTGATAGGACCAGGAGTTAGTTAACTGGGGTTGATTTGAGAGTCCCAGACACTATGTGCGTGGTGTTATTGAGTGGAGTATCAAGAAGTTTAGTGTGACTGCTGTGAGACCACCCTGGCACACAGTAGTCAGCCACAGAGTGTACCAAGGCAATTATTGTGGTTCGTAGGAGCCCATGATGTTCCAGCCAGTTGCCTAATAAGCACAACATGAGACTTGACCTTATTGCAGGTGTTCTCAAGGTCTTGTCAGGAGGTCAAATTCCAGTCCAGTGTAACACGAAGATACTTTGGGTTAGTCTCATGGTTGAAACTCTCCCCTCCAGAACTGCACATTGAATTTGAAATTAGCCATTTTATTGTTCAGATGGAAAGCGATCACCATGGTTTTGTTCAAGTTAGACCTAAGTTTCCAGCATTGGAAATAATCAGCCATTATATTAAGATCTTGGGTTAGGGTGCAGCTGAGCAGCTAGGGCAATGCCATCTGCATACAAGAAGTTCCTCGACATTGGTATATCTGTGGTGTATAAATTAAAAAGCATCAGGGCCAGGACACAACCCTGAGGCTGCCCGAGTTAGGAGTCTGCTGATCTGGCCATTAAAAGTGTAATGTTCCAGTGAAAATTGCTTTTGATTCACCTTTTGTGTATATCTAGTTGATTGGGTATGAGTTGTTAGCCCTTTTGACAACTTTCCACTGTTGGAAAGTTTCAGCTGTGCATATGCCTGACCTCAGTGAGTCCCTTGTACTGGTCAGAAGTGATTTCAAAATGATTCAGAGAGCACTTCTTCCTCCTCTTCCCTCCACAAAAGCACCCGCTTAACCTAGCAGGAATGCATTTGTGCTCATAAATAGGAGCCAGGAGATTTTGAGTTCCAATCATTGGTCTTAATAATTCACTGTATTTCACGTCTATTTAGTGAAGCCCCTTCCGACTTGGCTAATATCATTCCCTTTCCTCTATTTTTAAGTGGTTCTCAAACTTACCAGGCTACTGTACCCCTTTCACAAGTCTGATTTGTCCTGCGTATCACAAGTTGAACCTCACTCACAAACTACTTGTTTATAAAATCAGGCATAAAGACACAAAAGTGTCACAGCGCACTGGTGTCTAGAAAATTGTTGATTTTCTCATTTTTACCATATAATTATAAAACAAATCAGTTGGAATGTAAATATTGTGCTTACATGTCAGTGTGATACTTCAGCCTGTTTTTCATTTGTGAGCCTTGTCTGAAGCCCAACCCCCCAGGCAGTGGGGCTGAAGCACGTAACTCAGCTTCATGAGGCCCCAGGTAGTTGCCCTGCTTGCCACCCCCTAATGTTGGTCTTGCACTTGTTATCCCCCTAGACCCATCCCATGACCCCCTGAGGAGTTGCAACTCCCAGGTTGAGAAACACTAATCTACATGAATTGAGTACCCTGTGGAAGACTTTTGTGTACCCCAGGTTGAGAACCACTGAGATAGATGTAACCAGTCACTTGTTCTGGGGCATGTACATATAAAAAAAGTGCGCTGTCTGAAGGCTTTGCCTGACTGGCTGAGTCAGATGACTAAGGTTCATGTGAGAGCGTGGAGGCAGCACTATAAGAGAAAGAGCCTATTCAGTCAGAGAAGAAAACAGGCTGGGATTTAGAGCATTTGTTTTCTGTGCCCCAGGCAGGTGGAAGTGTTGATACTGAATGCTTAGTGATTAGTGTGGATACCAGTGAGACACGGTACATCTGATTTGCAGATTAATAAGGTTTAATGTGCAAGGTTTTTAATAAATATCCTAGTTAAATACAAAGCTTAAAATTAATTATAAGTATATTATATTTATTAAATTTGGAGAGCTAAGCAGTTATTTAGAAGGCTGTCTATAGGATTGGCTTTTTTAGGGGCTTCTCCAGGGAGTTAGTGGATTTTTTGGTCTGACTGCAGCACTTTTTGTGGAATTGGGCATTGATGAAATGCACTCTTCTGTTTAAGTGGTGATTTTTTATATTTTTTATAGATATAATTTTTATTTTTTTATTTATTGTATTTTATGATTTATATTTGGTTTTTATTTTTGATTATATTTTATTTTTATTACGATAATTGGAGTTGTTAAAATATTCGGTGGTAGGCGGGGCAGTAAGAAAATATGCCCGTTGTCAGTGGAAAAATGTACCCTCAGACCTTTAAGGATAACTTGTTATTTTTACTACCATTATTTATGTGCAGCTGCAGGCATACATGTTATGTATTTTGTTTTATTATGTGCCGTGGTATGCAGACGGAGACATCTGCAAGGTTACTCGGTATTCCTATTTGTCTTTGCCAACTGGAAGGTGTCAGGCGGCGGAGGTCAGAATAGTCAAGCAAGCAGCTTAAGCTATGCTAAGCCCTGAAATTGCACTGGGCCTTCAATAGAAGGTCTGCTAGGAGATATATGCAGAAAGAAGAGGTAGAAGCCTAAAGGGGAGAGACTTTAGAAAAGGCCAGGGAAGAGATCCTTGGTTTCAGGATAGAACTAAAGAGTCTATGGAATTTGACACTGAGTTGAATTGTTTTGTTAAATAAAGAATGCTCTGGAGAAAGCGATGGAAATTCTGTTGCAGCTGGGAGCTTTAGTCGATATACTGGGCTGTAGTTGGTCCAATGGTTTACAATAAATTTACCTCACACTGCTCGCTAGGTTGTAGGCTAATATTATTCCCTTCCCTCCATTTTAAATAGACAGATCAGTGGTTTTCAACGTTTCCAGGCTATTGTACCTTTTAGAACTCTGATTTCTCTTGCTCACCCCAAGTTTCACCTTACTTAAAAACTACTTGCTTATAAAATCAGACAAAAAATGCAAAAGTGTTACAGCCCACTGTTATTGAAAACTGGCTGACACTCTCATTTTTACCATATGATTATAAAATAAATCAATTGAAATATAAATATTATGCTATATTATATTATTTTGAAATATAAATACAATACTCAGTGCAATACTTGAGCCTGTTTTTCACTTGGGAGCTTTGTCTGAAGCCCAGGTGGCAGGGCTGAAGCATGTAACTTAGCTTCATATTAGTTGATATATTGGCCTGTAGTTGGTCCAATGGTTTACAATAAATTTACCGAGGCCTATAGATGTTTAGTTATGTGACCGAATTCACATTGTAAATATATGGTACAACTGGAAATGGGACTTGGATCTCTGAGGTTATAGATGTTTGTCTCAGCCAATACGGCATTGTTTAAAATAATAATAATAATTGTATTATATCTGTGTGTTTAGTTCTTCTGTCTGTGAATCAATGACCAAAATCCTATTGACTTTAGTGGGCCCAGGACTTCACCCAACATGTTTAAAGTGCTAAACAGTAATATATTGATAATAAAATTAACATTTTTAAATATAAAACTGTCCCCATATCTCACCATTAACATTTAATTCAAAAATATTTCTTCATTGTATCAAGAATTAAATTTAGAATAGATTATTTAGAGCTAAGCTTTTATAAGTAACTGAAGATTCTTAGAATGCATTGTTTTTTGGAAGTGGGGTGTGGTTTTTTTTTTTTTTTTTTTTTCAGATAACCATACTGAAGTTTCCTGGATTTCATTACAAGAAAGATGAGCAATTTTCTTTAGATGTTAAATTTAAATATAGTTTCCAGATAAGATTTGATCTTACTGAGAAGTAGTTTGTGTCAAGTTTAAATCCACACCACATCCCCCGTACTAAAAAGTGCAGCGTGCTCCTAACTGCAAAAGTCAACACAACTAGAAAACAAATGGTTTTTTAAAACAATATTAACATACCAATATGTTTCATATTTTGGTTCTAAAGGAATGAGGTTTCACGTTTGACATCTGCTGATGCACACCTAAGTTTCTAGGTGAATGTTATCAAAAAATGTACCTTTCATTCCCACCCATACATGCAGCCAAATTCTTTCCTTAGATACATGTCCCAAAAAAAGGATCTTTTTAAATAGAAAGCATTAGTGGTTGGCATCAGCTCATTACCATTGAAATTGCCTGGGTGCAGATCTTCAGCAGGTGTGAATTGTCTGCTCCCACAGTTTACACCAGCTGAGGATCTGCTTCTTGGAGATGAACAGCTGTCTCTGAGGGCAAAATTTGGCACAAATTTAAATAATTTGGAAATATTTCCAATGGGAGGGAATGGCATTTTTATAATATGAAGAAAATAGACATCATGTACTGTAAATAACCCAAAATGAAATAAATACTGTTTAGCATATATTACATATTTTCAATTTTTTAAAGCTATATACCATAAATATAGAACTTTTTGTAAATAGGATACATATCAGTGTACTGTAATAAAAAACAGTGATCTTAAAATGTCTAGATGTATAAAACATCCTTCAACTTAGCAGAGTTGCCAAAGACATACAAGTTTTTTAACTGTCCAGTTATTATATTTAGTACAAAGGTACATTCTGGAGTTTCTTCTGCTTTATGGCTGAAAGGCATGTGCTGTATAAAATAATTTTTGCCTTCCCTAAAAATCTAAGGCTCTTTCCAGAGATTGTCTGCTGTGCTGAAACTTAATGCACAATCCATGTAGGATATCTACTGCAGATTTCTGAAGCTAAGAATGTTAGAGGGAATCACAGATATCCTGGCATAACCTGAGCTGAGAAACCTGATCATGTCTCCTTCATTACATTGGTTTTATTTTAATGGATTCCAAAGAGAAAACAATATTAAAAGATCAGAATATTTTCTGTTCTGAACTAAGATAACATTCTTTAATTTGTGGATGTTCATCAAATATGAACACCAGGTCATTTTTATTTTGTAGCCAAACATACACGGTGGGAAAAGAATGCAGTGTGTATTCCCACCCATAACAGCCAAACCACAGAATGCCACAGCTAGGCTCCTCAGCACATTCTCACACTCAGACAAGTTTATTGCACAGACTGTGCTGTAGTTCCTTAGAGATACTGTCTCAGTACATCTTCATAGGTTTAACTAATTATTCTGCTTTGTATTTCTCTAGTCAGCCTATTGCTGCTTCTGCAAAGATTATACTTGCAGATTTGACTGGTTATTATATTTTCTATTTTTAACAAAGTGCTCAGTAGCTGCTAAAACTTTGCAAGCAGAGTGAATTAAAAAAGGCAGGTGGACACTGTTTTATATGTGACAGAAAATAAATAGGGGGAAAGGCCACCTATCTGAATCACTATAGTATTCTCTAGAAGCCTGAGATTCTGAGTATTTAGGTGGAGGTATTTCTCATGGTCAGCTACAGGATTTCTTTATGGAAGTTAGCTTGTGCCTTTACAAGATGGAACAAATTCAAAAAGCTGCTGCCTTCTTCCTCATGATCTCCTAAGCATCAGAAAGAAAGCATTAAAAACAGTTAATGAAAACAAAGGGGTCATTTGTAGGGAGAAGAGCTCAGAAACTACTTTGTCAGTATCTTAGCAGAGGCCAAGTATAACCCAGGTACCTCTGATGCTAACTGGCAGAGGGAGGGGAATGCATAGTTTGACAGGGATCCCCTATGTCAGATACACATAATAATTCACCAAAGCGTGGCATGCAAGGTCACTATCGAAAGCTAGTGACCCACTGGTCATCATAATCATTGGGAAAGGTATTCACAGATAATATATGAGAAGTCATGTATCTGTACTGAAAATTATGTTCTTAAAGCCTTGGCGTTAAAGGCAGGTCACCAGGAAATGACATGCTTCAGACAGGTTCTTTTTGTATTATGTGTCTCACAACGTAAATCGATTTGCACACTGAGCCACTGGCTAATCAAGATTGCAAAATTGACAAGAGATTGCAGTATTCAGGAAAAAAAAACTAGCAGGGTGGCATCCCTTCTATGAATGAAGACAAAGGAAGACCCTGGTATATCTGGGAAGTCAAAACAACAACTGGTTTCCTTTACTTTGGGGACAAACATAGGGTCTGGCACTAGAGTGCTGGGGGTGCTGCCACACACCCCTAGCTTCAAGTGGTTTCCATCCTATACAGGGTTTACAGTTTGGTTTAATGGCTCTCTTTGGGACAAACTGGCAGTGTGTCTTGTTTCATGAAAAGGGATCACAGCCTGCCTGCCTAGAGAGCGCTAGTGAGCAATACTTTATTAGCCATGAAAGTATCTTGTTAAATAAGTCTAGAATGCATGTTACCATTTTATTAGATATCTAACCCTTTCTGTCCAATACTTCTAGTTGCTGTCATTTGAATCTCTTTCTTTTGTTAAATAAACTTCTGCCTCTTTTCACTATAAACATCTCTAAGTGCTGTGTGTCAAATGGATCAATGATCTGAGGTGAAACTGGTAAGTTGGAGTGTGCTACTTCCTTGGGAGCAGTGAATGTGTGACTAAGGCCCAATCAACACTTACCTTCCGTATTTGGCGGCAGTCGACGGGAGATACGCAAGTGACGTAAATCACTTGCCTATCTCCCATCAACTTTGCTGCATCTGCCCATCGCACCGTCCACACTGCTGCGTTGAAGGGAACAGCGTTTTTCTGCGTCGTTTGCTGCATCATTTGCTGGATCAATTGAGCGGGTCTACACAGACCGCTCAGTTGATCCAGAGCAATCAATCTGACAGCGGTGAATTTGCTGCTGTCAGTGTGGACCCAACCCCAGATTTCTCATTACATGTCTCTCTATAATATGTTTCAAACATAGTTCCACACACACACAAAAGCTTTGACTCTCATGTTTCTCATTTGTTTTCTTTGTGTTAAGACAAGGGATCATACAAAACCAAAGTGAATTTACTGTAAAGCCTTACTCAAATACAAGTTGATTTCATGGCTTCCAGCCTATGGGGACTGGAAAAAAAATGTTTAACCAATGGAAATAAGAAAAATAGAAGTAGAAAAGCTAATAATCACGGGAATACATATAAGTCTTATTGTGGTGCCTAATCTAGAGATTGAGATGATTTCTGGTGTTTTCTGGGCATTGACAGCTGCAGGGAAGAAGCCATAAACAAATGGAAGAAGGAAATGATTAATGGTTAATTATAGTGCTTGGGTGGAGTGGGGACCAATGAAAAGAGATGGGAATAGAGAGGAAAGGGAGAGCCAATTTGTAAAGGGTTGGGAGGTGAGGACAAGTCATCTAGATATAACATGATCAAGTACTGGTCAAAGATTTTAGTGTGGGAATTGATTGAAATTTTAGGCATAGTCTGATCTACCGATCCTGTTCGTGAGCAAGCAGAGAAGGAAGTAAACAATTGTATTTTTACTAGCCTTTGGGTCAGGAAGAATATGTGAGTTGCTGATGGTAATGGAGAAAAGAAGATTATGGAGGAAAGTAGAGGAGTTCAGTTTAGCCATATGGAGTTTGAGGCAAAACATCCAAGAGGAGAGGTCAGAGAGTAGGCAGTTATGTTAACAAATCAGTTACGCAGATAAGATCAGATGGAGTCTCTAGCTCCTTTTTATTGCATTAGAATCTTAATATGTTCACATCTGAGCTACACCCAAGAATTCCACCTCCCTCACCGAAGCAAAACTTTTTTTTGACTGATGAATGCAGTGTCCCTCAAATACAGAGATTTCACATTTATCTATGTATGCGTTGTAAATAATGAGTTAGCTCTGTAACTGTCAGAACTAGCAGAACTACTTTTGTGGACTGGCTTTATTTTGCATTTGTTTATCACAGTGCCCGTCAATAACAAAGGTATAAAATGAGTACATAAAATCTGTCAGAAGTCAGCTTAGGAACAGATGAGAGTGAATTTGATTTCTCTGTGGTATAAATCAGCATGTACCTATGAATTAATATTACAAATTCTAAACTGCCTAACCTTGTTCTTGTTTAACAGATTTTGACTTACTTACATTGGTGAGTTACATAGTCCTGTTGACTTCAATGGGAATATTCATGTGAATAACTGCTCACCAGTGTGAGTAATGGGGACACCATCTGGCCCTGAACAACTATGTTTTACTGAACCTTAGATCTAGTTCTAGTATCAAATAATATCACTAAGGTATCACCCAAGTGAACAAAATGAAAATAGTTTGAGGTCCCTCACAATTCGAGTTTGGAAACTCATATTTTAAAATTTAAGAGGTACATCTTAAACATCACTGCACTCTTGAACTAGTTATATTAAAATAAAATAGTTATTTAAAATTAGTGGATACAGTCATTGTCTCAGAATTAGATGCATAAGAATGGAATGCTGAATTTTACAAGAGTGTATGATGTCTATACATAATACTACCCTCCATGAATTGTGCTCACCAAAAGTAAGTTAGTTGTTGAGATTTGTCCATAACTAAGGAGAGAATATACACTGCTCTAAAACAAGTAGTTGCATTTTTTGTATCACCTGTCAGAAGGCAGCAACTATCAATTCACAACAGGGACATTTGGCACCCTCTTTTGGTACCTTCTTCCATGAGATATCCTGTTGCCAGTTTTTCTGCGTCACTTGAAGGATGGAAGTTTGTGGAAGAGGTTCTGAGAAGTAGAAAATTATCCTCCATAAATTAGTGCAGATAACGCAAATTTGGGAAATGACTTTCCTATATGATTAATGCCCTCAAGCTTTAGTCAGTCAGCTGGATTTGGGAATAAATGCCTGAGAGCTCACAAAGCTGCTAAAGAATAAAATCTGTTCCAAGGACTAGGAATAGTTCTAGAAGAAAACTGGAAAATTTATGTGAGACAGGAGTACTTAGCTGAAGAATCCAGTCTCTCTGGGAAAACCCATGTTATATAACTGACCTCCCTTTTTCTGCACACACAATTGTGGGTGCAGTTACTGACCTTTAGAAATCTAAGAGCCTTATTTGTGGTGCACTCAAGATACAATTCAATAAGGCACTTAAGCATCTATTTCAGTCCATATCTATTCAAGAAAGGGATTAAGAATATTTTTAGGACCAACTGACTAATATTAGGCACCCACATTTGAAAATACGATTGTATGTGACTTGCTCAGTGCCACTTTGGAGAAGATAAATCTTCTCCGTCCTTTTGACCCAATGCTTAGGCAAAGTTTCTTCAGTTTTTCTCTCCCTTTTCATAGAAACATAGAAACATAGACTCATAGGTCAGAAGGGACCAA
>ML675610.1:63282774-63337169 GCA_007922155.1 Mesoclemmys tuberculata
ACTATTATATTTCATCTTATTACTATTGCTCCAATGTACAAGGTGATTACTTTTCCCAAAGTAAGAGTTCATTTTTCTCTGAGTATATCAGCCAGAAGCTTCCCCAAATAACAGTCAGGTATTCAATTTAGTTTGGCTTAATGCAAAGTGGTTTTTATTGGCAAATTTACAAATAAAGTGCAGTTAAATAAAAGATAAACACCTAAATGCCTTGACAAGTATTACAGAAAGCCTCACTAGACTGGCATTCAAGTTAACATTACAAAATATTGTAAAATCACTGGGATTTATAACATGTGGAGATTTGTTTAGTCTTTTATCCTGGTCAGAGTACACAGCACTTTGAGATTCTACTAAGAGGAAGACACTCTAGAGAAAATGTCTGTGGTAGCTTCTGCCATTTATAATAGCCTCCTCCTTTCACCCAAGATGGTTACTTTCCTTGGTGTGGTAACTACTCATCAATACAGAGTCAAAACAAGACTGGGAAATTTAGATATCAATTTATGCAAAACAATTTGAGTAGATTTTATCTCCAAGTAATTTATACACGACCAGTACCCATTCTATTTTAGGATTACCTCAAGTAGTAGTAAATCACCATGCAAATGAAAGTAAACTATTTCTATACAGCCTTGCTAAATTATTTATACAGGTTCTACAAGTGTGCGAAGTACCTTAGAAATATAAATGACAGTGTCCCTTCCCAGAAAACCTTACAACTTAATTTTAGATGTGACACGTGTGTAAGGAAGGAGAATCAGGGAAGACAGGACCAGGGTAACAATAATGAGCACGAAAGAGGGAATAGAAGTGAGGCAAAATGGTAGGCTGGAAATAGGTATGGGGAATTCCTCACAAACTCCAACTCACAATTCTAAAGGTGGCATCATCCTTTTTAATGGAAGAATAACACATTGCAGATTTTGCCATTACATTTTTGCTCCTGGGGTATACATCTTAATCTACCCAAGGTGGGAGTTCATGTTGTACCTTTGTTCTTGTGATTAAGAGGAATTGTATTTGTACATAGGAAATTCTGAGTGCATTTGGGTGGTAACACATATACAGTGAGATGAGCTTTAATGTTCATGCTTCTTTAACTGGTTTTTAGTGATAGTGTTGTTATGAAATTCACTGTAGCAACACTAACTCTAAATTAACCAAGATTTTTGTGTGGCTAAGTAAGTAGTTACTACACGTGGTAATGTCATTTAATTATGAATGCATCCACCTTTTTCATATTTTACTTCCACTTTGAGTGAAAGTCCTCATTACTGTCATATCTTCATATTCTTGATTAAATCCATTATTAAGAGCTCTGGACGGTTTGTCATAAATCCATTTGCATGGCAAAATAGAGATGCCATCTGTATTTCTTGATTTGTTCATATACTTTTTGCAGCACTGAAGAATCTGTTGCAAAACATATCAGTAAGCACTAAATAACACATTGTCACCAGCTATGCCATTGCCTTCAAGACCATCAGCCCGGCTTAACAAGAATGGCTCCCCCAGAGTAATGTTTGGATTCTGCACTTCTTGCAATGTTCTCTCAGGCACGTCACAAGTATAATGAAAGATGCTCAGTTCCTTTTAACCTTTACAAACTGACAGAATATTAAGATTATCATGATAAATTTAGAGTGATATACTGGCCAGCATACTGTGGCTAATTTTTATATAATTTTTCTGACCCTACAAGGGGAGTGAGTGGATGGGAGTTTTAGGGATACTTTTTTATTCAAAAATCTTGTGCAGAAAGAAAAGCAGGATATTACTAAAAACTGCTTCTGCCTTAAAATTTTACAATGAAATAAATTACATTAACACAACAAGATACTGCACATTCTAAGTGCAAAGCATTTCCAGGCAGCAGGAAAAGTGTTCACTCATATAGTACCTTCTGCACAATTGAGATGTGACAATTAATATTCTGGAGTGTGGTTATGATCTTATTAAATACATTTCTCCCCCAGTTACTATTTTAAAATGTATTTGTATATTATCATTTTTAAAAATTACGGTTTGTCTTTGATATTTTTAGGGACTTAATCTGTATTTGGAAGCGGGTAGGTAGAATTGATTTAGGACTCCTGAAAGATGCTGCATTGACAACGAAAGGCTTTTATCCACAGAAATCCACAGCTTTCCCAACACCATCCCACCATATGTGGAGTGATTCAAGTCTCCATGGCCATTCATTTCTAGGCCTCTGCTGAGACTGCCTGTAAAGGTTGCCAGTTGTGATGATGAATTTTATGCTGTGAAAAAAAGTTGACTCTGATCACCAACCCCAGGATTGTTCCTTGCCATTCCACTGGTCAGGGTGGAAAATGTTTATGAACCTCTTTCCCTGTCCTGTCCCCCCGAGTGGCTGAGCCAAATAACCCACAAACAAACTCAACTGCATGCCACACACAGCCAACCAATCAGCACAGGAAAAAAGCCAGCCAATGAGAGCGGAGGAAAGAAATAAAACTACGTAGCACAATTATATATTATATATATGACGCTTCCTGGAAATTGGTGCCCAGGGTGACTGCCTTGGTCGCTGACCCCTAGAACCAGCCCGGACCACTCATTCTATAGAAGTCATCCAAATGACTTGGTTGTTACTGACCAGGGCTAGAGGTAGATTTGCAGCAGTGAGAGGAAGGAAAAAAGCACCTTATTCCATTACCAGCTTTGAGTCATCCGTTTCCCTGAACTAATCCTTTTTAATCGCCTATATTCTTATTCTGACACAATAGACATACATTTCCATGCAATGAAATAGGAAACCTACCATTCAGGTAAAGAAATTACTTTTACAAGTTGAAAATACCTTCTCTAGCTGACTATTTTCTTCTCTCCTTACACTCATATAATGATTTCCTTCAATCAGTGATGTCATCACTGAATTTAGGAGTGTTTATGCTGATTTCTTGTATAAATTCAAATGTGAAGCTGCTTTTGGTGGGTAATATCTGCCTAATGTTATGGAGCACACACATCTCTTCTGCCACAGATGTAAGCTAGGTGACGTTTAAATCTTTTTGGGGGTTACATTCTGTTATTGTGGCTTGGTAGTAACAGCAACCAATAAAAAGTGTTTTAAAAACGAGTCTGTTTAGGTGGTGGATTAGGTACAAATCTATGGCTTTTAAAGTCCTAGTTGTGTTTTCTCTTGTGCCTGCCACGCTTTCTGTTCCGTATCAGTAGCTAAAGTCCCTTTTCATGCAGCTGAGTAATGAATGGTAGTAGCAGAAAGGGTTTGTTGCCAGTGCCAGGTCAAGGACCTCTCTTGGATTCCCTTCAAGCAGCACAGATTGGACAGGCGACAGACAGGGCTGTTGTGAATATATGTGTCCCCCACATTTAAATTGGGACCTGCCTATTTGAAACTCCTTTTTCTTCACATAATACTCTTACAGTTGAGGAGAGTAGAGGTGGTTAAGCTTGAGTTCCCTAATGTAAAAGAGAGGGAGCTGCTAGGAGACTGTTGTCCATAACAGCCTCTAAAATTCTGAATGTGTTGCCTCTTTGTCCAGAATGGCTTTTTTTGACCTTCAAATTTGTTATACAAGCCTTCTTTTCACAAGGGTGTTTGGGAAAGCGGAGTTGTTTGGGAAGTATAAGGTGCTCTTTTGACTTTTTACTGTAAAGTTTTGTCATTGAACATCTACTAGTATACCCTTAACCAGCTGTACTGTCAAGGAATATCACTGGCTGCGTGGGCAGGTATAGGTCCAATACATCCCTGCTCCACATTCTGCATCTTTAAGGACCAGCATTCTGTTAATGGTATTGTCTAGAAAGGTCATGTGACTGCAGACAGGGTGAGCTGGGAAGAGAGAAGCAGAATTAAAATGACTAGTTTCATGTCTCACCCGGGAGACCAGCCGTTGCAGAGCTCTCCAGGGAAAAAAGGGGCAGGGCCAAAACCACCTAGCAATAGCTGCTTTCTTGCTGATAGGGAGCAGGGCAAGCCAGTACTTTGTAGCTGTGAAAGATGGATAATCAAGCTGGAGAATGCTGACTACTTAATGTGAGTAAGAGACTAAGTCAGGCAAAGCTACATCTTGCTAGAATTAAGTTTTAGGCACTAGAAAGTGTGTTTGTTTTGTTTATAACCTTCTCATGACTTTTTCACTCTTGCTTGAAATCATTTTCTTTGTTAATAAACTCATTCTTAATGTTACCATCTCACCGCTGTGTGGTAAGGTAAAGTGTATCACCCGAGCCAAGCTAACAAGCTGTTGTGTGTACTGGCTCTGTGGGGCCAGTAAACTTGGTGTTACCTCTTTGTGTGTTCAATAAGAGAGACTGGACACTGCAGATGAGACAGTTTTGGGGAGACTCAGGGCCAGAAGGGTTGTTAGGATCACCCTGCAAGGAGTAACTGGGTTGGTGGAAGCTCAAGTTGAGACCTTTATGCTGTGTGGATGCTACTGGTATCAAGGCTCTGAGACAAAGCTGCACAGCCTAAAGGCATCAAAAGTAACAGGGCAGGTGGTAACAACACCCCATTATTTTTAGAGACATGCTCAGGTCCCTCCTCCAATCACCCATTTTGTGGGCAAGGAATCTGAGTTCTACTTGTAGCCCTTCACCTGCTGAAAATTAAGGAGTGCTTTTATACACATCTGTATCCAAGTTTCTCACATAGTCAACCATCCCTTTCCCTCAGAAATACCTTGGGATCATATTTAAGGTTCTAATACTTATTTTTAAATGGTTACTTACACAGAAAGCTATTATAATGTTGGAGACACAGATGCTACATCCCAGAAGAAAGAACCACAACCACCAAGTTGTATCAGACTTGTTATTGCTACTGCATACGGACTCTGAAATAAAGAAAGGGAAATGTAAAAATCAAAAATCACTTTTCAGATGAGCTTTTTATGTGATAGATTAGAAGGGCTTGGTCACAGTTGTCTGACTATTCATATTTATCACATTTTCTTTCACTAATTTTTTCCAGCTAAGGGTTTGAGCCTCTTCTGGACACCGCTATGAACAGTTCGACTTCAAAAGTGTGAGATTTCTGAACATAATGATAACCTGATTATAAAATGGATGGAATCCTACATTTCCAGATAATTCAGATATTCCAAGGCCACAAGGGACCATTGTGATCTTTCCATCTGACTTCCTGTATAACACAGAGCATGAACTTCCTGTAAATAATTCCTAAGGCATAGCTTTTAGAAAATACACAATCTTGATTTAAAATTGTCAGTGCTAAAGAAACCATCCAGTTAACCGTAAGATCTCTGAAAACCTCTTTGCAATGTGACAGCCAACTGCTATCATAAAGAAAACAACCCACTTACAGGGCAACTGCTGCTTTTAATTTCAGACAACTGCTTTTCTAAAACAGAAGTCATAGGGTAATGGTGCTCTGCTATCCAAGAGAATTAATCTCTGTAGCCATTGAAAGCTGATGGGGCCTCAGCAAAATGAATTGGACAGTCTGTTGAATATAGTGTGGAATCAAGTATTTGGCAGCTGTCCTGCATCAGCTAACCTACTCTCCAGTCAGATTTACTTAAAGAATGTAGATGGTGAAGGAACCTTGTTGTCTAAGACAGCATTTTTCAACAGGTGGATCGTGGATCCTAGGAGGATCATGGAAGTCAATCAGGCAGGTGTCACAAAGCATTGAAAATTGTATTACAATCTAAAGCAAATAATCTTTCACTCCCCACACACCTTGACACTTCAGAGTCAACCTCTTGAAACACACACACAAATTATACTGGGTTATCTTGATATATATTTACTATAAGAGTAAGAAATGTAAGGAGTTCATGGGTAATGGTTCACTTGCAGGTTTAAACTAGAGTAAATGGTGGAGTCTCTGAGGCTTGAAGTCTTTAAATCATGATTTGAGGACTTCAGTAACTCAGCCAGAGGTTATGGTTTATTCCAGGAGTGGGTGAGCAAGATTCTGTGGCCTGCAATTTGCAGGAGATCAGATTAGATGATCACAAAGAGTCTGGCCTTGAAATCTATGAGTCTATGGGTGAGGGCAGGAGGAAGGCAAAAAAAAAAAAAAAAAACCCAACAAATAGTCTGTTGTAAATCTTGGAATATATTGCTATTTGTGTCATTGTTCCATGTACATGCAACTCCAGCCATCTACTTCCACTCTTCCCCTGATTTTGAATCATGTGCAAGTAAAACAGCAATTTTTTGGGACTGGGGGAGAGTAAGCAGTATAACCGGAGAGTCAATTTAGCTCATCTCTATCTACATCAAATCTGTTTCTGTTACTTCCAAAAGTTCCTTACCTTGTACTGTCAGCCTGCTGCCACTGCCACATTTGCGCCTCACTGGCGGTGGATCAGGTACACTTACGTCACAGAAATACATGTCACTGTCGTCCAGCTGAATGTTCTGCAGTCGTAAGATTGAATATCTTCTGGACACGTTTGTTCTAATTTCCACCTGTGACTTTTTAAAATGAGCGGTATTTGTGCTTGGCTGGAGCCCAGGCTGATTACACGTAAGGCCTTTCCTCCAATACACCTCTGTGTCAACTGGGATTCCATTTGGGTAGTCAAATTCACACAGTATCAAAATGGTTGAATTAAGAGACATGCTGATGTCCTGGGGATACTGTAGAACTGAAAGTTCCACTCCATTGGTAACTATAAGATGGAAATAAAGTGCTTGCATATGAGTTGTTATACTCTTTACAGGGGCACAGACAGAAACCATCTTGGGACTATTTTAAAAAACGTAGGTGAGTAGAATCTCGGACAGCTCAACAAATGTGTATGATAGACTTCTACAGAAAAGCTCCAGCCATGAACATACTGGGTGAAATCCTAGCCCTATTGAAGTCAATGGGAGTTTTGCCTTTGGCTTCAATGGGGCCAGACTTTCATGTACAGTGTTCAGAAAAAAATCAGTGAAGAACTTACAAGCTATACAGAACATTTCTTCTGTGTATAGTACTTATGTTGAGGACTTTGAACTTCTAAGAACATCGAGTCCAAGGAATGATAACTACATTGAATAAGTAGAGATGGAATTGAACTAAAACTTTAAAAACTGAACATTCCCAAACCTGGATGAAGTTTGGATCCAGATCAGAATTACATAGCTGGCCCCATTCTCTATAATAGTCTGGAACAAAAGTATAGATCGGGATAGATCCAAGCCTTGGGATGTTCAGATCCAAGCTTTTATGACCTGAACCCATTTCTGACTACATCATCTTTTAAAAAGTACTATACTGTGGAGCTGGGCAAATAATGGATTTTTTTTTTTGATTCACTAGCAATTCTAATAAATGAACGTTTTTGGACAAATAAAACATTTATTTTTTATTTTGAGTTTTTTTCCTTTTAAGAATATTTTAAAATAAAATTAAAGTAATTTCTAAACAAAAGGTATTTTGAATCAACTTTGAAATATATTTTGTTTATTTATGGATTTACTTTTTTTATTTTGCCAAAATAATGGCTGAAATTGACACAAATTCACAAACTGTTTTGTTTGTCTCAAATATACGTATTTTGCCAACAAAAAATTGTTTAAAAATTTCACCCAGCACTACTAAAGCATGTTTGCATGTATGTGTGTACACACACACACACACACAAAATATGTGATTACAGTATATAACTGGTGTTTTATCACTACATATGCAAGAATTTCTAACTCTCATGTAAGTAAGACAGTTTCTCAGCTACAGTGTATAATAGTATTTGGAGGATTAGCTGCTGAAAGCAGTTTGATAGACACCAGTATTTAAATTGTGTTAGTATTTATATGAAAATGCATAAAGGATGACATTAAAGTACTAAGTTGCTGATAAAATGAGAAAAAGTCCTGACACAATAAGAGAATGTCTTTAAGCAGACCACTTGAGATGTACATTTTATAAGCTATCGTTTTTAATGACATAATTTTACCTCAAAGTAGCCATTGAAAGTATCGTAATTTTTGTTTGCAATTTGGGACAGACATGTCACTGATAATTGTATTCAATTAAGAAAAACAGTATGAAAAATCTACTTTACACACTCTGAGAATTTGATTCAGACTTAAGAAATTACGCCAGTTATAATCAGACTGTATAAAAGAAAGCCAGGAGGACATAAAAGAGGTGGATAAAACCAAAAAAACCCATTGTTTATCTTAATACGCAATTATCAAAACATGGTTTTATTTATTGTGGACCAGAATCTCTCACCCTCTCTTGGAAAGTGGTACTGGAAAATAAGAAACACGTGATTAGATATAGTACACAATAAATATTTATTGTAGAATTATCTTACAAATTGGAGTAGTGTGTGTGCTGGTCTGTGTTTTCCTAATAACATTTCTATATTTTTTTCATAAAATTAATTAAAATGGGAATGCAGAGTTTCTGGTTGTGTAATGAACTCTTCTTATAGCTATCATCTGAACAAGATTGGTAGTGGGCATTGGGCTTCATAATATCACACCCAGCAGTCTTAATTTTTTGTTAACCCTGTTAAGTCAGCCTGTGATAAAGCCTTATATTGTATAGGTGCTTCCTTAGAGGTGTGTGTGCGCACAACACAAGTACACAGAATGCGCCAGATAATGGTTGCCTTCATTAAGTTATCTTATGCATAAACAAACAATACTGTAGTAAAATACAGAGACTGAATATGTTTGAAATGCCTATATATTGTGTCTCAAACAACTAAAATGCCTAGAATATGAATTAATGTAAGGTTTTTATGTATAAGTCACAGCACATACATATCTTACTATCTCAAGTTGCTATTTTCTGTCATACAATGCAAACCACCCAGAAAGCTACCCTAACCAGGGTAATTGAGATTCTTCTTGCATAGGGGAATTCTTGGATAACATAGTTAACGTAGCACACTGTACCACCTGCAATTGCTTTCCTTCGGCATAAGAAGAATGCTGCGATGTGTCAAATGTTTTAAGGGACATAGCTGGAATGTACTGTGTTTAGTCAATCCTCGGTCAGTGTACGAGCTGCCTCGGGACTGCTCTTACTTGTTCTGAGTGACAAATGGATCCTTGACAACGTCCAGGATTAGGGCAGGTGACAGCCACCTATGTCTCCTACTTCCACCTCAGGTATGTTGACTGGTGCTCAACTGAATTAGAGGCTCTGGCCCTAAGTGTTTTGAAATCATAACTAGAAGTGTTATCTCTGTGGAAATGTTGCTAAATTCACATCATGCATATTGCTATCTCTTATTGTTTTAGAATTAAATAAGATTTGTCCTTTAGTTTTAGACCTGCATTTATATATTGACTCCAAAAATAAGGAAAACCTGCAGAAATCCCATCTTTCCTAATCACAATGGAAATATGCTTTTGAAAAATGTAACAAAAGAATGGGTGCATGTTTAAAGCTGGTAATGACTATTTGCAGATGGCAGTTTTATTTGGAGAATTTGTCACATCAATACTCCCATTTATTTTAAGAAACTTATATCTGTGAAAGTGTATAACATCTGCTGTGCTGTACTTGAAAGAGACTTGGTTCTCTTTCATGAAGTCCAATGTAGCAAAACTTACATTAAACATTAAAAATAGAAAAAAATCTAGAAGAATAGATGTGTGGCCTCCCCCTTTCTCCCTTCCACTTGTTTAAAAGAAGAAATGCATAGAATATCTTCAGAAATGAATACGTACAATTGATAAGGATATTCTGAAATCATCACTAACCCATTTCAGGTTAATTCAGTTAGTAAAGTAAAATAGATGGTACTTGTGAGGAAAATCTTGTAAGGCATTTTGAATGTGCACTAATAAGATAAATATAACAGTTGTTTGAAGGCTATATTAAATTTGGATCAGTCATCTCATAAGTTACTAGGGGATGCTCTATTGAATTGGATTTAGTAATATAAATAAAAATAAAAATTGATATGGTAGCAGATTAGCTAAAATATAAAATTAGGGACAGAACAAAAACATAAAAACAATCTTTATTTTTAACATGTTTAATCAAATTAATTCTAAGTTTATGTTCTGTGCCATTTTAAGCTATTTTTTAATGTATTGTGTTTTCCTTCATAAAACAGCAATTCTTTGATAGCTATAACTCTAAATAATAATATTATTATTAAAATAATATTTCATGTTATTTTTATTACTTGCTTTAAAAATTAACACTTCCTTCAATAATCAATTTGCAGCATAAAGACTTCAAAAGAATTTCTTACCTGTGAGTTGAATAAAATAAGAAATCATAACCAACATAACAAGTGACTTCATTTTCTTGAGCTTCTTAATGTGGATGTCTTAAAACGTCATTTGAAACACTTGATGCTGCAGTTATCAGCAATTTGTGAAGTAATAAAGATAAGCTCTCCTAAACATGTTGTTAACTATTTTTCTGGGAGGGAGATTTTGTGGTTCATTACTTCTAACCATTTTCCTTCCTGTGATTTTGTCAGAGCTGGCGCAACGTATATACAGACTAAGCAATTGCTTAGGACCCCAACTAGCTCAAGGGTGCCACCTATTTGCTTTTTATTATGTGATGGGTGGGGAAAAACATTCCTGCTTAGGGCCTCCTGTAGGCTAGCACTGCCTCTGGATGTTGTTACTGTATTTTCTCACCTGTGTAACAGGTTATCTGTTCACTGTACTGCTCTGAATCATATTCCCTTAGGATTGGGGTTCTTTCCCCTCAGAATTTTTCTTTGGTTGGTAATTCAACTGGAAATGAAAAGATTTATTCCTGATTCACACGGGTATTGCTGTGTGCCATCCTTCTGTTCGTCCCCTGGTCTGCTCCAGCAACGATGGACTAGATGAAAGGTAGAATCCTTAAGGAGAGGGGGCAGATTTTCATGGAAGATGCATCTGAGGCAGCACTAAAAACCACCACCAAATGTGTCACACTTACCGGGGGGAGGAAGAGTGGGGAGAGATGGGGTAAGGCAATACACCACGTTTATTGTGAATGCAGAGATTCCACAAAGCAATTGGCTACACACACATACTGCTGCAAGAGGGATATAATCACCAGCCTTGGTGTTGCTCGAGCCAAACCCCTGGCCAGGTGGATCTGGCACGAGGATGGAGCAGGGCTCTGTTGGTCACGACATGATGCTCCTTGGAGTTTGCAAGACGAACCCAAAGTCCTCATCTTTTCACCCCATCTTTATAGTAATCCATCCCCATTTGGGTCTATGGATTTCACCATGTCACGCTGTCTCTGTGTTTGATATGATTATCAATTACTCTTGATGTTGCAAACATGACAGCTTTCTGTTATCCTTCCGTTCCTGTTTCACACTTTGTCTTGTTCCTGTCCTTGGGTGTTAACTCCTCTCTGTTTCAGGGTTATCTTGGTTTGCATTCTACGGCCATCTGGATTGTAAAAGATTTTTTAAACAAAGCACCTTCCCTCCCTCCTGCTTCCAGGGGGTTGCTGCCTCTCTATCTTTTTATTTTCTACAAACTTAAACTGCATTCTCTCCTCAATCACACAAACTAACTTTTTACTTCCAACAGAACATTTTCAAATTCACTAGCTGGGATTACATGCCCACCAAATACTACATTCTACAGTCTCAGAAAGAAAACAGATACCAGGGTAGCATTAACAATCAATATGGGTTCCACTGACATTCATTATCAGAGACCAATTTACAATGATGTTTCTTGATTTACACAACAAATGCATTTTTGATAGGCATCAAACGCTTACATGTTATAGCAAAAGGGCTTCAGGATATTCCCAAACAAACATACATAAGTTCTGAGGATCAACGCTCCAAGGTGTTACAGAATGTTAAAGCAGGATGTTTCCCATGCATTTGTAAACACAATTATAGCCCTAGAAGCCCAGGATGCTAGGATGTCTAAGTGACAGCAGAATAAGCATCAGGATGTTAAGCTATCACTGTTGCTCTTGTTCGATTTCAGTGTTTTAGGCCATTTCTATAGTGAAGGTCTCAGATAGTGGTTTAGATTTTAGTTATCAAACTATTGCTCTCAGCCTGGCCTATGGCCTGGTCTACAAATGGAACTACCCCCGTAATGCAGTGCAGGCCAACTTAATTTAATCACTGGTCTCAGTCTGACTATCTGGGCCAGTGAACATTGAGATTGTTGGTGTATCAATATCATCAACCCCAATGACAGAAGTGCTTTGTTCTGTTCAATATTAGTCCAACTAGACAATTAAAAAGTGGCGTTGAAATGCTTCAAAGGGACTTCATTTGTCTTTGCTGGAAAGACGATGCCTAGGAAATGATCAATCACTGTTCTCAGCTAATTCAGTTTCTCCTTTAGTTCAAATGTATGTCCCCAGAACAAATATTTGTGGAGCGCCTAGACGAGCATTTACAAGCCAGTTGGCTAACTTGAGTTAACTGGCAACAATTATCTCAAGTTAAAACGGCCAAAAACTCTAGTTTAGACATACCTGAAGTAGCCCTTACCACTTGAACTAAAGAAGTAATACTCATGAGATTGGAGACAGAGGACCAAGAGAGAATATCAGCCTTTCATTAAGGATATAGAGAAAGAAAACAGAGAGAAGATAAAAAGATGGTTTGTTATTATAGTTAGGCAACTTTTTCACAGACAGTCTAATTTATTCTCAACAAAACAGATTTGTTTTAATTTTTTAGAATTAGAATATATTCAGGATGAAACTGCTGCTATCTGTATTTGATAATCATCAGTTTAAAGAGAAAAACAAGAAAAGGAAGTGAAAAAAATATTTGTAAGCTAAACTTTCTAGCTCTTAAATCCCCAGATATCACTCCATTTTGATCTGTGACATTTCGAACAGCCATGATAAAAGCCCTGGGAAAAGCAAATTTGAATAAGAAACATCTGATTCAGAGACCACAGATTAAAGTCAAGAGATAATAGTTTAATATAGCTGGCTTGGGGATTCACACAGGCACATCAGTAAGAATTCAGTATTATGCCAAAGAAAATACAATTTTTCGAAAAGATCCAGTTAACAGAAAGGAACAAATTTATATTTTAGTTTGTCTGACTCCCTACTTAGTTGTAAAATACTAGTTTGGGGTCAATTTGAATTTTACCTGATTTAATCAACAGACACTTAAAACAATTTTAAGCTTTCCTGCCTAAGATAAACACCCATTAGGAATTTTTGTGGCGAAATGTAGCAGGCAGGCCATAAGCAGTGAATTGACTTAAGATAGCTGAGAGACCATTCAGAGAACAGAAAAGGTTGCCTACAGATATAGCAACCAAAATGTTAGGAAAATCATATATCTTTAATAAACAAGACAGTTCAAAAATGTATAAACTGTCTCTCAGAACTGATAGAGACAAAAGGAACCTCAGGTGTAGTTCAGAAAAAATGGTGAAAGGGTTATTTTTCACTGTTGGTCAAATTCTGCCACAGTCTCAAGATCTCAGTTCAGCAAAGCACTTAAATTCATGCTTAAGGTTAACCATGTCCTTAAGTCTATTGCTATTCTGCCAAGCGCTTCAAAAATGGCTTTACGTTCCATTGAAGCCAATTGTATTTAACACATACTTAAGTACATTGCTAATTCAGGGGCTGCATAAATCTTCTGACCACAGAAGCATGAAAAAGGATCTGAAATAATGAAGAAGTCAAATATGACTAATTACAAAAGAGCTAATTTATGGCATACTATAGGAACATTAAATGGCATTGCATAAAGAGGACTTTTACTTTGAAATAGAATTAGACAAAATTGTAACAGAGTGGTCTACCCCACTGGGGAAGGGAGCCTTGGGCCAGCCAGCCTGGTTCTGAAGAGGTCTCTTTAAGAACAGGTGTGAGCTGAACTGAAAAATAAAATTAAAATGCTTTGAACCAAACCTGAATTGTTTTATTTTTTTATTAACTGAATTTGGAAACAAAATACCATTTAAAACCAAAAGGTTGAAACATTTCATCTCAACAGCAATTTTTAGGCTAAAACTACTCACCAAATTTGCAAATAGTTTTGGTGCCCTGAAGAATGTTTTTTTTTCTCTGGATTTACTATTTGCTGAAAATATTCCACCCATCTCTAATGTCAAACTATTTTATTTTGGGATATGCTAAAGACTGACAGTGCAACCAATAATTGGTGCTCTTACTGAACGCATGAACAGATTCTATGTGTGGTGTTCAATCCTTCCTGGTTTGGGGAAACAGGCAAAAAGCCTGGAGAGTATGGAAAGGCAATTGGACCCTGGTGCTGAGGGATAACTGAAGCAGCTAACCCTCTTAGGAGGCCTATATATACTTTAAAAAAAAAGATGGACAAAGATGTGCTACAGAACCTTACATGAGACAATCCTTGAGGCTGAAGAGCAATTGCTTAAAACTACCTTTTGGGACCTTCCCAAGATAGGGTTACTCTTCAGTGGTTTCATACTTATTTACCCCTTTCCCCCCGGGTCTGTGGCCAAGTCAGCAATAGATTGAGATCAGTGCTATTCAAACTATCTAACAGATGCAACAATAAGAGCATAAAAATATTTTCTTGATCTGTTACCAAAAGGAAATGTGCACAACAGGCACTGTCTGTGGACTGCACTCGTGTTAATTATTGAGACACGTCCAAACAACTGCTTATTTTATGGAAGCAAAAAACTGCCCTCCATATAGCCAGGTATTAACAGTCTTCACCAGCAATGAACCTAGTTCTTCCACCTGCCCAAAAGGATGTGGCTCTAAGGTGCAGATTGTGGCCTGAAATATTTATATCTCTTGGATCTCAGTAAAAATTATTGGTTTTCAGGCCACTGGAAAAGACAGATAGCCTGATTTTCAGAGATGTTGAGCACCCATAAGTTCCATTAAAGTCAATGGGAACTGCAGGTGATCATGCCTTTAAAAAATCAGACCATGAGCATTGATAACCTTCTGAAATTGCTTTACATCCACAGCAGCAGACAATTAAAAGCAGAAAACTAATTTAAAGGAGTTTTTAGGTAGAGTTTGAAAGGGAAGGAGAGAGCATGGTGGTTAGGTTCAGGAAATAAAAGCAAACACTCATTTGTTCTGTCCACGAGTATCTAAAGCTTTTGGAAATAATGAGGCTGTCAATGAATGTGGACTCATGACTGATCATGAAAGATGGACTCATAATATTTAACTCTGATATTGTTTTGCTTTTGAATTTTGATTTGCCCAGTAAAAATAGAGAGCTGGGTTATCAGAATTGGTTTTTCAGTGTGTTGGAGATCACTAAATGCATTTCCAGGAGTTGAAAAAAATAACCATATTTCTTGATTTTCCTGAGGCTTCCTGTAAGTCAAAGACTTTTTCTCCTTTCACCATTGTCATTTGGGAAAGAAAATATTCATTGTTAATTATAAATAAGAAGAAAAGACTGCCTGGCTTTTGAGAGCATGGAGCTGCTACAGACTTTGGGATAAAAAATGTGAAATGAGATTTTTTTTTTTTAATGATTTTAATGAGTGCCCTCAGGGCTACATATTTCAGTGAGTGTAAAACTTCAGATGCTGGCCAGATATCTCAGAAAAGAAGTTGATGGCAAGTTTTTTTTTTTTTTTTTTTTTGCTAATGTCCCAATGACTGATTCATAAATTGAAAAAGTAATTCATGAACGGAGGAGAAAAAAAATTTAGGATTTAGGCATATTGGGAGGGTGACAAAAAAAAAAGCTTATGCTGCGTCTGCCACGCTGTACTTGTCCTGTGGATAAATTGAGGGATATAATTTCCAGTGGTGTCAATCCACTACCTTTTGTCAGCATTAAATTCACTCATGCAAACAGGGATTTGAGAACTAGTATCTGTCTTTCATGAATCCAGTCCTATATATTTATCCTCAGCTGGCAAAGTCACAGATTTCATGGTGAACTAACTAAATACCTATTTTCTGTCACTGTAGAGAAGTCAGCAGCAGTTTAAGAAACAGATGGGCCAGCAGGAAAAGTAATTCAGGTTCTTACACAAGAGTTGGATCAAGTAAACTGCACACAGGCAGTTTTTAAGTGAATCAACAAATGAATTGCGATGTCCTATACACACATTGTTTTAACTAAACCAATAAAAAGGCTAAGAGTTCTAAGTCATGAATTAGAGAGACAAGGTTCATGAGGTAATATCTTTTATTTGAGCAATTTCTGTTAGAGAGAGAGACAAGCTTTCAAATTTACAGACCTGAAGAAGAGCTCGGTATAACTCAGTACATTTCTTTGTAGTAGAAACTACATTGTCTTTGCTTTTAATTGTAAAATAAAGCAAGAGTGGATAAACAAACATTTTACTTTGTAAAAGGAAGTTCCATTTGAACTGACAGCTCCCTTGGAAACATTTTTATTAGCCACTATAATCACTTCAATTTACATTATATTTAATCCACACTTTCTGTACACACACAAGACCTCAACAGAGCTGTTATAATGTCACAGGAAGAATTCTATCAGCATAACTATTTGTGAGATACCTTTTTAACATACCTGAGTTTGACACTGTTTGTGGTACAGATGCGAGAATTATGTACCTTGGAGTAAATTTTTTAACAACTCCGTTTTGTTAACCTGTTTGTTTTTTTAATTGCTGCACCATTGGAAATTATCAATTGTCTTATAATTTGTAAGCCATTTGTAAAGTTTAGGGGCCAGCTGTTTAGCTGCTGTAAATCTTTAATGCTGATTTTCTTCTGAGAATCTAGCCCATATTTTCCCATCCTGCTTGGTTTACATAAAACTTGGACTCAAAGTTCATATTCAGTCACATACCAAATCACACCAAGAAAACTTAAAAACAAACCACTTCCCATCCCCAGCCCACAATTGGAAAGAGCAGTATTTTGAAAAAGCATTTTGAACATTATTTCTGCCCAAAGAGACCACTTCTTTAGGGTGCTTCCAAATGCCTACTGAGGTATAATCTAAATGGCACCCTTCCGTTCATGAGAATGAGGTTTCGCTGGATGAGAATGGTAGAAAAATATCAAACAAATTACCAGAAAACTATTTTATTGAATATGTTTGCCAATGTTTCTAGATAGTTAGACGATGGGGACCTGATTCTGCATACTGTCAAGTTGACTTTATACTAGTATAACTCAGATGAAATAACTGGAGTTACACCAGGTCAAAAGTGATATTTCATTGTGAAGAATCAGGCCCTGGTTTGGTTAAAGATCATGAGCGTTTGTGGCCAACTACTCTGTAGTCTACAGGGGCAACCTGGAAAGGAAAATAATAATAGAGTTCTGTGTTTCTGGGTCACAGAGTGTCTCTCTAGTCTCCCCTTGATGAGCACACATTTCTCTCACATTAATAGCCATTCACCCACAGCATCAGCCTCTGTCTTTGTGCTTTGGGAGTTGAGGCCTTGACACAGACTCCTCCGATGTTTGCAATTCCTGATTTCTCAAGAGACAGTACATTGTTGAAATTCTCTGGGAAAATACTTAAAAGGGAAAAGGACAGACCTATGCAATGAAAGTTGAGGTAGTTGTTTCAGAGGAAATTGAGGAGGTGGGAGAGAGGAGCAAAACAATAAAGAGTTCCCCCCATGAACACCCCTTTCCTCTCCATTTTGTACTGTATGTAGGATGGTTCCTTCCTCTTTGAGTTGATGAACTGCTGGATTGCTGTGATGAATAAGTTGAATTCCTACATCCTTCTAATATTTTGGTCTTCTGCACTACAGGCAATTTTATTTTACCTACAGACTGGGTTATCACTAGAAAATGATCCCACTATGAAAATCATAAAGTTAACATGGCCTGTGGATTTTGCAGAACACAACGTATTGCAATTAAATTATTTCATTCCTGAGGAAAGACTTCTATTATTCACTTATGCCTATAGCACATATGAATAATTCAGCTTTTCTTCATTTGATAATAACACTGTTTCTCAAGTTGCTTTCCTCTACCATATGCATATAACTAGGTCAAAATAAGTTTTTGAAATCTTCACTGTTTTTATCCAATTTGTTTCCTGTCACCACTGTATTACAGAGATACAGATAAAGGTCTGGGTAAGTTCTATTGGAAAGAAAGGCCAAAAATATTCACATGAATTGTAGGAATGTTACTTTGGTCAAGTCACATTATACTTTGAGTTTCAATTCACCTACTGAAAAATAAGAATGATAGTGCTTTTTTCCCCTATCTCCTCTACTTAGTTCATAAGCTTTACAGGCCAGGCACTGTCTCAGACTATGGATTTGTACAGTACATAGCACAATGGATCTCAGTCTTGGTCGAGGCCTCTAGCTGCTACTGTAATAAAACAGCTAAAAGCAATACTGGCTGCAAAATCATTGATATTCTCTGTGTCAACAAAAGAGAGTATAAATTATTGTATATACACACATTTTATATATAGATGTATAGTCATAGACACAAATATTTACACTCTGTGTGTGTATTCAATATACATTATGCCCTCCAGAGTTGAAGAACCATATGAAATATCATTTCTGGTGAGGATCTGTTGTTTATATATTATAATATATAACGAATGATTTCAGATGTCAGAACTCATTCTGCGCTGCTGCTCTGAATATGGATGGCAACCAAGTTTATCATCCATTGTTATCTTCCTAAAGCATTCTTATCCTGCTTTAGTCACAGTTCTGCTTTTAAAATTGGCTCTAGTGATTTGCTAAAGTGGCGGCCACACAGTGTTGTGCTTTTGGGGTTCCATTTGACAGTTCTCCTCTCACCCAGCACATTCCTCAACTTTTCCTTTGATTACACAGCCTGTTTTTCTTTTCTTTTCTTTTTTTTTTCCTTAGGGTGTTTTGGATGAATATATTGAAGTTAGGATGAAATTATGGTTTCTTTTTAGTCTGCTGTCCTCTACTGCCATGCCACTCCATTAAAAAACAGAACTTGAAGACCAGCTTAATCTATGCTGATCTACAGCATCTTATCCAATCTTTGACATTCTACTCACTGCTTCACAGTTAACTTTGGTGCACATATATGCTTACATGTAAAATTAGAACACCTACACCTTTCTTCTTGACTGCCCTTGCACCTTCCACCTTTATCTCTGCCTTTCAGAAAAATAAGTCTGATTTTATTTTTCTGGTTGTAAAATCAGGAAACCAGCTCACCCCCTACTTTATATTCATTCTGATAACAGTGGAGTATCTTCTTTTGCCACCTGTGTTGCAGAATCCAGCCTCTGTACTACTCTCTTGGATGCCACTTTCTTGGCAGGTGAAGCACTGATGGTTGTGACCACATCAAAAGTCCTGTGACTTTTCAAGCAGTTCTGAGGAATCTTGCAAAAGCCTAAGGCTGGGTCTACACTGACGGCGGCAAATTCGCTGCCGTCACATCGATTGCTCTGGACCCGCTCAGTCAATCCAGGAAGCGACGCAGGAAAACCACTCCGGTAAGTGGCGTAGCGCTGCATCGAAGGGAGCGCTGTTCCCTTCGACGCAGCACAGTGTGGACTCCGCGCAGAGGAGACACTGCAAAGTCGACGGGAGATACGCAAGTGATTTACGTCACTTGCGTATCTCCCGTTGACTGCCGCCGAATCGCAAAGGTAAGTGTAGACCGGGCCTAAGATTCAGGGGTACCCAACTGTGATTTCAAAGGTTCCTGAAAGTTGCTGCCCGCCACACTGTGTTGCATGCCAGAGAAATAAGTATTTCTTCTATTTACAATACTGCAACAGCATTAAGCAAACACAAATAGTTAATTTATAAATATTAATAGTATATTTACCCTTAACCTATAAAACCCATTATTTAGAACAGAATCTTTATTTCTGTCTGCATAGTGTCTGGGTTATATCTTTAGCCAAGCGCACAGAATTCAAATGCAGACAAATAATATTTGCAGTAGTACCATGATCCGCATTTGCTGACCTTTTAACTGGTAATATGTCTTTGTCTTTTGGAGTATAGGCATGTGCCACCATTGGCTCCTCTGCCCCTACCCCACAAACCACTCAGAGACCTCCAGTTCAGCAATCACCAGTGCAATTTATTTAGAGCATGCCATTCCACCACATTCTTACTATGCCTTGCTCCACTCTGCCCCCAACCAACCCCCACACACTCTTCTTCCGTCACCTGGGTCTGCATATAGCCCCTGGCTAATTAAGCTGACAGCTAATTTACTAGGTTGAGGCTGGCATGACAGAGGGCTGGCTAAAGAATTGTGGACCAGCACCCTGTCACATAGTGGTTTAAGCTAAAATTCAGGGCAAGAATCAGAAGCATAGTGACAGTGCTGTAAAGAGGAAAGAATGAATAAGCAACGGGGGGGAAAATGACGCTTGTGACCACCTGGAGTCAGTAGCAAGATATGTGAAATCAAGAAAACAAATCACGAACTTCAAAATCAAGATGATTAGGTGAAGTTCAGTGGAAAAAATACACATAGCTATAGACGAAGTTTGTATCCACTCATATTTTTCTCACTAATCACAATCTAGCAATCTAGCAGATAGATGGGGGGGGAACAATAAAATATTTGGATAAAGTTCATAGAAGCACTGAAAGAAACAGATGCAATCAGAAATGAATGCTGAAGAAAGAAAAGTCACACATCATGTGAGAAAACAATTATGGCTAAGCAGATTATAAAGATTGCTTAATAGCATCTTGAATAGAACTAGGATATTAATTATGAAAGGAGAAAAGAAGGAGTTCCTATAAGATGGCAATGAAGTGAAAGAAACTACTTTAAAAACAACTCACAAAAAGTGCCTGCAAAGAGTTTAAAGGGTATTTCAACAACCATTCAGAAGTACAACCTCAAATTTCTGGAGGTAGATCTTCTACCTGGTATAAATTGTTATAGCTTCACTATTAACTTTAATGGAGTTATGACAATTTGTACAAGTTAATGAACTGTCTCTAACTTTTTAGGCATTGTGTGTCTACAGACACACAGAACCCTGCAATGAAAGTGACATTGAGAGCTTTCTAGAGTATTCATTTTCACAGAAGAATGTGTACATTTAATTGCTGATTGAAAATTGTTATTTAAGTCTATATGTGTGGATTTCTGTCTTTTCTTTTCCTGATTTTATTATTTCCAGAACTCCTTCTCTACCTAAAAGTGCAGAGTATCTTCCCGAATTTTGATGGTGGAATACAGATTCTATAGCAGGGAATGAATACTCTTTCCTGTCATCAAATTACTTTGGAGCCTTACTTATTAGTTGAAAAAGCTGTGCCACACCATGATTGAAATATAAATTGTTGAGGTCTGGGACTGTCTTCCTCTATGTCTGCAGGGAGCCTGGCATTATCTAAGAGCTATTGTAATATAAGTAACAATCATTCTAATTATTTTTACTATGAGAAAGGTAAGCTGTAGAGGTCTGAGCATGGGACTAAGGATTTGCCTACATGGCAAGTTGCTGCGCAAGAAGTCAGGATGTGTAGCTATTACATACCACATTGCTGCATGGTAACTTGCCATTTAGACAAGCCCTGAGAGCCAGGAATGCTGGACTAGTTCTAATTCTGGTTTTTATATGGACTCACTTTTTGTCCTTGGGCAAATCATTAAAACAGTTTGTATCTGTTTCTCCATCTTTGAAACACGGACAATAATACCTGCTTGAGTGGAGACGTTGTGAGGAAACAGTAGCTCATTTTTTTGGATAACTAATTAGTAAATGATTATAAAGTGCAGCTCAGTGTGAGTAAGGGTGGCAGAATCTCACCTTTAGTGAGTAAAGAAATTTGTTATAGACCTGAAGTTGACATTCAGTGAACATTTGGCCAAACAAATCTTCACACATATCGGCATTATGAAAAGCAAAGAAAAAGGGGCTGCAAGCATGAGCCAACAAAATTCTATGTAGGAGTCACCATAAAGTTCACATAAATTTCGCATTATTTGACTAGCTGTAGTAATAATGAGTGGTATAACATCCCCCTTGCAGTGTCAGCCTATTGATAGTCTTCTCAATGCAAAGACAACTCACTTAATCTTTTAGGTTACTGGGACAATTACCATAGTATCTAAGTAAGGATAATATTGCTTTATATAACATGACTCAGCACACGCTATCTAAAATGGGTCCTGAAGGGCTTGTTTTGTTATGCTAGGATGTGATCGTGTTAAAGACAACATTGAAATCAGTGTAGACAGGAGCAAGCAGTGCTTAACATGGTGCTAGCTGGTCATAGGTAATTCCTACTGGAACCAGGATTTATCCACCACTGGATGAGACCAGGTTAAACATGATTTGTCCTTGTTTAACCTCATGTTAGTTAGTTAACATAACTCTCCTAGGTTGTGTTCTAACAGAACCTAATTTTCTAGCGCAGACAAGCCATCTGTAAAAATATTGTTTTCAAGGTAAGTTCTTAACCTTACTAATTATCCCACTGCATTGTTGTGGTCTCCAAGGAGCTTCATAGATAGAGAAAGATGGAGAGAGTGATGTGGTGTACAGCTTTATCAACCCCAAATTAGTTAAGAACAAAATTTTAAAAAATACTATGGCACTTGTAGTATTTGAGACCCCAAAAGAGAACTTCTAAGGGCTGTAGAATTTGGAGTATCTTTCGGGGTTGCCTAAGAGAAGAAGAGAGAATCAAGTCCCAAAATGGAATATCCTTGCTGAGTATTAAAGTTGAAGACAAAGAAAACCAGAATGCTGAGGATGTTATTTTTAATAGAGTGTAATAAAAGGAAATTCTTAAATGTGTGCAATCATTAGTCTAAAAGTTTGTAGTGTTTACTTTGATTTATCTTTGCAGTACTGAATAGGGTTTCATTTTTGACTTTGAATCTTGATTCCTTTCACTTGCCTAATATTTCACTTAGATTTCTGTAGCCTATAAACTAGTCGGGTTAGGAACCTCCAGTTGTTACTATAGCAAAATCTCCATTTTATTCAAGCTCAGTTTCCATTTGCTGAACCAAAGGTGCTGTACCTGATAAATGGCAGCACCTAGCATAATGATAGAGCAGCAACTTAGCTCTCCCAGGTGATCATCCCAAAAGGGTGGCAGCAGACAGTATCTAAACTAGCTGTCAGAGTCCAATAAATTGAGGTTAGAAATAGCATCTGTCTTGGCTACTGCACACTTGCTGACTGTAAACGTTCCTGACCCACCTGGGTCAGCCACTTCTACTTAGAGGGGAATTTCGGTCTCTCTGTGGGCTACCACGGAGTCTATTTGCCCCGGCCCCGTGGCGGGGCAGGCAGGCACAGTCGTCTATTTGCCCCGGCCCCGTGGCGGGGCGGGCTGGCACAGTCGTCTATTTGCCCCGGCCCCGTGGCGGGGCGGGCAGGCACAGTCGTCTATTTGCCCCGGCCCCGTGGCGGGGCGGGCAGGCACAGTCGTCTAGTTCGGGTCTCGGAGTACTTGGGCACGGCTAGGGATAGAAAGGGGGTGGGGGAGGGGGACGCAGGCCCACCCAACTCCACTGCGTCCCAGCCCAGGGCCCTACCAGTGGCAGGAGAGGACTGCCACTGGGTCGGCGGGGATCTGTCCGCAACACGCCGACATAGGATTGGCCCCAATCTCGGCCACCACCTGTGGCCTCCCTGGGCCACTTCCTCCCGCCCAGCCCCGGAGTACCTGTGTCCACGACCGGCGCCCGGGAGCAGGGGGCGAAGCGGCGAGCGGCAGGCCAGCCAGGCCTTCACTGTCAGTGGGCAGTAGGTCGGGCCATTCGTCGGGGTCATTGGCGAGGGGTAGCTCCTCTAGGAGACAGGGGCCTGGGGTTTCTTCTGGGCGTCCTCCGTCTCCCCACGCCAGAGAGGGCTCATCCGCCTCCGGCAATTCCTCCAGGTCGGGCCCGGCCTCAGGAGGTCTCTCCGTCCCTCTGGGGTAGTAGTCCGGGGCCCAGCTGCAGGGGCTAGGCAGGTCTCCCAGCTGTGGGGCCGGGGTGGCGCCCCCTGTCTGGTCGGGTCTGGCGGCCCTGGTGGGTCCCAGGATTTGGCCGGCTCACCCCAGTCTGTTAGATCCAGTCTCTCCCACCCGGGTCTGTCCGTCTGGGTTGGTTTGGGCCTGCCCTCGGCTCCTGGGTCAGGCTCAGGCTGCGGCCTCCAGCAGGGCACATCTGCCTCAGCCAGGAGCTTCCCCCTGACTGAGCTGCCTGGCCTGTCTTTTATACTCCCCCCCCCCCCCCCGGGGCTCCTAGCTCCGCCCCCCTACATCCAGGTGGCTTGGCCTGTAGGGCCGGGTTCTGTCCACCGGGGGTGCAGGGAGCGTCTCTCTGCCTCAGGCTCAGGAGCAGGCCCCAGCGGTCTGCTACATTCAGGCTCCGGAGCAGGCCCCAACAGTCTGCTACACTGACATACAAAAAGCATTTAAGTTCTCTGTTAATTCAGTAGCACAGTGTCCTGTAATGCACGTATATAATAATTTATTGAAAGTAAATTACTCCCTATGTACAACTTTTGTTGCTCATGTGGCTTATGCATTGCTAAAATAGAATGGCAGCTAACATTTGTAATTGTATTCATCTTGCTACTGTTCATCAGGAAGCTTGAAAAAATGCCAAAGATATATACTGTCAATCTTCGTAAAATAGTGGCAAGTCTGAGTATTGTGCACTTAAATCTTACATGACACTTGGAAGTATTATTAAGTTTTGTTTCTCATGTATCTTATAATAAAGCCAAAGAGATTCTATGACTTATGAATATTATATGTATCTCCTGATATAATTTCTGTAATATGTGTTCTGTGTATCCCTTAATGCTCCAGGTAGCCTATTCCCAGATACTCTGGAGTATTAGGTAGTTATAGCGGAGATAGCAGAATATTATTCAGAGAAAATAAACAGCTTTATAAATCTGTAGAATACCCTTTTTTCCTGTGATAAATTTCCAGAATGAATATGGCAGGTCACCGGAAGCTTAGTTTCTTTAATGAATAGTTTGCAATAGACCATGCATAATATCTGACTCATTTTTATCTGAAGTGTGGTGGACAGTAGGGTGACCAGATGTTCCGATTTTGTAGGAACAATCTCGATATTCAGGGCTTTTTCTTATATAGGCGCCTGTTACTCCCCACACCCTCTCCAGATTTTTCACACTTGCTATCTGGTCACCTTAGTTGACAGGATTTCTGTGAAATGTGTTTGAGAGTTTGAAGCACAGATTGGTTAAACAGCTATAAATAGGATATTCTGAACAACAGAATGTTGTTCACACTGAGATGTTCCCACAGAGATGTCCTACTGCTAAGTCAAGAATTTTTTCTATTTATACTGCTGTGAGCCCAATTGTCCGTTCCAGAAGTGCCTCCCTTTAAAGCTGGACAGCAAAGAATGACATCACAGCTTTGGTTAGAACTTATTGGCTGACAAGACATTCTCAGAAATGCTGTCTTCTAGAGGGATGAGATAATATTATATTTTGCACTAGCTGTAATTTCCATTCAATCACTGTCTAGTTTGACTAAACCTGTACAACCATCCCTTCTCCCTTCTCCTCCAAGATCCATGGTGCAACATTATTATTGTTGACAAGGCACTGTAGGTTGTTCTTGAAAATTTCCCTGATCCTATTACTATCTTTCATCTTCATCACCATTATATCCAAATCCCAACTTTTTAAGCAATACTTAATGCAGACAGCTCCTACCCACTCCTTCTACTGTCTGCCCTCCAATCCATAATACTTCAGCATTAACAGGTGAGACAACAGTGCCAAGTTTAATTCAAATGTGAAAAAGTTAAATAGCAAACAAACTATGGAACCCCCCAAGAAAGACACATTGCTAACCAAAGAAACCATGTAAAGTTATTGCTGTACCCTGGTGGTTTTTGTTTTGTCTTATTTTAACTAGAAATGAGCCAAATTTTTCAAAAATTTGAAGTTTCAGTGTAGCTTTTGTCAGGATTTTTTCTTTTAAATTAACTTTCCACCTTATTTTGACAAGATCTAATCTTAATTTACAATCTTCAAGTAAAATTTACAAAAATGCCATTGTAACTTAGGAGCCAAGGTCTCATTGACATTCAATGGGACTTAGAACTTGTCTAAATGGTGCATCAGTATGCAGTAGGGAGTGTGAATGTGCACCAATGTGTTGCACGTTAACTGGCCCATGGAGACCCTGCTACTGTAAATTCAAAGTTCCACTGTGCACACCAATGGACTACTGTGTTAAGGCATATTAGTGAAATTTTAGTGCATGCTAGCAAAGTCTACAGAAGTCAATTAGTGCACAATACGTGGGTACACATTAGAATTCACACTCACTTAGTGGTCATTAATGCACTGTGTAGACAAACCCTCAGATACTTATGAAAATATTACCCTTTGTGTTTTATATGCCTGTAAAACACTATGCACATAAATGGAGCTTTACAAATAATACTTCAATGTTAAAGTGATTTAAGAGATGGAGGAGTTACACTGTATGTAAGAGAGCAGTATGATTTATCTGAGTTCCAGCAGGAAACTGGAGAAAAGCCTGTTGAGAGTCTCTGAGTTAAGTTTAGAGGTGAAAGCAACAAGGATGATGTGCTATAGACCAGGAGAATGAAGTAGACGAGGCTTTCCTCAGACAAATAACGGAAGTTTCCAGATCACAGGCCCTGGTTCTCATGTGGGACTTCAATCACTCTGACATCTGATGGGAGACCAATACAACAGTGCACAGACAATCCAGAAAATATTTGGAGAGTGCTGGAGACTACTTCCTGGTGCAAGTGCTGGAGGAACAAACTAGGGGATATGTTCGTCTTGATCTGCTGCTGACAGGCAGAGAAGAATTGGTAAGGGAAGTAGAAGTTGATGGCAATGTGGGCAGCAATGACCATGAGATGGTTGAGTTCAGGATCCTGATAAAAGGAATAAAGAAGAGAAGAAAAATATGGACCCTGGTCTTTAGAAAAGCAGACTTGACTCTCTCATGGAACTGATGGGCAGGATCCCCTGGGAAGCTAATATGAGGGAGAAAGGAGTCTAGGAAAGCAGGCTGTATTTTAAAGTAACCTTATTGAGGGGGCAGGAACAAATCATCCCGATGTGTAGAAAGAACTGCAAATATGGCAGGCCACCTGCTTGCTTAACAAATAAATCTTTGGTGATCTTACACACAAAAAGGAAGATTACAAGAAGTGGAAGCTTGGACAAATGACTAGGGAGGAATATAAAAATATTGCTTGAGCATCAGGAAGGCCAAAGCACAATTGGAGTTGCAGCTACCAAGGGTGGTGAAGGGTAACAAGAAGGGTTTTTACATGTAAGTGTGGAATAAAATCAAGACAGGAGGCCTTAGGCTGGAACCAAATCACTCCAGTCTGGTGAGTTATGTTATAAGACATTAACTCACCTTGCAGCCACCCCAGCCCAACCTGTCAGGAATCCCTGCAGGCTACCAAAGAATGTAGGTGCCTCACGACTGGCTGGCACCAGGAGAATCACCCTGACTTATTGACACCGGGAGAATCCCAGCGGGAGGTATAAGTGCCCAATATGTAGTAAACGACTTGTTAAGTACTAGAAAATCCACTATACGATCATGTATGTAATATAAACCTTTTGATAAATCTATATAAACCCACTGTAACCTGAAACCAGAGAGTCCAGTGACCAGCACTAAGGTGGCTGCCTGGGCTCCCCATAGCTATGGTCTGTCTGTATGTGTGTTTGTAATATTAAAGCTCTGTTCGATCTTCACCTGAATTGGAGTGGCTGCGTGATTCCTTCCACCACATAAGTTAGCAACAAGAAGAAGGTCAGGGAAAATGCGGACCCTTTACTGAATGGGGAAGGCAACCTAATGACAGATGATGTGGAAAACACTAAAGTACTTAATGCTTATTTTGCCTCTGTCTTCACAGACAAGGTCAACTACCATACTATTGCACTGAGCAGCACAATATGGGAAGGAGGTGAACAAACCTCAGTGATGAAAGAACAGGTTCACAACTATTTAGAAAAGCTGGACATCCACAAGTCCATGGGGCCAAATGCAATTCCTCCTAGGGTGTTGAGGGAGATGGCTCATGCGATTGCAGAGCCATTGGCCATTATCTTTAAAAACTCATGGAGATCGGGGGAGGTCCCGGACAACTGGAAAATGGCACATATAGTGCCCATCTTTAAAAAAGAGAAGAAGGAGGATCCAGGGAGCTACAGACCAGTCAACGTCACCTCAGTCCCTGGAAAAATCATGGGACAGGTCCTCAAGGAATCCATTTTGAAGCACTTGGAGGAGAGGAAGGTGATTGGGAATAGTCAGCATGGATTCACCCAGGGTGAGTCTTGCCTGACCAACCTGATTGCCTTCTATGATGAGATAACTGGCGCTGTGGATGTAGTACAGTGGTGGAAGTGATATACCCTGACGTTAGAAAAGCTTTTGATACCGTCTCTCACAGTATTCTTATCAGCAAGTTAAAGAAGTATGGGTTGGTTGGAAGAATGAACTATAAGGTGGATAGAAAGGAGACTAGATCATCAAGCTCAATGGGTAGTGATCAATGGCTCGATGTTTAGTTGGCAGCCAGTATCAAGTGGAGTGCCCCAGGGGTTGGTGCTGGGGCCAGTTTTGTTCAATATCTTCATGAATGATGCAGATGATGGGGTGGATTGCACCCTCAGCATGTTCACAGATGACATTAAGCTGCGAGAGTGGTAAATACACTGGAGGATAAGGAAAGGACACAGAGTGACCTAGGCAAAGTGGAGGATTGGGCCAAAAGAAATCTGATGAGGTTCAGCAAGGACAAGTGCAGAGTCCTGCACTTAGGATGGACGAATCCCATGCACTGTTACAGACTGGGGACCGACTGACTAGGTAGCAGTTCTGCAAAAAAGGACCTGGGGGTTACAGTGGACAAGAAGCTGGAGATGAAACAACAGTGTTCCCATGTTGTCAAGAAGGATAAGAGGATATTGGGCTACGTTAGTAGGAGCATTGCCAGCAGATCAAGGGAAGTGATTATTCCTTTCTATTTGGCAGTGGTAAGAAGCAATGGTCTCAAGTTACATTGGGAGAGGTCTAAGTTGGATATGAGGAAAATGTTTTTCACTAGGAGGTGGGTAAAGTACTGGAACTGGTTACTTGGGGAGGTGGTGGAATATCCATCCTTAGAGGATTTTAAGGTGTGGCTTGACAAAGCCCTGGCTGGGATGATTTAGCTGGGGTTGGTCCTGCTTTGAGCAGCAGGTTAGACTAGATGACCTTCTGAGGTCCTAATCTTCTATGATTCTAAGAGCAAACACAAGGCCTTTTTTCCAGTATGAAATCAGAAATTTCATTTCACAACAGATCATAGAATTTGACTTCTTTGAAAAATATGCTGCCATATGTAATAGATATACAACAGATTAATAATTATATCTTTATTTGGATATATTTAGAATAGAAGTGGTTGAAAATTTTCCAAAATAACTTGTTTTTTTCTGTTGGAAAATGCCATTTTGTCAAAAATCTAAAATTTTTGCAAGATTGTGCTATTTTAACAAAATTTCAATAGAAAATTTATTTGAAGCATTATGATAGTGTCAAAACCTTCTTTGACCATTTTTTGTTTGACCATTTATATTCTAAAATTATCTTTCAAAGTTCAAATTGTAAGAAAATTTTAACTTTTTGGAAATAAAATGTTTCAATTGACTCACTTTTTTTTTTTTTTAACATTTTGGTTTTCATTCCATTTCAGAATAAAATTATTTTTGAAATGTTGCAATTTCCCACAGAATGAAATTCCAGTTCCCAGCCAGCTTTAATTTAGAACTTTAATCACAATTTTATTTTTTTAAGGCGAGTTGTGGACATTTTTGTGCTTGTTTGTAAAATCTTTTCATGCTAAGATTTAGGTTTCTGAAATGGCACTATTGAAAAAATAATGAAATAATGAATTAAAGCGATAAACAAAAATACATGCAAATAATATTCAATTTGGTGCTAACAGGAAATACACTTAATTAAGATTCTTCTATCTTAACCAGGAACGTGCAAAAGCAGGGACATGGCCTTCCCAATAATCATTGAGGGCACAGAACTCCTGTGGCCCTGAGGCTTTGATGGCAGGGGACAAAGACCAACCTCTTCCTGGGGCTGCAGTGGTTGAGGGTGGCGGAGAGACCGAGCTCCTCCCGTCCCCAGGTGAGAGAGCAAGCTTCTGCTGGGGCCAGCACAGGAGGAAAGGAAGAGCGAACTCCTGTCAGAACTGGATGGGGGTGAAGGGGGCAAAGTTAAATTTCTGCACATGCCCCTGATCCTCTAACACCTTCTCACTCTTGACAATTTTGGTTGCCCTGGCAAATGTTACTCTTAGCTGGCAAGAAGCAAACTCAAAATGCTGTAAAAACCACACTTTCAGATCCTCAGCTTAGTTAGACATTGCATGATAACTGGCTTTTAATTAGATTTGTACTAATTACACACCTGCATTCATTCAAGGACTCGATACCACACTGAGGACCCCATTCAGTGAAATGCTGAGCTGAGAAATTGAAGGTTCTCATTATCTTCAAGGGATTAAGCCCTAAAGAGCAGGCATAAAGGTCCATTTGATACTTTAAAAAGGCAGTTTTGTTTTAAAAAATGGTGAGGCAGACTCTCCTTGGAGAGAGATTCTACTTGTGCTTTAAAGATATAATTGAATTTAGTCTAATGCCTTACATGACTTTGGTCTGCATCATGTAACAGGGTGCACTTGGAAAGTTATTGCATCACAATTCAAAACACACATCGTATTTTCTATCATGAGAGCTACCTGCTATGGTTAATGTAATACAGACCTTGCTGGAAGCTTGAGTATTTTTCAAATGAGTTACAAGCTGGGGTAGGAGAGGACTGGGCCTTTATGCCGTGACATTTGAAAATTTGGCCACCACCATTTTATTACATAGTTAAAGCTGAGAAGATCATGTTTTTAATGATTAACAAATGTTAATGGAGAATGTTAAATTATTTCAACTATATCAATAAAAATGATACTGTTAACTAAATATAAAATATAAAAAACGGTTGAGTTTTATCAGCTAAGTAGTAAGATATTTGCAATACATTACATAGTGGAGTTCATAACTAGAAAAAAGTCCCACCCCTCACATGAGAAATAGGCACATAAGCCCAGTCTGCAGAGAGATACCTGTCTCTGCTAGCAATCCACAACCCTGAACCCCTGTCCTGGAGTCAAGTTGCTTAGGTGCCCAAGTTACTTTTTAAGAGAATGAGTGAGGTACCTGTCTCACTCCACAGAAAACAGCTGGAGGAAGTGGTGCTGGTGCCTATCTTATAATTTTTAACTCAGTGGTTAGAGCGCTCACCTGGGACATAGTAGTTTCAAGTTCAATTCCCCCCTCAAGCAGAAGGAAGAAAAAATTTGAACAGGGATCTCACTTTTCAGGTGAGTGCTTTCACCATTGAGCTAAAATTATAAGGATGGTGGTACCATGTCCTCATCCAGCCAGATTTTGAATGGGACTGTATCCAGAAAGAGTGCTTAGAGCCTGCCTTCTGGATCAGCCCCCCACATATGAGATAGATAGGCAAACACCTATCTTCCTCCAGTTCATGGATTGCTCTGGGGCCGCGCTGGGAAATATGTGTCTGGACAATTAGAGTGAGGCAGCCGTGGACATTCCCATAGGTAGAACCATAGGTGAGTTTAGGCACCCTGGTTCAGCAGGAGTTCTGTAGATTGCAGTGGAGTCTAAAACTCAGACTTAGGTGCTTAAGACCAGATTTATGTAACCCTTCCGTAACTCTTATGTAACAATACCACACAGAACCATCTACTAATCTGGGAAAATCAAGCACCACCCCTGGGCATTTCTAAGAGGCAATATTTCCCCTCTTGCATGTACTGACTCTTTGTATAGACAAGACAACTTTTACTAAAAAAGAGAAAGGAACTGACCACCCAGAGTGCACTGGGCAGAGTCTAACATTGAGAAAGTCTTGAAAGAACATTTATTTTTAACACACCACTCCCCCTCCCTGCACTGCACCCCACTCACAGTTGCTGTCTTTAGTCATTGAAACCCCAAAGTTCAGAGGTGCGTTAACATGAGTTCCCCTACCAGTTGGGGGGCAGGGGTAGGGGAAAGACATCGAGCAATGACTCAACTGCTACTGCCATGCTGTTCACTCTTCTTTGCTGTCCACTGTTGCCCCTCGTTACCCTTTAACTTTGGACCCAGGAGATTCTACCCAGGCGTGGGTATACTAAAGAACCAATCCGAGCCTTAATTCTAAAAGCAGGTAATGAGAAGTGGTCCACCCTAGAAGATTTACAAGGGTTTATTAAGGGTTTTCATTTAAATCATTGGAGAACTCCTCAGACCTGCCTGCCTCAGTTTGCCCTTGAGAGGACACGGATACAGCTCTACGCTAAAAGGATTGACACTTAGACAATAATTTCTTCAAAAGCAAAACATCTTTTTATTAAATACTAATTCTAATACAATTGGATTTTAAATTGAAAATCAGTACAATGTAACATGAAATAAACCACTCAAGACAATACAAAACAGCATAAACTATATTCGGTGTACCATTCCATAAAACTCTAAAGTTACAGTCCAGTACTCACAACACAATGTAAAATTTCTTAGCACATATTACAATGTTATGAATACTTATTTGTGGTGCGGCATAATAAATATACAATGTTGCAACATATAACAAAGAAATCCTGCATACATATGTATAAAGCCTTAATATAATATGGTATTAGAAAACCAAACGTATTACAATATAATATACAATTCCATTATACATATGTATACAGTAACATTACAATAACACATGTAATAATACTACTACAAACTAACTAAGCCCTGGTCTACACTTACCGGGCAATTCGGCGGCACTCAACAGGAGTTATGCAAGCTATGAAGAGTAGCTTGCGTAAGAGTAGCTTGCGTAACTCCCATCAACTTCTGTGCTTCCCTTCTATGTGGTGTCTTCACTGCACTGCAGCTTTACGCCACCTGAAGGGGTGGTTTTACTGTGTTGACTTCTGGATCGACTGAGCGGGTCTACACTGACCGCTCAGTCGATCCAGATAGATCGATCGGACAGTGGCGACTTTGCTGCCATCAGTGTGGACATACCCTATGCTATAAGTGTTGATTAGGCAATCATAGAATGGGTGGGGTAAGAGATCATTCCGGAGCAGGTATCCAGCTTTATTTATTCTGAGGAAAAAATCATATTTACTTCTTTCCTGGATTAAATCCCTCTGTCTTATCTTATGGTCCTTCTGATCTGTCAACCTGCCATATTCTGTGGTCGCTGCTATTGCTGCTGCTGCCACCACTGTTGGTGATGCTTTTCTGCGGCCAAGGTCTCCTTCTCTAATTATGATTACCCACACTCAATCCTGTAACCTCTCGTATACACAATTTTCTGACCATTCCTGATTGGTTGCTTTCTTAAGGTCAATTGACAGCATCTCTCCAGGGGTGATATCATTTTCAAACAATCAGCTGTCCGATATACTAAGTAGTTCTACTTGTTTACTTCAAACTTGGCCTTCCTTTGGCTCCTCCTTCCTACCTACTGACCTCTCCCTGAAGGTATTAAGAATGACCTTTATTTCACCCTAGTCTACATTTCTGCTATTGGTTAATTCTTAACACTACATTTTGTTTCTCTTTCTCTCAGCATGACATCATTGGCTTCCATTTTAGATTTCTAGCTAAACTTTCTCTAAACTATCGTTATTTACTACTTATCAAAAGCCTTAAACTATATTTCTATTCATGACTAATCATAATGATTTTGTCACCATCTTTGTTATTTAAGTCAGAACAGATAAAATCCACCATATTTTCTCCCCCTCTCTGTTTACTTTTCAGGTGTCTGGCTAAACGCAGTCTCTGGTGCTGATCTCTTTATATGGACTAGGGCAGCTTAAAAATCTTTTGTGTCACCTGGCATCTGTGTTGTCATTCACTCCGACATTCACTGTGCCATCATTCATTCTGCTGCCGTTGGCTGCCCTGCCATCACTTTCTCAGCTACCAATGGTCTCTCTGCTATACCACTTAACACAGCTCTTACTGATTTCAGGGAACCTCACTGCTTGTGCAGGCTGAACAGTTTCTTTCACTAAAAACATCCCCCAGCAGATCTTAACACTTAAACTTCATTATCAGTGATCATTTAACAAAATAAAAGACTCAGTTGAGTCTAATCAGCTCTGTCTTTAAACAGTGAAGAGATGTAGGCTCAAATGGCATCTAGAACCCTTTGGACAGAGCCCACGCCACCTGGCACAAACACCTGTCCCCAACCACACTCTCTTCTTTCATCCCTGCCCCCTGCTTAGCAAGTGCAGTTCAGTTGAGGGTGACCCACTCAATAAGGGCAGTCCAAGCTCAGCCCTACAACAACGACAGCAACTTTTCATGATCCCTGCACCCAACATCAAAGTGACTTGCAATCCAACCAAAAGTGACCCTTTGGCCAAAGCAGCTCCATCATGCTGCGCAACCAGGCAGAGTAGGCATGTCTGTGGATATAAATTCAGTTCCTGAAGTCTTTTCCTCCACTCATCACAAGATGGCAGAAGAGAGCTCATTCCGTATCTGCTAACACTTAACTACCTAAGTCTGGGGTTTGGGCTCTTAAGTATCTTTGTGAATCCTACCCTTTGTAATTAACATGTTATTTTGTAATGTTATGCAATGTTAGTACGGGAATGGCTATGCTGTTGCCTGTGACAAGCTCCTGAGTATGTCTAGTATGAACTGGATGTTTCCAGAGCCCTAAGTGTCTTCATTTGAACTGAGAATTGGTGAATTAAAAATATAATAATTAAAATATCTAGTGCTGCTCTTATATAGCAGTACTGTGCCTTCTCTCCTGACGAATGAAGTTCCTGATCAAAGGGTCTGCTGAACATTACAGGGAATGGGATAGAAAATAGAGTAGAGCAGCTGAGATTGGGAAGATAAATTAGAGGGGATATGAAGGAATTTAATGTTTTATTTTTCTACCCCTCACTACAGTGAGTCTTCATTTTACTCATATCTGAGAGAGAGAAGCAGATACACTCAAGTTTATGAAACAAGCAAGGGCCCCTGAAAAGTGTTTAGTTATTCCTCACAATATGCAATTTCTTCAAGTCTAGGAACAATATATTAAAGTTTAGATACTAAAAGTGTCTTATGTCATTGTGGACTTTAGGAAGGAATGTACAAAGAACATTAAGAAACCGTCCATTAAAGACCTTGTGGTAGTCGCCATCTCGATTCTCCCCCTGGCTGGTTGGGGTACAGCAGCAGCTTTTACCTCAGTTTTCCCATACTGTATTGTGGCCTACTCCAGTTACAAGTGTGTGCTGGACCTCTGAACAGATCATTTGATGAAGTCCTGCCCCTTCTGGGGTCAGAGTCCTTTACCAGAGTTTAACAGAAATGTAACAAAACTAAACCTTCAGCCCATCTGGCTACCTCTTTCTCACAAGCATGTTTCATCGGCTACACAGTTTGTCCCCATGACTTTTCTCAGCTTCCTGTGTCTTCAGCAATATACTGCTACCCTCACTCAGGGGTTCAGGCAGGCTACAGCTCCTCAAGGCCCCTGTCTTTAGCTCATTCTTGCAATAGCCTTTGTATGCTTCTCAGCCTTCTCTGAGGCTGCTGCCTGGAGAAGTGAGAGCTTTCTCCGCCAGGTCTTCTATTCCCTAACTGGTCTCACCCAGTTCTTTATAGAAACAAGCCCTTCTCTCTCCCAGCTGGACTTTATTTCTAATTGGGCCTGGCCCACACTCCAGGCAGTTAATTGGCCTCACAGGCCCATATTAATTCTTTCTCAGGATGTATGAAATGTGAAAATCCCATTACAGACCTGAATTTGTTCCAAACAATAAAACCCCAATGTTAGAACAGATTAGGAAGAACTGGAAAGTATGTAGTTCATTCCATATGGCTGGCTGACTAGTTAAGAGGAGGAAGAAATGAATGAACACCTTCTTCTCTCCCAAATGCACATGTTCTCTATGCCTGCCTGAACTGAGCCAACTTTATAAAATGTAGGTTTTTTTCTCCTTTCTTTGTAAACAGCTACAGAATAGCAAGGGGTTAAAATAAGGCAAAAGAGGGTGATGGGAGGGGAGAGAAGTGATGGGACTAGTACAATCCCCCTCCTCTGCTCTTTACTACTCTGGCTTCTTCTAAGCAATTTTCTCACACAATTCCCCCTCTTTCTTGGCTGGTGAGGTGAGAGATCTTCTTTCAGGCTTCTGTAACCTCTGAGTACAGGGCAATCTTGCCTTAAACAAAGGGAAGGCTTTTTGTAAAAAACTGCAAATTGGGGCCCATACTTTTCCAAAGTAGAATTTTTCTTCCTGTTTTAGCAGAATAGATTGGGCAATATGTAATAACCTGCAGCGTAAATGGATTGTCACATATCAATATGTTCTTGTTTTCAGATTCTGGTATATGCATTTTGCGGGAGAAGTCTGTTATCTCTATTGACAACAACTTCAATATAATTTCTAGTACACTGGCAAATATCCTTTATGCACACATGGTAACTAGTGTATTTTCTTCACGAATCAATTAAGCAAAGCCAAAACTATTAAATGAGCAGCCGTTTTGTTCATGAACAGAATGTTTTAACAATCTTCTTTCCCCACAAATTCATTCTGTTTTCCATGTTCTGAAGTGCTTTTTATGCATTTAAATGACTAAGCATCAGTTTGTGTGGGAAGGCTCCATTATGACCATACTAATCTCTAGTTAATTGCACTTCAAATATTTGTTTCTTACACATCAAATTAATGAAGCAGGTTCAATGAGAGAAAAGTCACATTTGCTTGGCAAACACCTATAAATGCATATAAGCTTTCCAAGACATTTTTGGCGGGAGTCCTTTGATACAAAATAAGTATTTCTTTGGGAATATTTTCTCAATGTTTTCCCATGAAAGATCCTCCTCATCCTCCTCTGACTTTTTGTGAGGGTATCATGGTGCCTCAGTGGGTCATAGGTGAGAATACCAAGTTCAGGACAAACTGCTGAGAAATAGGGCAGGCTCGCCCCAGACTGGGGGTTATTCCATGATTAGATTATACCAAGCCAGTATCAAAATTAAACTGCTATTTTACCACTGTGTAACAAGAAGTCAAAGACGCAGTCTCCTGAGGCATTCTAGCCCTTGTCTCACCACCCAGACACTGAACTCTATGATGAGTGGTTACTGAAAACCAATTTAATCAAATATAGGGTTCTTCCAATCTCAAGAGATCGGCCACTTATCTAGGTCAATATACAACTCAGATCTTACCCAATAATCACGCTGACACCAATCCTTTAGTAACAAAACACTAAAGATGTAATAATAAAAGACAGAAGGAGATAGTTAATAATGATGAATAGGTCATATTTATACAAGTGATTTTTCAGTGTTCATACATCAGTATGATAGCAGTGGTGGAATAAACTACTAATATGCAAAAGTCTCTCTCATAACTTCCAAAAGATTAGAAGGTCCCCCGTCCATAGTTCAAAATGCTCCTCTCAGTTGTAAATCCACAGTCCAGAGAATCAGGGCAGGAAAGAGGCAAAATGGAGATCTCCAGGATCTTTTATATCCTTTACCATGTGCCTGAAAATTTACCGTCTCAAACAAAACTCAGCCCAGTTTGTGGAAAGTTACTGGCTCAAGTCACAGGGGTCACATGAGCATACCACACATCCTTTCAAGGCTTGGTGACTCACAGAGATAGCCATTGCCCATTGCTCCTCCTGTGAATGCCTCAGGATATCTGGGTTGAATGAGTTTCTTCTATGTGCATTGTGCATAGCCCTCTGGTCTCAATGTAAATTTTACCTGGTGGGTATTACACAGGAATAAAGCGTGTATGTGATGCTTGTACATAGCCAATATTTATAACTTCAGATACAAAACTGATACATGCATATAAACAGGATAATCCTACTTAGCAAATCATAAATTTTCCGTTGACAATTTACCTGACATGTTTTGTATAAGATCTGTTGCAATTTTATAACATTGGCAATATCAGTAATGTACATGGTCATATTCTATTATGCAGCATCACAGACAGTTCCACAGGACTCTGTCCTTGCTTCCCTTCTCTTCTTCCTCTGCACCTTATCTATGGGTAATCTCAGCTGCAAAACCCAATCCATCTCTATGCTGACAATTCACAGATCTCCCTCCTTCTGTTCCAACCAAAAATCTTGGCATGACTCTGCCATCACCTCATGGATATGTACCAGCAGATCAACACTTCTAAAATTGAGTTCTTAATCCCCCTGCCCCAACCCTCCCGGCTATCTCTTTTTTCATCACTCTGGAGAACACCACCATCCTGCCTGTTACTCAGGCCTGTAATCTGGGTGCCATCTTCAACTCAGTGTGGATGTAAGGACCTATAGAGGGAACTGTCTAAATCTTGCACATTCACAGCTAAAACGGGCAACCAGACTCTCATCATCTTGTGTCTCAGTTATTACAACATCCTCCTCTTTGGCTTGACAAATGCAGTTGTGCCCCATTCATATGCATTCAGAATTCTTCTGAAAAGATCATTCTCCAAGCCCATTGCTTTGATTATGTTGCGATCATATCTGGATTAGGGATGACCACTTATAACATTATTTAACACCAATATTGCAAAATTACAATAATTCATAAGAGATAGGCCATGTCAGGTACCATCAGAAAGTTATAAATTGCTAAGGATGATTATATTGTTTATGTGTATGTGTCATAATTTATTGTAAGATATACATATGTTTGATATAGCTATATTTCAATTTGTGCTGTGTTTCTGGCCAACACCCAGGACATGATGACAGCAACAATAAGCCTGATTAATGGCCCATTAAGGGAACTCAAAGATATTTTGAAGCTGGGGAAAGAATGAGTCATCAGAACTTGCCCAGGTAACCCCTGGACTCCATCTTGTTTGTATGAATTTCCACAAGCCACATGGCAAAGGACATAAAAGGCAGCTGCTTCATCCCATGTTGTCTTCATTCCTGCTTCCTACCTCTGGATCAACTCATCTACAACGGAAGCTGTGAAACAAAGGACTAAGACCTGTCCAGGTACTGGATGTACTTCAAAGGGACTGTAGAAGCCTTCCAACTCCACAATTCTGCCAAGACTCTGATTATATATGGACTTTCAAATCATTTGTATGTATCTGGTTTCTTTAATCATATAACACCTCTCACCTTGTTTGTTTCTTTTCTTTTATAATAAATTTTTAGATTTAGTTACTAAAGGATTGGCTGGCAGCATGGTATTTTGGGTAAGATCCAAATATATTGATCTGGTAATGTGGCTGACCCTTTGGGGATAAGGACAACATTTGGGTAAAGGGAATAGAGTTTTAATAACTTATCTCTTTACTGGACCTAGTGGCTGATTGGAAGCCAGAAACTGAAATGCAATAAAGTGTATTTTTTGTTTTAGATTCTTGATAACCAGGGTGGGGAATCAGAATCACTGTTTGGGGCTGGTTGGTTAGTCTAACTTCAATGTTATCCACCAGAGCAGAGAGAATCTGCTCTCATTTTGCAGCCTGTCCTTACCTGGGCATTTTCAGGTGGTCTATCCTAGGCACAGATGGGTCACACGTCACCCTTCCGTTTAAATCCTTCCACTGATGACTCCTTTTATATGGCATCAAGCAAACTGCTAGTCTTCATTTTTATGGCCTTTCATGGTGAATCCCCATTCTACCTATCATCTCTCATTCACTACTGAGCTGTCATTGCTTCCTTCCCTCAGCCAGTGATGCCACCCTTCATTTCCCACTTGTTAAATTTACAAACAAGCCCCTTTGTGCTTTCTCCAGTGCTACCTCCATGCATCGGAAAAAATCTCTGTAAACATCCTCAAAGCTACCTCATGATCCACCTCCAAATATTGCCTCAGAACAGTCCTATGCTGTGATGCCTACAAAACTACCCCTAAACAAACAACCGCTGGGATGTTGTTGTGGACATAAACACACTATATACCACAGTCATGTTATAAAAGTCAAATTGTGCAAACCACATCTTGATTATTGTATTTGAATTCATCATCTACATCTTTATATTGTTAATTATTATTTTATTGTAGTAGTGCGTCGGAGCCCCCACCAGGCGCAGAACCCCATTGTGCTGGGTTCTGTACAAACAGAATCAAAAGATGGCCACTGCCCGAAAGATCTTACACTCTAGTAAGAATTAGTTTTTCAAATCAGACATGAAAGCTCTTGCTTCCAAAGGCAGAACAAGTTCTAGTTATTTTAATAACAAGATAGGGTAGGTAAATGAAGTAATGACTGACAGTTCTCCAAGGTACATACTCTAATATTCTTTACCTGCAGCCAAGAGGAACTAAAAAAACTGTTGTTTGCAGTGACCTGAAGAAGAGCTGTGTGTATTTCAAAAACTTTACCTTCCACCAGGAGAAGGTGGTCCAATAAGAGATATTATCTCACCTACCTTGTCTCTCTAAAAAATAGAAGTGTGATTCCTTCTCCCCCATCACCCCTTACTTTGGCAAACCACAAGGAAAATCAATGAAAACTAATCTGTAGATGGACAACCACCAGTGAAGGTCACATGTCATGTCTTTACATTTCCATCCCATGATTCCAGAACAAACATTCTGAGTGGTGTGTGGAGACAATGGTGCTTTGGACAACTGTTTGCAGCAGTGGAGATCAAAGAAGCTGGCAGACAGAATTATATGATTGCTTGAGCATAGCAGGCAGAAGGGCACTCTATCTCTCAATGCTAATGAGTTGTTTCATATCAACTTAAGAATTTATGCACCCCTCCTTGCCATAGTATATTAGCATTTATCCTCACATGTGAAAACTTTTGCTCCCCATCCCATTTGGTTCTGCACTGAGTACAGTGCGGTGAGATCAGAAAACGTGTCCCAGAAGTATTCAAGGTAACATACGATATAAAATGTAAAGGTTCTCAGCTTTAAAAATTAAAATAGCACGTTGGTACTTAGTAGTGTAAAATTTTTACTAATTAAATTTGTTGCTAGCCATTTTGACCCAATTTTACCATACATCTCTGTCTAACACTTCTCTCGGGATGACATAGTTTCTCTTTTCACTGATGCTATTTAAACAACTTTTTTTTTAAAAAAGTCTGCAGTTGTCCAGGAAATGACTTTGCTCTGATTGCTAGGAAATATTCAACTAACATTTTATAAGATAAGAGCTTAGTCTGCTTGCTCCTTAGATGAAATCTATAGTTTTCTCCTAAAACATTGTTTCTTCACCTCATTTCTGAGGAAATATAGCATGCATTTTCTGCCAGCTAGATATTATCAGGGGTTTGCAAGACACAAATTGACAGAGCACAGCTTAATCTCCTCCTTTTTACTTGGAGCTGTACTGAAAGCTTTTGTAATAATTCATGCAGAGTTCAGTAGTAACTCCTAGGGGCATGAAGAAGAGAGGTCATCACAATATGAAATCCTCCTTCAATGAAGGAACTTTAATGCAGCATGGAAAACAAAGATTATTAGTCTGTAACTGACTCAAAGTAACTTTGCTTTGAGTATACTGCCTTTTATCCACTCACGTGATGCTCATTGATGGCAACAGGGCTGATACCAAATTTTTCAGGGATCTATACAAAATTAGACTCCATTTGCTTCCTTATTTGTACCTAGGAGGTCTGTGACACACTGTTATTATGTGCATGTGGAAGTCTGTATAGGGAACAGAGGCTATTGAGCATAAATAGATATTTTCTTCCCAGACCAATGCCTGTATGCAGCATATATAGGACTGCAGAAGGTCTACGTAGTAAAGATGCTCATTGAAATAGATGAGAGCTTAAGGGGCCTTGCAGTTCTGCTGCTTACGTGGAAAAACTCCAGAATAATCCCAGACCCACATTAGGTAAAGAAAGACTGTGATTTATACATTAAAAATTACATACAATAAAACTGCTAAAATAATGTTATTTAGCTTCCAAAGTCAAGCACTTGAAAGTTAGGAAAAGTCAGATTTATGCTTGCCTGTGCCACATTAATTCTGGTACGGCAGGGGTGCTGTGAAAAAATAGTATGTGATTGAGTCATTAAAGACTATATCATAATGTATATGTGCAAGAGGGCTGAATTCAGGGCTGTCTCTTGCTGAATTTCAAAGGCCTGCTGCAAACAGTGTAGGTGCTAGAGCTTCTCAAAAAGGGGTTACAAGAATCTTTTTTAATGGAAAGTAGTAGGTAAGCTAAATATAGGGATCACTGCCAGCTCACCCTATAATAATAGTAGTATGTCTGTCTCAGGCTTATGTAACAAATTTCTAAATAGACAGATTTTTTTTTGAAATGTACTTTATCACTACATTTACAAACTTGTAACTATAATATTATCTAATAGGAGGTTGATACTGACATCTTCTGCAACAATTTAAATTATAGGAGGCTCTTCAACATCAAGAATATACCAACATTAAAAAGGGAAAACTCTGGCAGAAAGAGTCCCAGAGGCTAAAAATGTCTGAGAAGTGGGAGTCAAGTTGAAATCTCCCATAGACAATGGAACTGTATTGGACTCAAATTAAGGAAATCATTTAATTATGCAGCAATATTCAATCCATCATTCTTTACTATATAGCACAACAAAAATCCACATTTAAAAACATGAAGGTTGCAGAGTCAAACACTCAAAAATCAGGAAATGCTAATGTTAAGGTATTTGTATATCCTTAATTTGACCCATTTTTATATACGTGTTATGATCATGATCACATTTTTTAGGGGCTTAAGCTGAATTTATAATTACACCCCAGTTAAACTACAGCCAGCTACACTTAAGGATAATAACTCTAGTCTTGTAAGCAAAACCAAAGACATTTAATGGATGTTGGGCCAAGTCCTACTCTCACTGAATTCAATGGCAAAAGTCCTTTAGACATCAGTGGGGCAGGTTGAGACCTTGGGTAAAATTTCCAAAGAACCTAACCAACTGAGGAGCCTAAGGGTTTGTCAACACAGTGTGTACCAACTGGGGAGTAAATTCCTGTGCACATAAGCGTGTTGCACACTAACTGTCCATGGGGACCCTACTGGCGCACAATGAAATCCACACACACTAGGGAACTTTTAGTGTGTTCCAGTAGGGTCCATACAGATAATTAGTGTGCAACATGCTGGCAGGCACAAAAATTTACACTCCATCTGGTGTGCACTAACACACTGTGTAGACAAGCCTTGTGTCCTATTTTCAGAAGTGACTTAGGAACTTATGGCCAGATTTTTAAAGGTTTTCTAGGGGCCTAAAGATGTAGATAAGGGCCTAGTGGATATTCTAAAGTGCCTAGGTGCTGACAGTGGGGTTGACAAGAGGGATTTATGTTCTGGCCCTATTAATTAATTATTTAATATTAATCTCTTCAACAAGAAATGGAGAGAGACCTACCTTAGAATATCCCTTAGTCCATTGGCTAGGGCACTCACCTGAGAGGTGAAGATTTGAACAGGGTTCCCTACTCCCTCTCAAGCAGAAGGGGGAATTGAACTGGGGTCTCCCATATCCTGGGGTGTACCATAACCACTGAGTTGAAGATTATATGGGAGGCCGTCTCCTCCCCCCTGCCCACAAGGCTGTTGTGTGGCGTTAGGGATGCTTAGGGCATGCCTATTAGCTCAGACCCCACAGTCAAGATAGATTGAGGAATGTCTATCTTCCTCCAGGGTGAGGATCCTGCTGGGTCTTAGGCAAGAGAGGCAGCAACATGCATACCCAGCAGCAGAAACTTAGGTGCCTAGGAAACTTTTACAGTGAAAATGTAGGCACTGAATGAATTTAGGCACCTACAGCATTAAGTGACAGCGAAACAGGGGTTTTGTGGCTCACAATAGCACATAAATCTGGGGTTTAGGCAACAAAATCCCTTTGTGGATCTGGAGCACAGCCCCCACTCATCTCATGCTTGCCTATAGCTGTGAAGCTGGGAGGAGGGTTCTGGATAGGGGTTTTACTCCCCTTGATGCTGCTGTGCAGCCACTTATGGCCAGATTATGATATGGCTCTAAATTAGCAAAAACAAAAAATTGATGGGGAAATATACATTATAGAAAGGGAACATATGATGGTGGTGTGAGATATAAATATTTAGCAGCACAACTCTGACAGGGTGCAGAGATCCTCCTTTGTGGAGCAGCTTGGAAGTTTGGGGCTAATAATTATAATAGCTGGTAACGAGTGACTTCACATTTCTGTGTAAGACATCATATTTGATTCAGTATGTCAGAATCATATTACTCTCATAGGTTAAATACACTGTTACCTTCTATTGTGAAATGCCTGCACAGTTCAGCAGTTATCCTATTAGTAATGATGTTGAATTGTTCACTTATTTTGCATAGTTTGGAAACCAAGAAGACCCTCATCCTCTTGATAGAATTTTCTGAGTAGGATCTATCTCTATCTAAACCAGCCAGATGATATTGTCCCAGCCATAGCATAACACCTGTGTGCCTTTCTAGCTGTTTAAGCTGTGGAAACCAGGAAATGCTGGGTGCATGGAGGAGAGCTGCAGGATTTCCCAAGAGCAAGGAGGAGAGATTATGTGCAGTAACAATTTCACAACTTCCACTATTCCTTACATTTAGTTCATCCTTATGCCCCACTCATTCTGTATTAGTTACAAAAGCTGCAATTCACACAGGAATTAAAAATCCCATCTTAAATCTCTAGGGTTGGAGTAAATGCCCCTCATGGCCTGAGCAGGGAAACTGACCAACTTCAGCCCTGTATTCAGTGCAGGAATTACTGCCTTTAAATAAATAAACCAAAATCTGTTTGGGGGGATGAGACACTTTTGTATAGCTCTTTCCCAAAGCACTTTCAAGGGGGCCTTCCACCGTCTCCATTGTGGGGGAAGAGAGATCCAGCCAGATCCCTGAATATCCTTGTCTTTGTCAGAACAACCACCACAAAGTAGTTGAGGTGGCACAGTGAGAGGGTCCTAGTTTACAAAATACACCCATCCCCATTTCCTTATTAGGCCCAACCAAATACAGCTACAATCCCCACTGAAAATCTCTTTTCGATTCTCAGTTCTTAAAACTCAATACACTACACAAGTCAATATTGATATTGGTATAAATTATTTTAATAAATTTCAGTGAGTTCCACTAAACACCAGAATTAATAACATGGTTTCTGCATTTAAATGTTGATCTCTTCCATTTACAATTCCATTCTTGTCTCTTAGTGTACGTCTACACTGCAATAAGATCTGTGGCTGGCCTGGATCAGCTGACTCAAACTCAAAGAGCTAAAAAATGTGGTGCAGATATTTGGGCTCAGGCTGGAGCCCAGACTCTGAAACCCTGCGGTGTTTCAGAGCTCAGAGCCCAAACCTCTACATTGCTATTTTTAGCCCCACAGTCTGCAGGAGTTAATAGACTCAGCTTCAGATTAGGTGCCGTGTGTTATTTTTAATTCCGTGTAGACGTACCCTTAGTACAGCAGTTCTTAGTGGAATAGATAGTTCAGCAGGACTAAACTTTTGCAGGAATCTTGTTGGTTGGGCTTTGGACATTTTTTTTTTAAAGCATAAGATAACTGAACTTATGTAAAAAGATATGTTTGCAACATCCATTTATGCAGTGCTTAATTTGTAATGAAAGCGGTGCTGGGGCTCAAGCAAGTTTTTTATATTCGTAACTGACACAGCAAGCCCAGAGGTGCTGGAGATATGAATTGCTAAGCCTAGAGGTGCCGAGGCTCAACCCTGGCACAAATTAAGCATTGCATATATGGTTGGTTTAAAAGCCCAGGGATTGACTCCGAACATAACTGAAACTTCCATGGACTCCAGTGGGCTTTGTATCAGGCACTAGTAGTTTTACTTAGTAGTGTTGGGTTGATACTTATTACAAAGGTTCTCAACCCACATACAAATGAGGAAATTAGACTAAAGACTATCAAACTCATTCCACATGGGCTGCCTTGACAGGGTCGCTGTAAGCAGTTATGAATATAAATAGGCTTTTGCCATATTGGTGGTGTATGTGGAGCATAAGGGAGAAACAATAATACACTGTTGTTTTTGTTGTGTCTCGAAGTGCTGGGATCCTTGCTACAAGGTCTTGTCCTTGGCTCAGTTGTGAAAACATGACCTGCTTCAGGAGTAGATTGTATGGCATTCGAAGAACATGACCAGCCCAACAGAGGTGATGGTTGATGATCACTTCCTCTCCCTCCCCACCCCATTGCTTCTCTTGTGGTCCTTAATAAAGCTGCCTATAGGATTTGCTCATGAGAACCAGAAAGCACTACCTAAAAAGGTTGGGAACCTTTGGTGGACTGAAATTAAGAGGGCATTCCATGCATGGGGTCAGCGTGGAAGAAACCATGGAGATTCCTGTTGAAGAAACAGTTGCTTGGGGCATTGAGGCTGGCAAAGAGGAGGGAACGGAGTGGAAATTCTCTAAGGCAGTGGTTCCCAACCTTCTTGAGTGTGCGGACCCCTTTTCAATCTCCAAACATTTCACAGATCATCACATGCTACTAGTTTTATCCTTGGTGAGGATATTATTTTTCTTTTCCGCAGACCCCTTGTAGTAGCCTCATGGATCACCAGGGGTCCATGGACCATGGGTTAGGAACCACTGCTCTAAAGACTGAAATCAAAACCTATTTGAATCAATGAAAAGATTCCCATTAATATCAATGGACTTTGGAAGAAGTCTTAAAATTTCTTCACTAGAGTCTGTCGTGTATTTTTCCTCCATAAAAATGGTATTTTTAAAGCACTATATGAATCAAGAAAAATAAAACATGCATAAAAGGGAACCAAAGAGGAAAGCTCCTTTCTTTGCACTGGGACTGAGACCTTCAGTATGAAAATAATAATGTTCTTCATCATCTTGCCTGATGATTCTGCAACCATCCAGAATTTGAGGTCCATAAAGTTCTAGGGTTGAAAGTAATACAGCCAGATAGCTGAAGCAGAGAAAATTACAGAAGTAGCTACAAAACCTGATCTCTTTTTATACTAAATTCAGTGGGTCAGATCTTGCTGTTGTTACAGCCAAGTAAATTCAAAATAGCTCTATTGAAATCAATGGAGTTACATCATGTAAATCTAATACAACTGAAAGCAGAATTTGAGTCTGTCTATATTAAAAGGCTATTTGGTATTCTTTAAACAATTTCTTAGAAATTCATTATATCAGTGGAATAATCAGTGTATTTCTTCATAATTTCATATTTTATTTTTATAAAAAGAAAACCCACAACATACTTACATTAAAATAAATAGTTTAAAATAGATATTATACCTATATTTTATACAGGTACAGTACATTTGTTTTATAGGCATAATAATTAATATTGTATGACTATAGAATACTTTCTGCTTCCTCAGTAATCTGCTTTTCTCCAAAAGGTTAAGCTAATTGCTATTATGTACATATCATACATCTTCTTTGACATCTAGCCTGGTAGCTTTCAGTAATAATTGATCCCTTGCTTCCCAAATGGCTTTATTTTGGTTGTTCTATTAAGTGTTTTTAATGTATTGCGATTACTAGTAGTAGCTAATAGCTTAACCTATTAGTCTATTGTTCTAAGTTTTATGACTGAATACTGTCGTAATTCTTAAATAAAACAGCAAGTTGTTCAGATTGCAAGTTATTCAGGGCAAGGACTGTCTTTTGTGGTGTTTGTAAAACATCCAACATAATGGGGTGCTAATCCTAATCTGGGTCTTTGAATGGTACCATAAAACCAACAATAAGCAATAAATAGGGCTTGTCAAAAAATGGGGAAAACTGAAAATTCTTCTCTTTTTTGTCAGTATTCAAATTTTTTATTATTTTTGTTTAAAATCAAAATTCAAAACATTGAATAACAAAATGGACTAGATTTGGGCCCATTGTGTCCACCAATGTAGGGGAATAAGGGATCGTAAAGCACCCTGTTGGTCCCTTGCACTGACTCTATCTATTTTAAAGGCAGCGCTGTGTGTGGCATTGCAGACACCTGCACAACCACTACATCCTCCTACCTCTGTATAGGTGAGCAAAAGGGTATGAGAATAGGAAAAAATGGTAAAAGTCTTGGTTCTTCTCACCACAATGCCAATCAACCAACTCCCTCCCTAGAACAGTGTGAAACCAGGAGGGAGTCTGTGCCTCAAAGCCACAGTCTCCATCTCTGCTGCGCTGCCCCTGTGGTTTCCCTTTATGCTGGGCAGAACATAAATTCTCAATCTAGTCCACTGTCCCTAACAGTTAACTTTCACTCCAAAGTGTCCCCTTCTTCTTAAGAAAATCATACTGTAAGGAAAAGATGCCCTAAATGAAGACGCTGTAGCACTATTAGATCTTCTAAGCTCCACAGATTCCCAAAAGGTCAACAGACCCCTGCCTCTTCAATAATCTCTAATTTTCCTACAGTTTAGAAGAGCATTCATCAGGAATTCTGTATGGTTGAGTTTGTGGAGCTTCCTGGGCCTACTGTTCCCCTGGGTGTTGACCAGGGTGTTGTTGACCAGGGTGCATGCAGGGTGTTGTTGACCAGGGTGCATGCAGTTATTTATTAGTTGATTTCCACTATCAGAGAGAATAATGATACTCAGCTATATACCCTACATTTGCAGTGCCCAGAGACTTCAGTCACCTCATGCCTCTTCATGCCATGTTGTCTGTGCCCATTTTGCCCTTTTCTAGCCTGTCATTACCCTGATTACTCTAGATGTACTGTATAACTTGGTTAAAGTAATTTATTTTTTCCTTTATTATCAATTTGCTTATTTGTATACATGCACAGTGTTCTTTATACAGACACATAGGGTATGGATTAAAAATATGACATGTCACTTTGAACTATGCTAGGGCATTTATTTCCAGAAAGAGTATAATGGAAAATAACTCAAAGCCTCAAGGCCATATACATATTTTCACTTTACAAGATGGTGTGGATAATTCATTGTTAAAAATAGCGATGTGGAACATTAATCCTGCCAAATGTAGGAAAGTGATACCATATCTCCAAAAGAGAAAGACGGATACAGGACCTTTCTAAAGGAATGGAATAGAACAATAGTATGATGGTAGAGCAACAAATAGCTTATGGGTCAGATTCTGCTTTCAGTTCCACTGGTAAAAACTGGAGTAGCTCCACTGACTTCAGAGGCATTGTTCTGGACTTCCACTAATCTGAGAACAGCATTTCTTCTCTTCCTGGAGCATAGCAGTTCAGCTGCATAAAAACTGAGATCTTAACTTCTCTCAACTCTCAATGGCACTAAAGGAAGATTTATACTGTCAAAAAGACTTTTTGACCAGGAGGAAGTAATCCTGGCAAACATCTGTGTTCTAAATATTTAATCAACATGTTAGGCCAAAACTGCTGCTTTCCCCAAAAAGGGGGCTTGGAACGTCTTCCGCCTTACTTTGTGTGGGCTCATGAATAAGAGCCATTGATCTCTTCCCAGCAACGCTTGGGGCAGGAACCAGGGAGCTTGCTGGGATCCAGCTGGTCGACAGTCCCTTGGTTACTGTTGTTGGTTGGCATAAGTAAGAGTAGCCACCAAGCTGCTCTAGCTAAGGCTTCAGTCAGGCAGATAATCAGTAATCACCTGCATAATGGCTTCCTACTGCTACCCCAAGCCTTGGCACAGCAGAGAACTGAGCCAAGGTTAAAAAAAATTAAAAATACAATAAATGTATTCAAAATGGGGGATTGACCTTTTGCTAGAAGCTAGCTTTCACAATGAAAAACGTACATTATGTACAGCTTTTCAAAACTGACTTTCAGGCAAAATGTAAACTGGGCTATCATTTAATATCAATAAGACACTGGAGTCAATTAGTTGGCTGATGGGACATTTCTTTGGTGCTTGGTAATATTCAAGCTTCACTTTACGCCCCACAACACATCTGAGCTGTGCACTAATAACATACAAGCAAGCAACCTGTCGCAGCTTATGTCAATAGGAGAGCTGGATGAAAAGAATAAAACAAAACACTCTTTAATATTCATTTTCATTCCAACATGCATTTTGATTTGATCATGCTTGGGATTAGAGCAGGGTGAGGAATGAAAATAAAATAGTCTGAGAATATTTTATTTGAAACAAAATGTATTGTACATTATTTGATGAACAATATGTTTGTGAATTATTTGCTGATCTCTAGTTAGCAATTTATTTAGCATTTGCATATTCGCTGAGTCAAGAAATAGTGTTCTTAGTGGCCAAGTCGAGCTCTTGGAGCCCACCACTGAATTTAGTTAGTGGGCACTCCACGACAAGGCATATCATTATTTGATTTGAGCCACAGCTGCAGACTGAATTGTCTCAAAGACCCCAACATTGTTGGTTGAATGCACAGAAGCCTTGCCCAGTCTGGAATCGGTTAAGAAGGGCCCACTGATGACATGGCAGGTCAAAGCCGAGTGGGTGAGCAGTAGGGTCTGTGATGAGGAACTGACTGACGATTGATATTAAGCACCAGTCTTTCTGCCACAGGGACTCCACGGTCAGATCCTGGTGTGGCAGCCTCAACCAGAGTGGGTGTTGGGATTAAAGAGGTGTATCTGGTGGGCTAAAAAGGTAGCTGAAGAAAGGTAAGCTTGGGTTGGCATGTATCTCCTTCCTGATGTGATGGGGAAAAATGTTTTTCAGAACTGGAAGCCATGGAAGATGAATCAGTCAGAGGCGGCAAATTCGCTAAGTCGACGGGAGATACGCAAGTGATTTATGTCACTTGCATATCTCCCGTTGACTGCTGCCAAGTCCTGAAGGTAAGTGTAGAATGGGCCAGAGAATTTCTGGGGTGAGCATTGCTGTGTTGAGTTGCACATCAACAAGTTGGGTGTGTGTCAAGCAACTCCATACTGGTGCTCAGTATTCTGCTGTTGAATACAAGATGGCAATGGCTGAAGTCCTTAGGGTTAGAACATCTGATCCCCAGGAAGAATCTGCCAGGTTACTGAGAAGGTTGTTGCGTGACTTGACCTTTGCTGCTATCTTGCTCAGGTGGCTTTTGTCTGTCAGTGTTTGATCGAGGGTCATGCCTAAGTAAACCAGTTATGCTTCAGCCCCTAGTCATTCATAATGATGTTTAATTGCATCAGAGTGTTGTCATGGTGAAAGTGGAATGTGCTAGAGACTGTCTTGTTGGAGATAAGATGAAGGCACCATGCCTAGCAGTAGTCATCCAGATTTGCTGAGTCATCACTCAGGGTTTTCTCCATTTCAGAGTAAATTGTAACCCATAGTCCGCAACAGTCTGTGTAGATGAACTCCCATGACTGGGTTGCTGGAAGATCAGTGATGTATAGATTGAACAAGATTGGGGCTAGAACACACCCCTGGGGTAACCCATTCATCTGTTTCTTCCAAGTGCTGATACCAGTGAGACACAGTACGCACGATTTGCAGATCAATAAAGTTTAATGTGCAAGGTTTTCTATACATATACTAGTTAGATACAAAGCCTAAAATTAACTGCAATATATCATACTCACTAAGCCTGGAGAGCTAAGCAATCACTCAGAAGGCTGTATACAGGAACGGCTTTCTTCAGGGACCCCGCCAGGGAGTCAGTGAATCCTCTGGTCCAACCAACAGCACCTCCCGTGGAGTCAGGTGTGTTGATGGACCGCCCCTCTTTGTCTAAGTGGTGACTTCTTATACCCTTCCATAAACAACCTTCACCTAATTATCTCTCTCCATTATCATATATGCTAATTACTTACATTGGGTTTCCACCCTTAACTACATTCCATTCTCACCTTGATAATTGGAGTCATCAAAACAACATCGGGTGATAGGAGGGGTGGAGTAAAAGTATGCCCCTTGGCATCTTGTACCCCAGATGTTCAAGGATAACTTGTTGTTCCCATTACCATTATCTATGTGCAGCTGCAAGCAATACAGTATCTGTATTTTGCCTTATTATGTGCCGTGGAATGCAGAAACTGAGACATCTATAAGGTTATTTAGTCTCTGCCAACTGAAAGATGTCATGCTACAGGAGTCAGAATAGCCAAGCAAGCAACTTGCTGTGCTATGCTAGGCCTGTAGGACAGTGGTCAAGCAACTCAAATGTACTAGGCCTCCAACACCAAGCACTTATTTTCCTCACCAACATGCAACTGAACCATCTGTCTTGGAGTAGTAGTTCAATGGAATCAGTAAACCATGGTGGGAGAACTCTTGGTATTTTAACAAGTAGACCCATGCACCACGCTGTATCAGACACTCAAGTGAGGTCAAGGAATATAGCCCGTTTTCAGGTTTCTTTGAAAACTGTTTTCAATGAATATGGTAAGCAATGCTATGCAAGGATTTTAGAGTGGCAATGTTTCTTCTCAGAGAACAACTTTAAAAAGTTAAACCAAGTCTTTTCATATTTGTCTGAGATCCTTCTTCTCTGAAACAATACCCACTCTTTAGTTGCCAGGTCAACCATGGCGCTAAGTCAAGCTTCTGTCCCTGGAGGCAGGCTGCTCTTCTGTCTAAGCAATGAGTATTTGGCTTCAAGCACTGATCTAGAAATATCAAGGAAACTGTCAAATTAACAGACAACAAGATGACTGGATATTCCCAAAACACAGTTCTGGGAAGAAATTTTTAAGGAGGTGTCCATTATCCACTTTTTTAATACCTAATTAATTCCTAGCTGATGGAAATTAAGATGTCACTCTCCTTTTCTCTCCCCCGTCTTCTTTTCCTTTCCCTACCTTCTAATTCCTTTACTTTTTTGTTTTTATCTTTCTGTTCTTCCCTTATTTTTTAATTTTTCCAGAAATAAACACTAGTGAACAACTTTACCAGTACACTTTTTTTAAACAAACAACTGTGTATGCCTGGTTTTGATGACTGATAGATAGCATTTTTTTAAGGGTATCATAGATCTAGTGCATTACTGTTCTTTTACTACATGTAAAAGTTGATTTTTATCCTCTTTCTTTCATTTCAGACTATTTGGCAACAGTAGGTTTTATCAAGATTTATTCTCTGACAATTACTAGAACATACGCATCAGGTCTTCCATATCAGGTTTGTGTTTTTGTTTTGTAGATAGCAAGGAACAAAATAGTATTTAATGCAAAATACTTATCGGTATCATTTAACTCTATGCATGACATGCATTTAAAAATCTCTCTTATGATAACTGCAGTAAATACAAACTGTTTATCCTGTGCAAAGGATCATAACTGAAAAAATACAATAATCAGAGAAAATGAAAATGTGGGATTTAAACTGTGCTGCAGGTAGCAGATCAGTAGTATAATGAATTTAGCAATAAGTTCTTTAAGTATCTCTTTTCTCTACATTTATGTACTGTATTTCATTCACGTATTTAAAGGATTAAATGTGGCTGTATGTATTCACTATGTATAGTAAATACTTAACAGCCTTGGCATACTTGCAACATGTGTTGAGAATAGGTGAGAGCATTTCTAAAGAAAAAGCACATACACATACACAAACCTTGTGCACTCTTCCCTGAAAGAGCATGGTTGCTCAGATACGACTCCACAACATCTTAATGCAGTCTATGACTAACTGTTACACATCAGTCTGTCCTGGTTCACATCACTAATGCATTTATCCTTGCTGTTACTACTACCACCATTTTAATATTATATTAAACATCATCAAAATTTAAAATTAAAAACCTAGTCTTTTATTGCAATAGTTGTGCCATAAATTTATTTGCTGCAAGCCTTCCCCCCTTTCCCTGCAGAGGGAGGCACACACATAAAAATACTAGTGTTTACAGTGCTTTTTAAACTTCAGCCCTCTTTACAAACATTAGCTAATTCATCTTTACACTATCTTGTGAAGTAGGCAACTATTTTTGCTCCCTTTTTATAGACAGGCAAAGAAAGGAAACTGAGGCATGGAAAGATGCGGTTATTACTTATATAAGGCTAGGCTGTGAGTCAGTGGTAGAACCAGATGTAAAAGTTAGGACTTCTTGACTATCTGATGTTACTCCTACTCCTAGACCATCGCTTCTCTAAGAATTGAGCCACTAAACCGATTTTAAAAGTAAACAATAAAAGCTAGCTCCCTCAGTGTACTACATCTGCTCTGTATCACTCTGACAATGCAAAGCAGCTCTAACTCAGTTTAAGCAGTTAGTTAAGACAAGCTTATAGCTGGTTTGCATCAGTGGAGTGGTGTGAAGCAATCAATGTATAAGTGAAATCCTAGATTTCTCCTTCTTTAATACTTATATTGAACTCTTTCCGTTTTTCTTTATGCCTTTAAAATGTCAATATATTCATTTTGTGAAAACACGACAAACCTTAAATATATGTATAGTTACAGAAGCAACTTTTGATGTGCATTTGATGTGACTCAATAAAATTTATATATATATTTTATTGTAAAGGGTACATTTCAACCAGTTTGATTTTCTTTCTAGATCATGGAATTTAGGTGAAAAGGTAAACTTTTTTGGGGAGGGAGGAGAGAATCACATTAGTCATTCCTCCTCCAAAATATTTGCTTATCGTAACACTTAGCTGAAGTTCTGGAACAGCCTTCCGAGGGAAGTAGTGGGGGCAAATGA
>ML675610.1:63337569-63359444 GCA_007922155.1 Mesoclemmys tuberculata
ATGATCATATTGGTCCCTTCTGACCTATGAGTCTATGAGAAGATTTGAAGTGCCCATTCCTGGTAGATTATGAAAGACACTGAAGGTTACCTCTCTGTTGTGTATCAAAAACTCAACTCCTGTTGATTAACGGCCCACTCTACCTGTTTTTGATGAGATTTATTACACTTTAATGGGATTTGCACTGTTCTCAAGTTATAATAAGAAAATGAAAGCTACAGTGATGAAGTATAAAATAACACTGTTGAGATGTTATTAGGAAGAAGCATGTTTTTTAATATGGGAGTAAATTCTGCTTATCTTAGTCCACCCAAGGTCATGTGACATTGAGGGTCACTCCTACAAGGATAGAAGGTGTCTTAAAACCAGACAGCCACTGGCTCTCTTACTGGAGGACATTATAAGTATATCTACAGTGCACAGTTCCTTTGGTGTCATATACAGTAAATGAACTATACCACTCCTCTCCAAAATGGGTACAAAAATAGTGCCTCATTTTCTCCACTGCTAAGAAGAGTAGAGTAGACACTTCTGAATCATGTGAGTATGCACCCAGATACACACCCTACAGGGGCTTTCTACTCCCTCAAGCAGTGCTTCCTCCAGCTACACACTGCTATTTTTAGTAGTGTAGTCCCACTGTTGGAGCCTTTCCTTGCATCAAGGAAAGCCAGCAGGTTCTCTCAGCTAAGCCTTTCACACAGCCATCCCCTCAACCCCCCTCCTTGCCAGAGCCTTTTACTGACATGAGTAGCTACACACCACAGTGTGGATGCAGGCTACTTTTCATGGTGGCATGTAGCTACACTTGTCCCACATGCCGCCACAAGAGGTGTGCGGTGTAGACGTAGCCTAAAAGGGCTGCAGCTAGTGCCTATGCACTGCCAGAAGTAGCACATGCCCACTCACTGGCTGCCAATGAATTATACAATGAGCAACAATGCTCCATGTGTCAGAACCGCCTCAGCAGCTGAACAGAAGGAAACGTTCGGATGCCAAAATGTGGCTGTGTGATCAGTAACTGACTGAAGTTTAGAGGTAGTTATAGACAGATGTCCATGTTCTATTCATATTATATTGCGTTCTGATTACAGACAGATGTTCTATATTGAGAAAAAGGCCAGGAAGAGGACCTGGGTAACTATAGGCTGATTGGCTGGATAAAATAGAAACGGTGAAACGATACTGAATTGATAAAGAATTAAAGGATAATAGAATTAGAGACAGTCAAACAAACCTGATTTCATTATTTGATGAGACTAGAAGATTGATTGTCAAAAGTGACTGCATAAATGTAATATATGTAGTCTTTTGTAAGGCACTTGACTTAGTACTGCATGACATTCTGATTAAGATATTAGCACTGTGCAATATTAATACACACATTAAATGGATTAAGACCTGGATACCTGAGAGATCTAAGCAAATAACCATCGATGGGGAATCAAACAGGGGTGATTTTAGTGGGTATCTTCAGGGCTTGATACAAGACACAATGCTATTCAACATTTTAATCAATGATCTGGAGATAAATATAAAATAGCTGCTGATAAAATTTGCAGATGCCACAAAGATTGTTGAAGTGGTAAATTATTATGAGGACAGAACAGTCAGACAGAACAATATGGATTGCTTTGCTAGATTGGCCATTCAATCAAAATGCATTTTAATACAGCCAAATGGAAAGTTATATATCTAGGAGCAAGGAATGCAGGCCAGACCTACAGAATGGGGGACTGTGACTCTAGAGGATCAAGCAAATTATTATGATCTCCAGTGCAATGCTGTGACAAAAAGGATTAATTCAATCCTTGGATGAATAAAAAAAGGAGTAAGAATTAGGAGTAGGGACATTGCCTTGGTAAGACTGACATGGTAATACTAGAGTCCAGTTCTTGTGTCCATATTTTAAAAAAGGATGTTGAAAAACTGGAAAACATGAAAAAGGAGCCACAAAAATGATTTGAGGTTTGTAGAAAATGCCTTACAGTAAAAGACTCAAAGAGCTCAATCTGTTTAGCTTCTGAAAAAGAAGCTAGATTCTAAAGAAATCACCTCTCAAAGTACCTCCATGAAGAGAAAATACTCGGTACTAAAGGGATCAACCAAAGAAAGACATAACAAGCTGAAGCCAGACAAAGTCCAATGGGAAATAATGCATGAATTTAAGAATGAAGGTGACTACCCACTGGAACAAACTACCCAGAGAAGTGGTAGAATCTCCATCCCTTGATGTCTTCAGATAAAGACATACTTTTGTTTTACATAAGTTATGCTTTAATCAAACATGAGTTATATGACTCAATACAGGGGTAACTGGGTAGAATTTAAGGGCCTATTGTGCTGATCATCATGGCACCCAAGACTGACAGTTGCCTTGTCACGCCTCTGCCTCTAGTGAGTAGTAGTCTTGCCTGTGATGACTGTGTGTTAGCTCCCTAATACCACGAGCCTGCTAACCTAAAAGAGAACGTGTGAGTGGCTATGCCAACCTTGACTTCACCTTGTAGATTATCAACAGGTGCACCCCAGTCCCTTGAATCGTTGCTCTGTGATATCCAAACCCTGACACAGGCTATTCAGAAATCCCAGATCCTCTGCCCCTAAAGGAGCAGTATATCCCAGTTTAACCTTAAAGCCCCGCTCCTGTAAATCACACAGCACTTGCGATAAAACAAAAGAAGGTTTATTTAAGAAAGGATAGCAATTCTACTCGAAACTAGAAAGAGTGAAGAAAAGAAATGGTTACAATACAAAACAAATAATAAAAACATGAGTCCAGGTCTACGATTATTATTAATAGTTACCTTTCCTAATAAATTAGGTTCCCCCATCTCCGTCCCCCACAAAGTTCAGTCTGTTGCCACAATGGCTGGCTTCACAAGAACCAGGACCCAATTTTTCCATGAGAAAGCCCCTGTTCTTCCAAGCAGTCACCTCGGTGAAAGAATACAGAGTGCCTCTCCCTTTCCGAGTGATACTGAAAATGTCTGTTGTCTCCTCATAGGCAGGGTCATTCTTTATCTGTTGTAGTGTTCCTTTTTTTAGCTACAAGCTCTTTTGATTTTTTTGCTGGGTCTGATGGTTTTGCCTTGAAAGTCTTGGGATTGAGCAAGGCTAGACCATTGAGCCTTCTATTACATCTAATACAGCTACAGCTAACCAGGGCAGAGTGACAACTCTCCAGTACCTGAAAGTGCAATTGCCAAGACATATTATCCCCTGATGACTAACTTTTATATCAAGACCACAAAGCATACTTTCAATATAATTAAAGTATTCCTTAGGCAGTGATGGTATAAGAAGGAAGGGTCTCCCATGGATCAAGTTAAAAGTTAGGAAACAAAGGGTAGAAATGAATGGTTAGTTTTCACAGTGGGGAGAGGTAAATAACAGGGTTCCTCAAAGATCTGTATTGGGATGTGTGCAGTTCAACATATTCATGAATGATCTGGAAAAGGGGGTGAACAGTGAAGTGGCATAATTTACAGATGATATAAATTTACCCAAGATAGTTCAGTCCAATGCTGACTGTGAAGAGGTACAAAGGGATCTCATTAAACTGGATGACTGGGCAACAAAATAGAAGATTAAATTCAATGTTGGTAAGCGTGAAGTAATGCACCATAGAAAAATAACACCAACTTTACATACAAAATGATGGAGTCTAAGTTACCTGATCCCACTAAAAAAAGATCTTGGAGTCATCGTGGAGAGATTTCTGAAAACATCTTCTCAATGTGCAGCAGCAGTTAAAAAAGCTAACAGAATGTGTGAAAGAGTGTGCTCGCCTCTTGTAAGCACGTCCTGTCCGCTGGGCGTGATACTGCACTCTTTCCTTTTTCTGCTCCCGGCACCCCTGATTGGCTGTTGCTCTCATCAGGCGGGTCTTCAGTAGTTCAGCCTTCTGGCCAAGTCACACACAGTCAAAGTAAATGAAGGAACCCCTTCCAGATTAACAAAGTCCAGTAAATGGTTGACCACCTAGAGGGTCTCCAGCCCATCTTTGGGTCTATTTCAGTTCTAGCCCCTTTCTTGGTTTTTTTGTATTGAAGCCCCTTCTTGGGATTTAGGCCACTTTCCCAGTGGCTGGCAGGAGCACACTGCTCTTGGTCCCAATACAGAGACCCTATAAACAGCAGTTATGTACTGTTTCCCTTTAATAGTTTCTGCTGCCTTCCCTGGGCTGCTTCCCACTCAGTCCATCACTTTCTTGGGTTCTCTGTCTGTTCCCTTCTTGGGCATGGTTTCCCCCCGTCTCCTTGCCCAAAGAGTTTTGCAGTCCTATCTCTCTATGAGCAGTGTCTCTCCCAGATCTCCTCACCTGGAGAGTTTCTCTGTCTTCCACTCCTTCTCCCCTCTTCTGGTCCTAGCCAGAAACTAACTTTCTCAGGCCCTGTAGCTCCTTTTAACTAAGCTTGCTGCATTCTGATTGGCTGCTTCCCTGTAGGCCTTTCTAGGCAGGCCTGGAGGACCCACATTCAGTGCTCCTTTGCTGGGGTGGGGTGTGATAGGACCACAAAGACTCCTGCAGAGGTCCTCAAAGGGCTTGGTACACCCCATCACAGAATGTTAGCAACCATTAGGAAAAGGATAGATAATAAGACAGAAAATATCATACTGCCACTGTATAAATCCATACCTTGAATACTGAATGCAGTTTTGATCACCCCATCTAAAAAAAAAGTCACATTAGAATTGGAAAAAGTGCAGAGAAGGGCAACACAAGTGATTAGGGGCATTGAAAGTTTTCACACAAGGAGAGATTAAAAAGACTGGGACAGATCAGCTTAGAAAAAAGACAATTAAGGAGGGATACAATAGAATTGTAAAAAATCATGAATGGTATGGAGAATGAACAGGAAAATGTTATTTACCCTTTCACATAACACATGATTGAGAGGTAATTCAATTAAATTACTAGGCAGCAGGTTTAATATAAACAAGAATAAATACTTCACACAATGCATAGTCAACCTGTGGAGCTTGTTATCAGGGATTGTTGTGAAGGCCATAAGTATAACTGGGTTCAAAAAAGAATTAGATAAGTTCATGGAGGATAGGTCCACCAATGGCTATTAGCCAAGGTCAGAGATGCAACCGCATGCTCCAAATGTCCCTAAACTTCCAACTGCCAGAAGCTGGGACTGATGACAAGGGATGGATCACTGGAAATTGCCCCGTTCTGTTCATTACCTCTGATGCACCTGGCACTGGTCACTAATAGAAAACTAGGCTAGATGAGACATTGGCCTGACTCATATGGCTGTTCTTATGTTCTTAAATATTATCTATACATCCTATAGAATTACAGAATCATAGAATCATAGAATATTAGAGTTGGAAGGGACCTCAGGAGGTCATCTAGTCCAACCCCCTGCTCAAAGCAGGACTAAACTCAGCTAAATCATCCTGGCGAGGGTTTTGTCAAGCTCAGCTTAAAACCCTCTAAAGATGGAGATGCCACCACCTTTCTATGTAACCCATTCCAATGCTTCACCACCCTCCTAGTGAAAAACTTTTTCCTAATGTCCAACCTAGACCTCCCCCACTGCAACTTGAAACCGTTGCTCCTTGTTCTGTCATCTGCCACCACTGAAAACAGCCTAGCTCCATCCTCCCTGGAACCCCCTTTCAGGTAGTTAAAGGCTGCTATCAAATCCCCCCTCATTCTTCTCTTCTGCAGACTAAACAGGCCTAGTTCTTTCAGCCTCTTCTCATAAGTCTTGTGCTCCAGCCCCCTAATCATTTGTGTAGCCCTTCTCTGGACTCTCTCGAACTTGTCCACATCCTTTTTGTAGTGGGGGACCCAAAACTGGACACAATACTCCAAACGCGGCCTCACCAATGCCAAATAGAGGGGAATAATCACTTCCCGCGATCTGCTGGCAATGCTCTTACTAATGCAGCCCAATATGCCATTAGCCTTCTTGGCAACCAGGGCACACTGCTGACTCATATCCAGCTTCTTATCCACTGTAATGCCCAGATCCTTTTCTGCAGAACTGCTGCCTAGCTCGTCGGTCCCCATCCTGAAATGATTATGAGTCTTAATAAATTATGAGCTCTCTACCTTACCCCTTACGGATAAATACCCTGCAAGACATGTATTTGGTGTAATGAGTTTGTCAGACCTGACACAAGAGTTGTTTTGAAGGACAAGGAACCCTTTACAAAAGGACCTCTGTGTCACACCTGTGATACACACATGTGAAACTACATGACCTTAAACTATATGAATCTATAAGTCCAGTAAAAGGAAGACTAAAGTGTCAGAGTTCAGGCCCACCCCTGTTACCTCGTTCCTTGACATATCTATTTCTATACTCTATTAAAGGTATGTCTTAATTTGTGGTTGTTTTGTTTTAGCAGATGTTATGTTTTACAGGCATTTGAGTAAAAAGAAAAGACATAACAGTAGACAGTGAACAGAGTATGCCACATGACAGGCATACTACGTTTTGTAACTCTGGCACATTTCAGGTGACTGTGACCAGGAAACACATTCAATAGAATTCCTGAGTGTTACATGTTTCATATTCTAAAGAGTCCTCTCCCATAAGAATTGCTGCTCCTGATACCTAAGGAACTCCTAATGACTATGGACAAGAAAAGAGTAAGTAGTCCAAGGAGATATGAAGGAGTTATTGATTAGAATTTAATAAACTATTCTGTTGATGCAAAAGATAGAATAGAATTCAGTTCACTCCCTATTAGTGAATAGAATTCAATTCACTCCACAGCATTAACAGGAGCAAAAAGCAATTATTATTTTATAACAGCACTTATGTCTGCAGTTCAGAGTCTGAATACGCAAAAGGGTCTGTTGAGTAAGAGGAAGCTATTTTTAGATAGCTGCTTCTCAGAGTAAAACTGCACTTAAAGTATCAAAGTAATTAATGCCCAAACTAAGAAAGTTATTTGTTCAGACAAATAGTTGTTTCCGAAATATAGTTGGTAAGATGAGGGTTTTGGTTTTTTGTGTATGTCAGTTCTCTAAAGTAGCCATGCAAAGTAAGAGTCACTGCACATGATGATCTCTGAGAAAATATAGAGTTTACGTTTACAATATATAGGCACTTCTCCACATGATTTTGGGCCTGTATCATTTAAGACAGTGGTCCCCAAACCATGGGGCACACCTCTTAGGGGGGCACGAAGTAACATTTGAGTGTGTGTGGTGGGGACTGAGCCAGCCTCCCTGGACGAAAAGAGGGAATGTTACCTAGCCCCACTCTGCCCCAACCTTCACTCCAGCTCTGCCCCTGGTCCCAGCCCTGGCCACAGCTCCAGCCACAGCCTTGGCCCTGGCTCCCGGCTCTGGACACAGTCCAAGCCACAGCTCTGTCCCCAACTGCAGCCCTGCTCCCAGTCCTGGCCACGGTGCCACTCCTGGTTGCAGCCCCAGCTGCACCTCTGGCCCCAGCCTCAGCCCCCCCTGCCCCGGCCATCATGCCCAGCCCCTCCTGCAGCTAGGGTTGCCAGTTGTTTTGTTTTTGACTGGAAAGTCCGGTCAAAAAGGGAACTTCAGAGTGTCCAGTCAGCACTGCTGAACCAGACACTACAAGTCTGGTTACCAGCAGTAACTGGCCTTCATGCCTGTGTGGTGGGAAGCCTGGAGGAGCTGCTCCGTTTAACAGCAACTGGTTGGCTCCCGGACTGGTCTCCAAACTTGGTACTGGTGCTGCTGCTGCTGCTGCTGTTCATGGGTGAAGGAGTCCTGTCTGTCCCCTCCAGTGTGCCCAGATTGCCCCACCCTGGCCCTCACTCAGGGGACTGACCCCCTCCTACTCTGCTGTGTCCCGATTTTCTCACCCTGGCCCTTTGTTCCAGAGACCAACCCCTTTCTATACTTCTCTGCCCTAATTTCTCCACCGTAGCCCCTCGCTCTGGGAATCAACCTCCCCCCTGCCTCACTGTGCCCTGATTTCTTCATCCCAGTCCCTACCTCTGGGGACCAATCCCCTCTTGCTTCACTCTGCCTCAATTTTCCCTCCCCAGCCCCTTGCTCCAGGGACTGCCCCTCCATGCCACTCTGTGTCCTGGTTTCCCCCACCTCAGCCCCTCACTCTTGGGACCTACCCACTCAGGGGAGTGAGTGACAGGGGAGTGAGTGGGGTGGAAAGCAAGCAATGGGCGGAGGGGGCCTCAGACAAAAAGGCGGGGGAGGGGTGTTCATTTTTCAGCAATTAGAAAATTAACAACCTTAGCTGCAGCTCCAGCTCTAACTGCAGCTATGCTCCTGGCCCTGGCTCCCAACCTCAGCTCCAGTGTGGCACAGACAGAGTCCATTGTGAGTAAGGAGGGTGTGACTGAAAAAGTTTGGGGGCCACTGATCTAGGAATATATATAACCCTTCAGATGGCATTTCCAGTTTTTATAGAACTTGAAAAAAGGAATTAAAATGTTTCAGTGAATCTCCTGCTGCCTACAGGTCACAGCACTAATCTGTCCCCGCATCAGATTATGCTGCACTAATTATTCATCTTTCTAAACCTTACTTACTCTTGGAAAGTAGTGCTCCAGGCAGAAAAGGCCATAAAATAGTCTATTCAGCTCAGCTAATAGATTAAATATTCATAAATGTTATTTCTAATGGCAGTTGTTAAAGAACTATTTTGGGGAGAAGAAGTGCAGGTTAAAAAAATATGCTGGAGGGGTAGCACGCAATTCCTAGCACTTTGGAGGACTGTCATTTGAGTCTTAGTTCTGCTAATTGAATTGTGCAACTATGCCAGGGGATGAGTTTGCAAATATTTGTGCTTGAGGCAATGAGGAAATTCTGAAAGAGGTAAGGAAAGAAGACACATCATGTTACAGGATAAATTGGAGGTTGGAGGCGGAGGGGGTGACACACATATCTGATAAATAGAATCAGTCCTTTTTCCACTTCATTGGTCCCTTTCCCCTTCTCCCTTCCTTCAGTCGGAATCAGAAGAACTAAAGTAAATAAAAGTAAAACCTGCACTCCGGATGACAAAGATGAGCAAAGAGAAAAGGATGAAAAAATACACAAGAATAGACTATAACAAGAACATGCACTCGGAGAACAGTTTGATCTCCGAAGGACAGCCTGACTCAAAGAATCATAAAATCCCTGGTTACACACCTTTAGTGGAACAAATTAACGTGGATATCATAATTTAAATATAAGATAACTGTTATGTTGACAATGAAGAATAGTCAAACAGTAATCAATAGTTAATGATCCGTGTTCGTAAGTTACCCTGCGGCAAAGTTGTTAATCATTACTGTAACGATGGGCTTGGCGCAAATTATTGCTATTAATGAGTCTAAATATTGCTGCAAAAATACTTTGAATTATTTTTTAATGTAAGTCAGGTTTTTCACTTAGAAGAGAAGACGTGACTGAGTTATTAATCACAAATTATGATCTTCATAGATATGATATTAATGCTGAAATCCTACATTAGAAATTCACTCAGCTTTTAAAAGCTGTATTTAATAATTGCCAACTATAAACTAAGCTGCTAATGGAAATTACCTGATCAATACATTACTCTTCTTTATTCATTAAGAGCTGCAAAAGACTATGCGTACCCTTTGGAGACCTTTACATTTGCCATTTAATAATAAAATTAAGAAAGTTATTATGCTATAAATTTTACATAGGCTTTTTTATACCTGTTGACAAAGGATCAAATTCTATCCTTCTAATGAATACATAATGCCCACTGTTGCCAGAGCTTGGCCTGGAGTGAAATATTTTCCAATTCAGAAATGCAGAGCAGATTTTGTTGAGGATTTGGAATGTGCTAAAGACCCATGTATCTATTTCAGAGAGGGGAAAAAAACTACATGTTTGAAATTGTCTCTCTGGTGCTGAATTTGGGGACTGGGAGTAAGAGAAATAGAAACACAAAACAAGTTCAAAAAAAAAAATGTTGTATCTCATCTCGTACCATCTCCATTTTTGTCCCCTGTTTCTCATGCATTAAACCCCTCTCTAACATCCATTTTTACCAGGATTCTTTCTTTTCGTGTTCTCACCAATAATCTTATCGTATGGTCCCTTTCCTGAATTGTCTTGTGTTTCACCCATCTTTTAGGCCTTGGGTAAAATTTTCAAGGGTGTCTAAATGACTTAGGAGCCTCAGTCCAATTTACATGAATGACTTAACTACTTAGGAGTCTAAGTCCCATTAACTTGCAGATTCGTGGGTCGTTTAGGCAGTCTGAAAATTTTACCCTATGTCAGCATTAGGGTTTTAGCTACTAGTGTAACTATGCTGATGTAATGGCACTGGTTCAAACCCCTAGGCCCAGTCTATACTTACCTTTGCAATTCGGCAGTAGTCAACAGGAGATACGCAAGTGACGTAAATCACTTGCATATCTCCCGTCGATTTTGCAGCGTCTCCTCTGCGCGCCATCCACACTGCGCTGCATTGAAGGGAACAGCGCTCCCTTCGACACAGTGCTACGCCAGTTACCGGGTGGTTTTCCTGCGTTGCTTGCTGGATCGACTGAGTGTGTCTATACAGACCACTCAGTCGATCCAGAGCAATCAATCTGACGGCGGCAAATTTACCGCCGTCAGTGTAGACCCAGCCCTAGTGTAGACACACTGCTCCAGTGTAAAGTCCATTTGGCTCAAGTCACAGTTTACATAGGCACAGCACACCTACACTAGGAGATTGCACCAGTGCAGGTAAACAGCTGGCTAGCTCTTCCCTTGCCCCCGCTTAGAGATAAGTTCTTAAACTGTAAGATCTTTTTAGCAGGGACCATGTCTTTCTCTACATCTCCAATTCTGCAGCCAAATCCTTTAGTGCAGCCTTCTGTTGCATGTGTGAAACCCTCTGAAAGCCATTCAGTTTTGATCGCTTTTTAAATGACCCCTGGGTCTTTAGTTAGTTAGGACATTGTCACACACGAAAACTGATTAACTTGAGCTAAGGTTGCTTATCCAACAAAATGCTAATCTCCAAGCATTAGTCTACTATTATCATGTTATTCTATCACTCCCAAAGACTAATGTCCTCTCTCTAACATATTCACTTCCATTCAACAGTGCTTTCACTCTCTATGCACCAATCAAAGAACTGAAAATTACACTGCAACACACAACCGTAATGCCAATCTGTAAGTCCGTTATTGTGTCTAAAGCAGGATTGTGACCTACATTATGCCTATTTGCTGACACATCTGTTGCTGAAATGTACACAGTTAGGTTTTCTGCAGCTTCTACCCAAATCAAGATAACGCTGGATTAGATAGAAACCACAATACAGAGTAATTTAGAGTATCATTTCGGAAGAACAAGCTGATTAGAAAAGAGACAGCTTTAGTTCAGATGCACACGTTACTTAATAGCCAGCAGGGATGGAAAAGAAAATGCAGATCAGGCACATCACAGTTCAACGAGGATTTGGTGTGTGTTTGTACATATGTTTGCTTCAGTGTGGCAGTAGCTTTGTTAGCTCTAACTCCTAAACCAAGACACTTGGTTTCCAAAACCAGTGTGGAAAATGGTGATTTGGGAGCATTTACGTCCATTTAGCCTCATTTCACACAGGTAGATGAGGAGCCATCTGCATTGCAGGGGAAGGGGTTTTATGCATTTACTTGAGGAGGTTGCTGTCGTTTCCATCATGCTACACTGTGAGGGGCAACAAGGAGGTCTGGAGAGTTCGATACATAGGAACCCTTTCTTGCTCTCTGGTTTTGGAGGCAGGAATGCTGGGGAACTGGGTGGGGGTCTTGTGCTCCTCCTGCAGGGAAGATGGAGTGATGGAGGAGGAAGGGGAGAGGGTCCTGTTCGGATGTGGCATAGACTGCTCTGGGGTGGTGAGGCAGGGGGGTTTCTCTGAGCTGCTGGAGACTGTGAAAAAGGAGCGGGACTGGGAAAGCAGAGCTGAACCCCTCCTTCCCAACAAAGCGCACAAGGAGGGGATATCCCAGACATCTAAATTGACAGCACTGGGGAGATCGTGTGGGGCTATCAGGATGAGGGAGGCTCTTCAGGGGTAGTGGGTGCCTGTGGAAGGCAGGCCAGGATTGTGTGGGAGATGGGGTAGGGGGGTTCACACTAGGAGCAGACCCCATATTCTGCTGCCTCAGTTACACCTAGTAATCAGAATGTCACAATCAGTTGGTCAGAATCCCTCCTGGCCAGAGATAATGTTTGCTTTGCAAACACTGTATAGTCTTCTCAGCTATGACAGTGAACTGTAATTATTTAAAGCAAATGGACTTTAATGGTGGCTTATATCAGTATTTTTCAACAACTGATCCGGCGTTGGTCTCTGAGATCTCCCTGACACAGTTTAGGAAGGAAGTCAGCAGGTCCCTGCTATCAAAAAGCTTGAGAGACACTGGTTTAGATGCTACAGAGGAAACAAAAGAAAAAGAAAAAAAACCCTTAGATGTTGTATTTAATGAGGTATCATAACTAATACTTAAATCCCAGATTCTGTGGGTGAATTGAGGGGGATCAGCACTCCCCGCTAAGCAAAACAGCTTCACAATTTTAATATTACAAATACTACATTTAAAAAAGTAAAAATAAAGTAAAGATATATCCATTTGTAACAAAAAATGGAAGCAGAGTTGTGCCTGCCACGTACTGTAGCTTGTCCATGATATTTAGCAAAGATTGTATTTAAAAATGGAGGCTACCATATGTAACTCTTCTGCCAGACAGAGCTGGCAGCAGCAAGGGCCAGGTTCTATATCTAGGGGTTCCTGTCAATGATATAACAGCTCAAGCCCCCACCCAGTAACCTGGGAAATCACACAGTATCCCCTGGGTGCACCCAAAAGACAATACTTCCCCTCTCACAAGCAGTAACACAGCACTGGTTTGGGAAAACAGTGCAAACAGAATTCATGAACTCAATGAGTAGAACCCACCCCACCCCAGAGTATGCGGGGCATGTCCTTCACCTCTCCCTTCTCACTTTCCCCTGCCCTACTGACCATCAGAGTTGCACTGTCCACCTCTCAGTTGTGGGGCTCAGCCACTCCCCTCTGCTGGTTCCTTCTGCCTGCCAGATGCAGGCTCGACTGGTCCCCTCTGCTAGCTTCTGCCACCTAAGGGCCTCAATGGCTGGCTCCTACTGCCTGCCAGACACAGGCCTCAACTGGCCCTTTCTGCTGGCTTCCACCCCCTCCGTGGGCCTTGATTGCTGGCTCCCGGCACCTGTGGGTCTCTGCTCCAGGTTCCCGCCACCTGCCAGACATGGGCCTCAGCTGGCCCCCTCTTCTGGCTATCAGTCTCTCGAGGTTTCCCAGCTCTAGTGAGTTTCAGCTTCCAGTAATTTTGTCTCTCCGTTCATGGGAAAACCCTGTGCTGACCCAGGAGTATTGACTATGCTTTTTAACAAAACAAAAGACTACAAGAAGAATCATCAATTCTACTTTTTAACAGTGGAAGAAGATAGTCAATTCATGCCTGAGAGCAGTCCTCATTCAGGCCTATTGCAGCCTCAGCAGGAAGACAGTCAAACCCCTCCCTGCTTTCTCTTACAGTGCTCTAGCATCAGTACACCTCCTTTGTTAAGTTTTGTTTAAATGAGAATGAATCTTTAATAAGAACAGGCTAAACACAGTTCTGCTGCTATTTGTACTTACAATAGGAGGGCCACATTTCATTTCCCCTGCAGTTAACACTAAAGCGATTTGTAACCCAATACCAGTGAAACTGACCATCTCCCATCATGCCCAGCACCTAGGTGTTTTTATGCAGATACAGTGCAGTCATGCTGAGCATCTAATTGTACTCATGCAAATACAGATCCCATGAAAATAAAATGCCCCCCTCTTTCAGTTGGCTGAGGAGAGGAGGGCCACTCAGACCTTGCTGACACATATAACATTGGTCTTAAAGTTCATAGGAAACTGAATATCATCTAAGGGATACGTTTCCAAAGTGGTTCATTGGAATTACGTGCACAAATCATTTATTTGGTTAACAAGATTAGTGTGCAGAGCTCCTGCACACTGCTTAAATAATGTATCCCTTAAAAGTTACCACAATACAGTTACAAAACTGCACAACATGAATGTAAAGTAGGAAAATTCACCAGTTGCAGAGCTGCTTACTCATAATTTACAAATTCATAAATATTTATGAAGTTGGGTGATAGCATTTCTAAGTGACATAATTGCCATTTAGCACTCACTTTTCTCCTCTCTCTTTCTAAAATATAAAATGCACGTGATAGTCAAGATGTACAGGTCTTTACTTACCCAGTACGTGCTTCTAATTGCACGGGTCATGTTTTCTAGTTAAATATCTGTCTGCCTGCATTTCAGAAGCACCTATCCCCGTAGTATCTAAAAGTCTGACTGGGACCCCGGTAAAGAGAAACAGCCTTGTGCCTCTGTCAGTCACTTCAAATAGCCATATGTGTCAGAGACAGGGATTTTAATTATATAGGTTGTTATAATACATACATTTTGCAATCTTCCAACTGACAATAATAAATTTTAAAACAAAATGGTGTCATCTAGCTCTTTATGAAAGTGCCTCTCTATAGATGGAATTATAAAATGAATTACACAGATCCATAGGGCTGTCCATGTTCCCTTACAAATTGATAAAAATGTAGGTCTCAGCCTACCATTCAAGGAGCAAATCCTTTCTTCTGTTACACCCAGGGAACTCCCTATGACTTCAGTGAGACTGTGCTAACCTAGAATTAGGACCTGCACTATATTTGCCACAGTAAGGGATGATAATCATAAGCAAAAATTGTAGGGGAGAGGTATGGGAGAAGGAAGGTTCTGCAAGTGAAAGATCTAGAGATATGTTCAGTGGCTGCTGTTTCCCTGAATAATAAGTCCTCTAATATGGTACCACTATGTTACCACTTTTCTGTGTCGTGCTGATTGACCAGATTTCTGTAGTGGTGTCACAGGCTTGGCTGTAGCTAGAATGGGGATGTGGACAGAAAAGCTTCCACCCCTTTTTTCTTTTGTCACCATGCTACCAGCTTCAGAATGAAAAAGTGACATGGGAAAAGGTAAGGTGAGAAACAGTATTTATCATTGTGTCACCCCTTTAGTCTTTCCTCCCAGTCCTGACTTCTTTCCTATTTCTCTCCACTGAAATTCTTTTGTTACTCTTCTATCTCCCAGTATTTCCTTTCTGCGCTTGCACTCCTTCATTCATACATACTACCAATTCACCCCATTCCCCCAACTCAGAAACCCTTCCCCCCTACTGTGCTGTGCCTGGAGAACCAGGAACCGAGGTGGCAGGGAGATGAGTCTCATAACCTGACTCTGTAAATTCTATAGCCTATTAAGAGGTCTAAATTACCTTCTCCACACCTGCTCTTTTTGTTTTCTGAAGCCCATGTGCTACAAGGACTGCTGAACTTCCTAAGGAACCATTACAAGCTCTCATAACTGTTAGAAGTGGATTTTTCCACTTGCGTTTTGCTATGGCCAGACTCCAGCCGGGATGGAATGCAGCTTGTTAAACTTCAGATTAGATAAATAAATAAATAATTAGGTGGTATTATCTTCTGGAGTCAAAAACTGCAAACAATAGCAGTTTTCTAAGAAACTCACGACCAGTGTCCCAAACTGGTTTGAAACAACCCTGGAGAAGGTGATAAGATAACTTATAGCTACCAGCTGCAGAGCTCATGAGAAAACTTTACTGACCAACGTCAGTGAGTTTCCATGCCAACAGGCGATATGCTAATTTTCTGGGGTCTCAGCCATAAAGCCGGGGTTCTGGTTTGGACACCTTGGAGAGATGATAGGTTAGTAGCCTGTCGTTTTGCCCATGGACCTGGCCAGTCCTGGGCATCTCCCCACTCTTCACAAAGAAGAGTGTTAAACCCCCTTGTCTGATCACCAAGGGAGCCTGCAGTTTGGTTTTCTTGTTCTTTGGGTTTTTTTTGTTTGTTTGTTTTTTTGCAGATCTTTTTTCTGCTTTTGGATTTTTCTTTTACTGATTCTTCTTGTTCACCTGGTTGCCCTGGATTGCAAGGCCACACACCTTAGCATATCCAAAGGGGTTGGCAGGGGGTGTTCAACCATTGTAACTGGTTGTGGTGGGCTCTGATTATGGCTGCTTATAGTCAGGATGAACTATAAATTGGTCAAGCCGATGGAACACCGAACTGGTCAAGTGCGTGCAATTGGTTGACACCAGACTGGTGTGCTCTGATTATGCCTGCTTATAGTCAGGATGAACTGTAAGTCAGTCGAGCTGATGGAACATGGGGCTGTTATCTACACTTAATTTTTTATCTCAAGAAAAACAAGTTGCAGATCTGTTATCTATCACTCTGGAGATAACATCCACAAGTGGTAAATATAACCTGGTTAAATTTGGGATTTAAATTGGGGAATGTTTTTGGGGATTGTGTGTGTATGTATTATCACTGCTCCAAGCTTACTAACCCACAGATTAAAAGCAAGATGAAATCCAGTTGTATTCCCCACCAGGCACCCCAGCTGACTCTTGTAACTCCTAGCCGCAAACAGCCCATGGCTAGCCTCACTGGGCCGTGACCCATAGTGTCTGTGAAGCAAGGGGGAGAAGCAAGGTGTTCGTGCTGTCCTGGACTGCCCATATATAATAATGTGTGTTAAGCTGGAATAATCCTTTTTGCCCACAGATAGTGCTCTTTCTCTGTCTGGCATGAGCTTTACCCTACTGAGACTGGCACTGAGGATTTTTCCTCTGTGTTGGGCACACGAAGAGGGATCGTGATTGTGGTGGTGCTGGTGTTTGCACTTGAAGGATTTTTGGAGTGTTTTAAGGAAGCAAAGTTTTGGGAATGTGGCTTATGTATGAGGGGTCGATGTATGTAGGATTTAATAAGGAATGTTTTAGGGAAGTAGAGTTGGGAATGTGGCATGTGTATGAGGGGTTGATGTATGTAGGATTTGATAAGAATTGAAGCTTTTTTAATTGTAATAATAGGAATCTTTCATTTAACTAATTTTTTCTTTTTTATAACTCTAGATACTTCAATAAAAGTTACATAAATAGCGGTTAACCAAAAAATAGTGGTCTGGTCTCTTATCTCTCGATTGGGACACACTCTTGCAGTGGGGGAATTGGGCCCCTTGTGCCCCACTCCACCACAACAATAACCTAGACTGGCTATAAGCTTGTTCCGAGTGACTGTGGGCTGACTGGCCTCCTGCTGACTCAGGATACAGCCAGGTCACGTGTGTGGCAGATAGGGACCGGACAACCACCATAGTCCCTATACTTGATGTGTGCCAAGAGCTGCTCTGTCACTGAAGATTCATCCTTGTAAAAGGTAAGCACCAGAGGGCAGAGTAAAGGTCACATGGAGAAACTTAGTTGTGACATTTGCCTGACTTTGAGTGCTATTCTTTGGAATCATCACATTCTTTTAATATGTGCAAGGCTTGGGGGGGGGAGGGTGTTAATTAGTTTTTACAATGCCAAAGGCATAAAACTGGCAAACAATTATAAAGAGAATTTAAGCCTTTCATATTATTATTATATGATGGGAAGGAATGCTGCCATTTTTATTTTTAAGACCTGTGATGTGTAATTTTGAAGTGAAACGGTCCTCAAAGTGGAAAAAGGAAAACCCTGGCAGACACACAGTAGTATCTTCTTTGGGATTGGTAGACTGTTGTATTGGCCAGAGTCAATTTTACTGTAAAACATTGGACATTGTAACTCACTGAAACAACTGGCATAATAGAGGGCATATGGGATGGAAATAGAGGTTTGTAAGGCATGCTTTATATAAAATAATATTTATATTCATATCTAGAAGAACTTCAAAGGGTAAGTGAAGAATCTACATATCTACAAATAGTATATGCTTTTATGTATATGTCAAAAGCTCAGTTCCATCTCAGCTGAGGATTCATACTGCTACATTTATACTGTAATGAAATTGCAAAGATAAATAAAGACCATTGTACAAATATTGAATTTTTGTGAAGACTAGCAATACGTGAATTTCATATAACCTGCATGGAAAATTACTTTTTTACAATGTACTGTACATAAAACCAGACTGGGCTTTTTTCCAAAGTGACAGTAGTACTGAAATTATACTAGAAAGCACAGCTTGAAGTTGAACTTGGGGTTGATTCCATCATACGTAAATCGCTTTGAAAAAAGAAAACTGTAGGTTACTGCAGGGAAAATCAAAACAAAACCTTGTATTATTATTTTGTTTTACTTGTGTTATTGCTTTGCAAATATAGCTATGAAATGGAGGGACTAATTCCTTTCTCACTTACAAACTGTAAGTATTGACTTCAGAAAAGTTATGCTTGATTTACATCAACAAGAGAAAAGAATCAAGTCAAGAATCTCAAATATTCTACTGAAGCAAATGAAAGGCTGAGTAGTATGTATGGCATGCAACCCATCTGCCATGTTTACTTGTTAAAGACAATACTCGGAATAAGCCTACCTGCTAAAACATTAACATGCAAATGAAATACTGTGTGTGCATTATCTGCCTGCCTGATTAACTGGGATCTTTAGATTATATTAGAATTTAGTTTTAGTGATCAACAGTTATCTTTTCTGAAGCTACTCCATGCCCTGATCTCGATGCCTTAGATTCAGTCCCTATCCCCAAAACCTTTGGAAGAGGTCCATTCTGCCATAAAGAAACTGTGAAGCAGGCATGTTGCTGGACCCAATGGCATAACACCCAACTTGTCATGTGCAACTCTGTAGGACCAGATGAAGCCATAGATAGATAAATCATAACAATTTAAAAATACTTTTTTCTAATTTGGATTATTAACCATTCATTAACTAATCAGCATTTCATCTGCAATAGTTGCTACTTGAGCTGTGTTGTTCACTCTCTGTCTTGCTCTTTTCCGCTATTGCACAAGTGAACACACACTTATACTGTGAATCCTCGCATATACACATTCATTATTTAGTTGCTGCCAATGCTCACATGTGCTAGTTGCCCATTTTTGTGAACTTGATTGCAAATACAAAGTGAAAACAGCAGGACCTAAAATTAGTCAAAGTGAATTCAGTTAGAAATTCAAGTGAATGTTAATGGACAATTCATTGTAATCGGTTTCCACAATTCTAATTATAATTTTAGGTTCATCAGATTGTATTTACTATTTAATAAACATATGGAATCTGATTCCCATTTGGGGGCAGCAAGGAGAGGATTCATCACAAAACAACTCCATAAGTGAATGTGCAAAACAAGCTTCTATGCAAAATGTCATTGCACTCACTACTATCATCAAGAGCCTCATTTAGCAATGGAGAGAAAATGTTTCTGTCACCCTGATCTAAGCTAAAGTTGGAATAAGAAAGGTCAGTTTCAATTTCCCTACACATCTTATGATAATATCATTTAAGAACAAGCTGGAAGGCAGCCCAGGCCAGTTGTCTTGGCATCGGAGCCCTCCCCGTCTGATATGAGATTCAGACAAACAATTCAAATCCTTGATTCTGGAACTGGCAGATTTTGGATGTGACATATAAGGGACACATTCACTTTGGCACAGGAAGATTCAGCAATTCTGCATTCCTATAATCACCCATGTTTTGTATATTTCCGAATACATTTGCAGTATATGTATATTAATAATGTTGCTGCTTTTTGACCCCAGCACCTAGTTAATGTTAATGTTAATGGAGATGTTCCAGTTGGAACTATAAATTGATGGAGTGGGGTATTTTTTTTGATGGAATATTGTTTATTTACAAGGAATGTATAAAGTCCTGTGTCTCTGAACTCAGAAGGCACCAAGAACAAAAGGAGCAGGTTTTCCGATTACAGCTCCCAACCCTCTCCAGTCAATACCAGACCCAAAAGTGTTCTTTTTAGCTTTTCCTGGGATCACATTGTGCTCACAGTCTCCTGCTTGACTTTCTTTCTTCTCCCTTTCTTTCTTTCTGTTATAGTCTTTACTCAATTTCTGCGTGATCTCTTCCCCACCCCCATCGTCCAAAACAATACTCAGACAATAGCTCCCAGTGGATTCACCTTTTATCTTAGGTGGATGGAAGGAGTAGGAAGCAGCTGTGCTTACACTTAAGAAGTGGAAGCTTGGTCAGATGACTAGGGAGGATTATAAAAATACTGCTCGAACATGCAGGAATGAAATCAGGAAGGCCAAAGCGCAATTGGAGTTGCAGCTAGCAAAGGATGTGAAGGGGAACAAGAAGGGTTTCTACAGGTATGTTAGCAACAAGAGGAAGATTAAGGAAAGTGTGGGTCCCTTACAGAATGGGGGAGGCAACCTAGTGACAGATGATGTGGAGAAAGCCAAGGTACTCAATGCCTTTTTTGCCTTTGTCTTCACAGACAAGGTCAGCTCCCAGACTACTGCACTAGGCAGCACAGAATGGGGAGGAAGTGAACATCCTGCAGTCCTGAAGGAATAGGTCCAGGACTATTTAGAAAGATTGGACATACACAAGTCCATGCAGCCATATGCAATGCACCCAAGGGTGCTGAGGAAGTTAGCTGATGTGATTTCAGAGCCATTGGCTATTATCTTTGAAAGCTTGTGGCAACAGGGGGAGGTCCCAGATGACTGGAAAAAGGCAAATATAGTGGCCATCTTCAAGAAAGGGAACAAAGAGGATCCAGGGAACAATAGGATGGTCAGCCTTACCTCAATCCCTGGAAAAATCATGGAGTAGGTCCTCAAGGAATCCATTTTAAGGCATTTAAAAGAGAGGCAGGTGATCAGGAGCAGTCAACATGGATTCACCAAGGGAAAGTCGTGCCTGACAAACCTGATTGCTTTCTATGAAGAGGTGACTGGTTCTGTGGATGAGGGGAAAGCAGTGGACGTGATATACCTTGACTTTCGCAAAGTTTTTGATACGGTCTTCCACAGTATTCTTATCAGCAAGTTAAAAAAGTATGGGTTGGATGAATGGACTACAAAATGGATAGAGAACTGGCTACAGCAAAGGGCTCAACGAGTAGTGATCAATGGATCCATGTCTAGCTGGCAGCCAGTCACAAGTGCAGTGCCCCAGGGGTTGGTCCTGGGGCTAGTGCTGTTCAACATCTTCATTAATGATCTGAAAGAGGGGGTAGATTGCACCCTCAGCAAGTTTGCAGATGACACTAAGCGAGGGGAAGTGGTAGATACCCTGGAAGGGAGGGATAGGATACAGAAGGACCTAAACAAATTGGAGGATTGAGCCAAAAGAAATCTGATGAGGTTCAACAAGGACAAGTACAGAGTCCTGCACTTAGGACGGAAGAATCCCATGCACAGCTACAGACTGGGGACTGACGAGCTAGGCAGCAGTTCTGCAGAAAAGGATCTGGGGGTTACAGTGGATAAGAAGCTGGATATGAGTCATCAGTGTGCCCTGGTTGCCAAGAAGGCTAATGGCAGATTGGGCTGCATTAGAAAGAGCATTGCCAGCAGATCGCGGGAAGTGATTATTCCCCTGTATTCGGCATTGATGAGGCCACATTTGGAGTATTGTGTCCAGTTTTGGGTCCACCACTACAAAAAGGATGTGGACAAGTTGGAGAGAGTCCAGAGAAGGGCTACACAAATGATTAGGGGGCTGGAGCACAGGACTTATGAGGAGAGGCTGAAAGAACTAGACTTGTTTAGTCTGCAGAAGAGAAGAATGAGGGGGGATTTGATAGCAGCCTTTAACTACCTGAAAGGGGGTTCCAGGGAAAATGGAGCTAGGCTGTTTTCAGTGGTGGCAGATGACAGAACAAGGAGCAATGGTCTCCAGTTGCAGTGGGGAGGTCTAAGTTGGACATTAGGAAAAAGATTTCCACTAGGAGAGTGGTGAAGCATTGAAATGGGTTACCTGGGGAGGTGGTGGCATCTCCATCTTTGGAGGTTTTTAAGCTGAGGCTTGACAAAACCCTTGCCGGGATGATTTAGCTGGGGATAGTCTCATAGACTCATAG
>ML675610.1:63359844-63473105 GCA_007922155.1 Mesoclemmys tuberculata
GAGTCCTGCTTTGGGCAGGGGGTTGGACTAGATGACCTCCTGAGGTCCCTTCCAACTCTAATATTCTATGATTCTATTTTATTTGAAGGGCCAGTTCACACCTATCAACCTCAAACGGGTTTTAATTCAACCCATTCATGAGGTTTAACCCAGCGCATAACAATAAAAATAACATGCAGTCTTCCCCACTCAGCTCTTCCAAATAACTTCTATTTTAATCATTGATATTTTGATGTTCAAGTCCTGGGCCTCTCCCATGGCAGTTGGTGTTTTGTATCAAACTTCCCATTACATAATGGTTTTGTGATACACTCAGATGTCCACAATGGGCTGAGGCAAAGCCCACACAATTGTTTTCCTCTTGTGATATGAACCAGGGTCTGGATGCTAACCTACTGTACTCAGCTGGGACTTAATTTATTATCTCGGTGGTGGAAAGAGGTAGACTGACAACGTGAGGTGCTCAAATAAAGTGTTTTATTATACTGATGGCTTAGTAAAAGCTGGGCTAAAAACGCCTCCCACACCAGCAGACAGACCTGGTGAATGAGAAGGACAGTTATAGACACAGCCATGATAATAAACAGTGTCATAGTTTCAAAAGCAATAGCAATAGCAACCACCCACTACAGCAATCCCAAAGCATAGTAAGAAAGCACATACCAAAAGCAACAGAGTGGGGAGACCCATCATCCACTCTAATAGTGAGTCGCAACCAGGGAACCAACCTGTCCGGGGCATCCGGTAAGGCCTTGACGGATCCACGGAGAGTCTCTCCGAGTGGTTCCCGGGGGGTACCTATTATACCTGTCTCCCATAATCTTAGCAACATTTCTTCCTAGCAATGCAATATGTCACTCTCAATCTCAACTAGAGATTGGGTCTTAAACTTGCTTTTCATTAGTCTATTGGTTAGTAATTACAGGCAGCTAGGCTGGCAACAAAAAAGGGAAGCTGCCCTTTGCTAATGTCTACTTTAGTCCTGTGGTTAGATATCTTGCTGACTTGTGGTCAGTCACCCACTGCTTATCTCAAACAATTTCCACATAGCTAACATATTTTATGCATCATAAAACTGATCTCATAATAAACAGACAAAGGTTAATTCCACTACTTAATGCAGGGGCTGCCCAAGCAGTTATAGGCCTAGTCTTGCTCACAGCCTAAGCTAGATTTTTAGGGCCTAACCTTGCCAACTACACAGGTTTTGCGTGACAAATTCTTCCGAGCCCTACACCTACTATGTCACCTAATTTCCAGAAACATCATGTTAATCAGAAATAACATTTCTTTTGTGGGGATGGAAGTTCATGGGGGCAGAAAATATTTTGTTATACTTATTATATGATACCAAATTATTATTTTTAAACAGTCTAGTAACTTGAGGGCCAGATTCTCCAGACCATTCCACTCCCTTTGTGCTATCCTGCTACACAAAGAAGCAGAAACTGGTGTCACAAAGTGGATGAGTCTGCAGTGGCTGTAGGAGCTAGAACAGCCTGTTCTACACCACCCCTCTTCCAGGTCCCAATGCAAACGGTGTGTCAGGACACGGACAAGATGTGTTGGGTCCTGGCTGCAATGTTGTGCACTCTGGCTGTCTCCAGCTGGCAGACAGTGGGGATTGTTACCACCTGCTGGAGTTTAGAAGCATAAGTCGCTCCCTAACAGCCCCCATCTCTGCTGCACCTAGTGGAATCTGGATGTGGCAGATAATTGAGACCAATATTTCACACTGATTTTATTCCTCTGATTCTGATGGAGTTGAGATTTTGCCATCCCAATGGACCTCTCTTAGCTAAATAGTGAAAGATACTTTTTAATAAAACAAACACATTCATGTACTCTGATACACAGGCTATTCTGTCCTTCTTCCTCCTATAAAGCCTTCACAGAAGGCTTCTGCCCAAGGCTAGCTGGAGGGCATAAGCCTATCAGCATAAGCAGCATTGCTTAAACAATACCAAGGGATGATGAGCAGCTGCACAGATTCTGATCCTGAGTGACAGAAGGTTCCTGGCATATAGGCAAGTATTGAGAGATCATCTATCTCTCGTGTAAAGTAGTGGTATTGAATATTCTTGGATTGACAGCTTGATTTCTCCCATGCCCATGAACAGAAGGGCAGCCATCTCATATGAAGATCAAGTCAGAAAAGCTGAGACAGAACCATTTTCAAACAAAGAATACAGTTCTCTTAAAATCCCAACTGTTTGTGAAATTGTCTTAAGTTTGCTTAAATGCATTTCTGAGAAAAAAAATGTGTTGACTATGTTGAAATATCCCATTTTGAAATTTTCAGCATGGAACATTTTGATTTTTCCTTTTAAATTTTGTTTATTTTGTATTGTATTATAATAAAAATGTCAAAATACAAAAGAAATGTTTTGATTGACTCAAAAGATTGGTAATTTTTTAATTTAATTTTATTTTGTGGAGTGTTTTGCAATTTTTCAAAATCTTGAAATCCTCCATGCACTTGAACTTCCCTTCTCTGCACGACTCTAGTTATGTGTATTAATTAATCAGCTTATTAAAGCTTATGTAGTAAAGTTAATTTTTATCTGTCAGACATTAGGATGTATGAGCTGTCTTACAATTTGCTCACTTTGGGTCTTATCTCAGGTACAGTGGTTAAGCAGCCTGGGTTTTTATGTTCCTGCTTCAATAGAATGAAACTGAACATTATGTGTGGGTGTACAGAATATGTTCATTAGAGAGCAAATTGCACAGCATGGGTGGTCTGATTTAAAGATATAATTTAAATATTTTTATAGACTAATGATTTTGATAAATTATAAGTATGGTGGTTTACATATTTGCAAGTCTTTTTTACTGTTGTTTGAAAATACTACCATCACTAATGTTTTTCCCCTCTCTTTCACTTACAAGAATCATGTGACTTTTGTTACTGTTTGTTTATATTGGAAGTAAGAAGAGCATTACATGTGGTTACCAGTGCCAGAAATGCAAGATTAAATATAATAAATATGCACGTCTCATTTTTGATTAGAGAAACATTATGTAAGTATGTGCTCATCAATTATTCTATTATTCAAGGTAATATCAAGTTACTGGATTTGGCTCTCTACACAACTCAGGGCTCCATGCATCTAGATATGCAGTTGAGAATATACAGAGCTTTTTAAACAACATCAAACAACATTTAATGTGTGTGTGAAAGAGAGAGAGAGAACACAGCATAGGTAGAACAAAGTTACTTAACCACTAATGTCTCAAACTGAAAGTTAAAAATAATTTCAATAAATAATAAAAAATAAGGCATTTGTGTGCTTACATGAAAGATATAGAAGGATGAACTGGAGTGTTTCCTTTGAGGTATGCTGGCCAGGCCCAGACACAGAGGGGTTAGGTACAGGCTGAAATCACAGATCCAATTCATATCACACACCACACAATTTATATGTATCTTCCTAACTACTAACATCTATATTTCTTACATGTAAAGACCAATTGCTTTTCAGATTGCATACAGACCAATCTTTGCAGAATGTGTGAGGCAAGCTTATCAGTTCTGGTGTTTCTGCCATTCTTATTTATTATAAACATATTCACAATAGTTTGTTGTTTCAAGCAATTGCTTGATCAGGCTTGTTCAGCAATTACTTATTGAGGCACCTCTTAAAGCACCTCTTCTTCTTAAGACCTCTTGTCTTAACTTGGGCCTGCTCATGTCAGCTAAGCCAGCCCTACACTTAGTGCACTCATTTAGATCACCTTTATTTGATATTTTGATTATCATGACATATTTCCATTGTTCTGGAGGCTTTGAAACCTTAGTATTCTTTTTATAATGTCACCCTTTCATACGAAATAGAAGATGTCTGGTTCCATAGGATGGTATATGAAGGTAAGCTGAGTGTAAACCAAACTACACATGAAGCCCTGATTAGGAGCTAATGCTAATCAAATAGAATGTTTCAGAAGGTAATGGTATTCCACTTCTAGATAAATGCCACAGCAAAGCAGGAGACTTTAATTGTATTGTATTATTCTATGTTCTTTATTTGTATTGTATTATTCTATTTAATTGTATTGTATTATTCTATGTTCTTTATAACAAATGATTCCTATTAATGTAATTATTTTGTTTGATGGATGTTGGTAGACAAATAGTTGCTCACTGAACTCATGGAAGGGTTACATTCTGTCTGAGTTAGAAATAGATTTTCATACCTCAGACAATTTGATAATAGCTTTTTCATGGTCTTAAAGATTTTAGTATGTATGTGTATATTAGGCAGCAGAGGAAAACTGGATGTGTGTAGGTTTATTACACTACAAGGTGCAAAAGAAAACAAAAAATCTAACGTGTTTTTTAAAAGCAGTTGAATCTAATCTGAGACTAGAAATCCACAGTCATTGACCATGGTTGTATGGTGTCGCTATGAGGCAGAGGTAAGGTTGTTTAGGTGCACTGAATGATTCCATCCCTTACCATGTTTGGATTTCTTTTCAGTTTAACATTAACTATACATTTCTTGGGTTTATAATACTTATTTTGGGAATAACCACAACATCCAGGTATTATTTTTTCCCTTGAATTATTCATATGCACTCCTAACTTAACTATATTTTAATGCATTATTTTTTGTATGGGAATAACATAGGGCTTGATCCTAAGCAGTAGATCAGACCCATACTCATTGTAAATTCAGTAGTCAGGCTAAAAGACATTATATAGAAGCAATCTTGTCTAGGACTCAAACAGGATGATATTTTTATTCCACCTAGCCACCTCTATGTAGTTTATTCCCTATATTTCCATCACAACTCTATGAAAAAGTTTTGCATAAAAAGTAAAACTGGAAAATTTTGTAAGTATAGATGGGCTCAGGGAGTCTGACTCCATATTCAGACCCAAGTCCAAACTTTCCTAAAGTTCTGGTGTATTCAGATACATTATTACAGTTCAGGCCAGTATTGGAGATGGGCCCAAACTGTGAAAATGTGTTTTTGCTCTGAATTCAAACTACCCTAATGTTCAGTGGGTATTGGAAGCAGTCATAAAGTTCAGGGCCATTTCTATGTACAAAAAAGTCAAGGTAGAAGTAATGAAAGGAAGGTCCCTGATAACTGGAAAAAAGCAAATATAGCGTCCATCTTCAAGAAAGGGAAGAAAGAGGATCCAGGGAACTACAGACCGGTCAGCCTCACCTCAATCCGTGGAAAAATCATGGAGCAGGTCCTCAAGGAATCCATTTTAAGGCATTTAAAAGAGAGGCAGGTGATCAGGAGCAGTCTACATGGATTCACCAAGCGAAAGTCATGCCTGACCAACCTGATTGCTTTCTATGAAGAGGTGACTGGATATGGGAAAAGTGGTGGACATGATATACCTTGACTTTAGCAAAGCTTTTGATACGGTCTTCCACAGTGTTCTTATCAGCAAGTTAAAGAAGTATGGGTTGGATGAATGGACTATAAAATGGATAAAGAACTGGCTAGAGTATAAGGCTCAAAGAGTAGCGATCAATGACTCCATGTCTAGCTGGCAGCTGATCACAAACGGAGTGTCCCGGGGTCGGTCCTGGGGCTAGTTTTGTTCAACATCTTTATTAATGATCTGGAGGATGGGGTAGATTGTGCCATCAGCAAGTCTGCAGATGGCACTAAGCTAGGGGAAGTGGTAGATACCCTGGAAGGGAGGGATAGGATACAGAGTGACCTAAAAAAATTGGAAGATTGGGCCAAAAGACATCTGATGAGGTTCAACAAGGACAAGTGCAGAGTCCTACACTTAGGATAGAAGAATCCCATGTAAAGCTACAGACTGGGGACTGACAGGTTAGGCAGCTATTCTGCAGAATAGGACCTGGGGGTTACAGTGGATAAGAAGCTGGATATGAGTCACCAGTATGCCCTGGTAGACAAGAAGACTAATAGCATATTGGGCTGCATTAGTAAGAGCATTGCCAGCAGATCGCGGGAAGTGATTATTCCCCTGTATTTGCATTGGTGAGGCCACATTTGGAGTATTGTGTCCAGTTTTGGGCCCTCCGCTACAAAAAGGGTGTGGACAAGTTGGATAGAGTCCAGCGGAGGGCAACAAAAATGATTAGGGGGCTGGAGCTCAAAACTTATGAGGAGAGGCTGAAGAAACTATGCCTGTATAGTCTGCAGAAGAGAAAAATGAGGGGGGGATTTGATAGCAGCCTTTAACTACCTGAAAGGGGGTTCCAGGGAGGATGGAGCTAGGCTGTTTTCAGTGGTGGCAGATGACAGAACAAGGAGCAACGGTCTCAAGTTGCAGTGGGGGAGGTCTAGTTTGGACATTAGGAAAAAGTTTTTCACTAGGAGGGTGGTGAAGCATTAGAATGGGTTACCTAGGGAGGTGGTGGCATCTCCATCTTTAGAGGTTTTTAAACTGTGGCTTGACAAAACCCTGGCTGGGATTATTTAGCTGAGTTTAATCCTGCTTTGAGCAGGGGGTTGGACTTGATGACCTCTGAGGCATGGCAATGAGGGCACACTGTTGTTTCATATCCAGCTTCTTGTCTACTGTAACCACCAGGTCCTTTCCTGCAGAACTGCTGCCTAGCTGGTTGGTCCCTAGTCTGCAGCAGTGCATGGGATTCTTCCATCCTAAATGCAGGACTCTGCACTTGTCCTTTATGAATCTCATTGGATTTCTTTTGGCCCAATCCTCCAAGATGTCTAGGTCACTCTATATCACTACAACTCTGTCATTTTCAGGATTTATAATTATAATTCTTTTCTGTGTATGTTTGCTTGCTTTAACCTGTAAATAACTCTCTTACTTCTTTTTTCTTGTTAGGACTACAATTCTAATCTAGTATACACTTAAAACTTATATTGACACAGTTGTATCAATACAGCTGTGCTGCTGTAAAAGCGCTTGTGTAGCCATGTTACATCGATGAGAGAGCTCTCCCACCAACATAATAAAATCATCTAAATGAGTGGTAGTAGCTATGTTGGCGGGATAGCATCTCCTGCCAACATAGTGCTGTCTGCACAAGTGTGTATGCTGGCAAAGCTTTTGTAACTCAGGGAGGTGTTTTTTCACACTCCTGAAAAACAAATATTTTGCCAACATAAGTGCTAGTGTAGACAAAGCTCTGTTAAACCTTTAGATAGTTTATTACAGGATCAGCTACAGGGATCTTTGCTGTAAGATCTGAGGTACCAATTGATCTGGGGGTAAGTGAATGGTCTCTTGGGACTACAGCAACCTGAATGTAGAGTGATTTTTGGTATAAGTGACCATTTAACACTAAGCCCAGTTTGTCTGGGTGGCAAGATAGATTGGAGAGTCTAAGGGGACTGTCTGTAACTTCATGGTAAGACCGTTATAGGATCCAGGAGTTCACGTTTGTTACTGTCTTGGTGAAATATAATTATAGAATCCTCCACCACTTTGGGGAGTCTGCCCTGATATTGAAAGTCTAGCCTGAGGTAGGCACTCATACACTCACTCCATACAGTATGACACAAGTCCCATAAGGCTGGCCCCTGCAAGAGTGAGGAAAAGCTGGGATCTAAGTCTAGTTTCTAAACAGAGATGGGATGTTATATAGGTATCAGTGGCATATGCTTATGAGCAATTATGGTAAATCATCATGTCTAAGAGAAATACCTTGGGTTTCCTAAAGCATAGGGCTGTGACAAAATGGAATTCACAAATGCGTGACTTCACTGTAGGTGACTTCAGAATATATTGGTTGATGCTGGAGTTATCGTCACATCATGGGACACCTTTGGCAACACCATATGACTAAATGGCTTGTCTGTTAACATACAGTGTGGCTCCTTGCTGTGAGATTCTAGTCCTCTTTTGTTTTATGTTCTTGAAACCTCTAATCTCTGCCAGGCAGGCATGATTTAGGATTGATTTTCTGTACTACTGGCATAGCAACTCAGATAAATTAGGGGAGGCTGGAATGCACTCTGCAATGACCATTCCAACTGTCTGGCTTTGTCAAGCTCTTTATTAAATGTCAAACTGTCTGTTTCTGACAAAAGACCCTGCCTGGCCTGGGGAGTTTGTTTTCCCTCTAAACTGAAATCTGTTCATGTTTTATAAGCATGAAACTGAACTCCCATAACATAGTCCATCTTGGCCTTTGAGTGCAGACACATTATAGAGCAAAAATTCAATCACTGCGGATGTAGTTCTGAAATTAGAGCGAGAGAGTGCAATTTTTCAGGACGTTAAATATTTTGTCATTCTAGGCGTAGACAATATCCCAGCCAGGTCTGCTTATACAGGTTTGTGACTGTCCACTGTAAGAAAAGCTCCAGTGAGACCTATGATAGGGCACGATTAGTAGCACTCCGATCACTGATGTGCCTGCAGCATGAAAAGATCTTCAGGCTCACCTATGAGCAGTTAACCACTTTCTGGTGGGGGATGGTAAGCACCTGGTGATAATCATTGGGCTAATGATGTCATGGGGAAGATATAAATGGAAGGAAGAGGAACGAGGAAGGGAAGTTCAGAAGATGAGTTTAGGCTGAGGTGGGAAGACTTTGTGGAAGCTTTCTTTTGCTACAAGCCTGCAAGACACTGTTATACTTTTTAATGAGAATAAAAATGTACTTGGTAAAAAGGCAACGGTTTGGCATGTATTTGTGACTGTGAGCCCACACGATGAGGGCTCACATATGATGAGGCAGTGAAGTACACTGGGTAGTGATAGAGGTGCCCTAGAAGTGGCACATAGGGGCTTGTCTGGGTGCATTAACCCTCTCAGTTGAGAGAAGGAGACTTGAGGGGGCCTGCGTGAAGTATGAGACCTGGCCACCATGGATGAGATGCTGCGCTTACCAGTGGAACAACAACAAAGATGCAGAAAACCCAGCAGGCAGTGAGGCAAGCACTTCTGCGTTGGCAGGCAGAAGAGCAGTGAATGTTACAAGAGTTCATCAAGGAGCAGTCCCAGGTACAGCAACTCCTGCAAAGGTTGGTGAGTACCAGTGAGGGGACTGGAAATCAACTGGTGGCCCCAGGACTATGTAAGTTGGCCCTAAGAGATAACCCCAGTGCCTTTTTACTGATCTTTGAATGGGTAGCTACTAGCACCGGATGGAACAAGGGTGCATGAGGAGTTTGGCTAGCGAGGCTCAGGCAGCCTATGTGGTCCTGAGCAAGCACCAGGCCAAAGATTATGTACACTGAAAGCTACTATTTTAGACAAGGTGGGCCTGTCAGTGGAGAAATACCACAAAATTCAGGGTAGCCAGATGGAGTAGTAGGATATGTCCTAGGACCTTAGGGCAGAAATTGTCAGACTGGGCCACCTGGTGGTTGCAGATAGACAGACAGGACCTTGGGGCCTAATGGACTCCATTATTCTGTAACAGCTTACACAGAACCTCCTTAGACTACAAGGGGCCGTGTCTGAGGCATCAGCCAGAATCGTTACAGACAGTGATAAAATAAACAGAAGCATGTGGAGGTGGATTTTCCATAGAAAAAGCTCTTCACCCTTTCCATAAAGGATGGAGGAAAGAAGGTTGAAGAACCTCATGCAGCAAAACCTAGGAAGGGGATGCAAAGGGCAAAGAAGGGTACCCCAGCTGCTCGTGCTGTAGTTTGCTACCAGTGTGGGAGCAAATGACACAAAGAGAGATTGTCTCTACATAGACTGTAGGTTTGTGCAGTTCTGTGGGTGGACAGGTGCAAACAGGGGATCTGGGATAAGGATGATGCCTGTCAAAGTAGGTAAAGTATGACAAGGGCTATTGTGGATTCAGCAGAAGTATGCTCCCTTGTTCAGAGCACCCTGGTTAGACCGCAGTGGCGACAGGAAGTGGTGATAATCTATTGTGTACATGTGGAAAAACCCACCACGGGATAAGTGCTTATCTCCTAAGAAGCAGAAGGGAAGTTTAGATGGCAGAGAGTAGGAATAGTAAAATTGTTGCCTTACTCAGTAATGATAGTAACTGATTGGACCTCATTCTCCATGTGTAAAAAGGGTAGACAATCAAAGAAAGAACTCCAACTGGTGGGTCCACATAAAAAGCTCATGAGTGTAGATTCTCTCCAGGTCCAGTGTAGGATAACTCTAGACATACGATAACAAGCTGAGAAAGATGTGGTACATAAGAAAGACTTGTGGGGCCCTGCAGAGGAAAATGTGAGAAAGGGGACAGTGAAGCAGAGAATGCTAGATCAGGACCACCTAGAGGAGAAGGAATTTGGAGGCTCAGCCAATCACTAGGAGGAGCAAGCCCTAGGCAAGGTACAAGATGGAGAACAAGCTGAAGAAAGAAAGAGGGGTCCTGGCAAGGAATCCTTGGGGGTTAGCCTACCCCGATAGTCCTGAACCTCACATGTGATAAGTCAGAGGAAGAGAGGGATCCCAAGATTGTGGGTCTAGAGGGACAACTCACACCGGTAAATATAAGCCAGGAGGAAAGATCTGTGGGATGTGATTGGTACAATGATAAATGGGCTGAGATGAAGCTGTGAGGGGAAACTTCACCCTATAAGTGTACCTTTCCAGGTGCAAGGCAGGAGACCCTCACCTGTAGTCCATGGAAGGCCAGCTCCAAAGGAAAAAGGAACCCCTAGCAGCATCCCAACTCCATAAAAATGGCATGGGTGGTGTAGAAGACCTCTTCTGTAGGTAAGAAAAGGCCCCAGGTGAAATTACGGGGGGGAAGAGGCAGGTGTGTGACAAGGCATTATTAGTAGCACCCTGGTCACTGATATGACTGCAGCATGAAAAAGGCTTCAGGATCAGCTATGAGCAGTTAATCACTTTCAGTTGGGGGATTATGAACACCTGGGTGGTAATCACTGGGCTAACAATGTAGTTTGGAGGACATGAGTGCAAGGGGGAAGCTTAAAAGTTGAACCTGGGCTGAGATGTGAGGGTTGTGTGGAAGCCTCCTTTTACTGTAAGCCTGCAGACACTGTTACATTTGGTAATGAAAGAATAAAAACACGCATGGGGAAAGGGTAACAACTTGCTGCATGTTTATGACTATGAGGCCACGTGAACTGGCCGGACAATGAAGTATACTGGGTAGTGACAGAAGTTCCCTGTGACAGGACCACGGAACTGTTACTTTTCTTAGTCACTTGCTTAACTTTCAATGGCAACTACTCAATGATTAAGGCAAAGACACCCCCATGCCTAGCGGGATCAGGGGCATAGCTGTGAAGTGATACCCTAAGCTTTCACATTTATCCCTCAGACAATGGTAGGCAAATTCAATAATGACTGACATATGCTACTAGGGTGCATGAAATTGTCACAAATATTTTAAAAGCTGAACTAGGGCAAAATAGGGCTACTGCCACAAATAAATAGAGTTTTATATTGTGAACTGTTGCATGAGGAGCTTTATGTTGTGGTCAATATTTCACTACAGGGAAAAGTATAGTTTTTGTTTTTGTTTTTTTGCAAGTCTGCCCTAAGATGATGATTAACCCTTTTTAAAAACAAGTCAAAGCAAATCAACCAAGTGTTTTGCATTTTTGTGAGCAACATGATTCTTGTCCTGTCAATTTTTTTTGGTTTTGCTTTTTGCATGTCTTCTACTACTTCACAGAGGAAAATCTTTAAAATAATATAAGGAGAAAAGTCAATAAATGAGAACTTAAAGGATTGTTTTTTTTCATAATTCATGTATCCCTTGGCAATATAAAGGCTCTCTTACACAGAAAGATCTGACTTTGTGAAATAACTTGTACAGCTTGAGAAATCTGACTACCAAACAATTCATTCTAAGGTTACCAGTGCAGTGGAGACTTAATTTCAATTATTTATATAGGTTAGCAGTAGAATGTATATGTTACTATCTATAACTACTTATCTCCATCCTACCTATCTGGATACTTACTTGTTCTCATCACTGTATTGTCCGTGCACCTCATAACCATTCATGGCTTTTACCCTCACAACATCCTGGTGAGACAGTGACGTGAGACATTTTACAGATGGAAAACAGAGGCAAAGGGTAGATTAATTGCCTTGTTGAGGTCACACAAGCAATCTGGTTGAGCTCAGAATTGAAACCTGGATCCAGATTCTCAGCTGGGGTAAATCAGCATAGCACCGTTAAAGTCCATAAAGCTACCTTGACTTACACCTGCTGAGGATTTGACCCCAATTTCCTAAGTTCAAGTCCAGTGCCTTATCAATTAGGTCAACCCTCTTCTCCTTTCCTACCATTCAGTAAATATCTACTTTGATTGCTATATGTCATTCCCATTGACATCCCATGGAGCTACACACACATATTGAATCATAAATGCTCTTTAGGATGCTGGCATTAATAATGTTGCCAACTATATCTAACTAAACATAGATACATGGGAAAGAAGAAGAAAAAGGGTCTATGTTGAAAGAATGTTAAGGTTGCAGAATGAAGGGATCAACCTTAATTCTGACACTTCCTAATTTTATCTGAGCAACCTTAATTTGCCCCTAACCTATACAAAGATAGATAAATATATAATTTACTACAATAAATCAATGTTTCATTGCATGCATATTGCTTTTAGACTATTAGGAAGCGAAGGTTATGCCATGTGTAATTTCAATGGTAATTTATAGAGTTGGTCAAAATGTTACAAATAAACTTTTTTTTTTAAATAAAATGTCTTATAAAGAAACATTTTTCACTATGAACTGCTGTATTTTTTTTCAATATTTTTATCGTTTTTTTAATTAAAAACGTCATCAAAACTATTATTGAAATGTCAATCCGAATTTTTCATTTACAAAAGCTATTTTTAGGAATGTTAGCAAATTTTGAAAAAAGTTGGGGAGGGATCTCCATAATGAAATAATACCCAATAAAAGATATAACCTCACCCACCTTGTCTTTTTCCTAGCTTTGGACCAACATGGCTACAACACCGCAAATCTCATTTGGCTTGACAGGCTCCAGATGCTATGGAGATGGGTGAATTATGAATGATGAATAGGCCCATAACTCACCTAAGAGACTGAATACTAGAGAAGGGAGCAGTGAAAAAGTTCTTTATCCTTATAAACGAGAGTTTAATGCTGAAAGTTGGTGTTATCATTGTTAAAGCACCTGTGGAGAAACTATAACTGCCACACTAGAAGGTGAACACCACCCTGTATCCACATAGCAGAGTAAAATACATAAGAGGTATAGGGAGCAAGCCTATATGAAAGAAAGCCAAGGTAATAAACTGTAATTTTCTCTCCCAGCCTACACTTCTGAAATCAGCATATATGGTGCATCAGCTGTAGGTGTTTAACTAAGACACCCACAGTATAGCATAAATTGAGAGAGGTAAGATTATAAATTGCTTTTCTGAGGTAAAATCATAGTAGCTTTGAAACTGCCTTTACAACACTGATACTTACGATACTGTTACTGAGAATTTGTCATTTTGAAAGATATTTAACCTGTCTTAACCATTGGTTTAAAGCTAATATTTTCACTGACAAATACAGGATGAAATGATGAATGCGGAGGCTTCGCACAGTAACCCTACTAATTGTGCTGTGGCTTGTTTGAGTACAGATGATAACGATTTTGTTACTCTGCACGTGAAGCCTCTGCAGGGTAACATAATAAATGTAGTTACACAAATTTTTGTCAAAATGTGAAATCAGAAGTGACTGTCTAGAATAGATAAACCTTTCTCTGGTCTTGCAAATGAAGGGTTAAAATCAAGCTCCAAGTAGCTAGAAGCCCTATGATTATTAGTAATTGAGTTTGTCAACATCCGCCCCCCACAAATTAACTCCTGCTGCCATATAGATACATTGATAGATGGTGATGGTCTAAATCACCAGAGAGGAAAGCAGAAAAGAGCATGGGGTAATTTCTAGGAAGTTATATGGGTAAGAGGCCTCTGGTGTGCCTATGATGGATCCTGAGCTGTAGGAATTGCTGGACTTTATACGCTGTGTGGCTGATATAAGTCTTGCTTTTATGTTTGGAGGGTAGGTGATAGAAGTACTCAAGTCTAGATTGAGGCTAATGGTGTTTATGAAGTTTTTTTCTGTTTGTAACTAGGTGTTGCACCTATGCACTCAGCATAAATGAAATACATCAAAACAAGTGGTCTAATAACCATATAATGTTAGTGTAGCAATTTTATTTAAATATAAATAAATCACAGTGGGCATGAAAATACCTGTTACCATGAAGCGTCTTTGATAAATAACTCATCTTATGGCTGACACGATTAGAGTCTGTGCAAGCAAGCAACCTAAATTCATAACAAGGCATTTAGTTCTGATTTGTCACTTCATTGACTTCAGTGGGGCTTAAAAGTTGTTACTGAGAGCAGAGTGTAGCCGAGTATATTTGTAGTTATCTAGGTACAGAATGTATATACTGTCTCACCACTATTACATTCACTCATCTTGTAACACCTACAGACCAAAGAGTATCTGCATGTTTGATGGGATGAGAAGGAAGGAAAGTTTAAAAAAATGAAGGGGAGGAAGGTATATATCCAAATACAATCTTGGTACTGTGGAGAATACTCACATCTCCTACCCTCAGAAAATATGCATGTGGTGAAAGTCTAATAAATTACACCACTATCTGTGGAGATCTACTCAAAATACTTATTGTAATTGTTTATTACAAATATTGTATTCCCCTCCCTCTTCTTTTTGTGAAAACAATGGTCTACCTCACTCACTGCAGAGGATGATGACTCTGGAATGCTTTATCTCAAGAAATCTAAGAGGGACAAATATATTACTTTGGGGTAAGAGAAAGGAAAGAGGGCACAGATGGGTAAGCAGAGGGGATGGAACTAGGTAATAAAACTGATAGAAATACAAATAGAATTTTTAAAAGTGTTATATAATGAGGACAAAAAAGACTGAGTATGATTCTAGAATGAATCCTTCTTATGTTAAGTGGATAACATAGGGCTCAGAGAATCCCAGCAGCCCTACCGTATATTTGTGTGGGTATGAGGAAGGGGGCTCTTTTGAGCTTATGCTGCTATTTGAATGAAGAACTGCAAAAAAGACAATGTCTGTGGTTACTGGTGAAATGGGGAGATAGATTTGTCCTTCTTACAAGTGGTTGTAAAAAAGTAAAATATCAGCATAGGATGACCTATTATCATTAATTTGTCTCCGTGATGTTTCCCTAGGGTGTGGCAGAAGGTCATATAGGGAGGATTAAATTCAGGTTCTCTTTCTGAGAAGTGAATGTATATATAAGAGAGTGTGTAGTAACTTTCAGGGTTCAGAATAGCTAAGAGGACCTTGAAGGAAATATGGGTTAGCATGCTGGAAAATTCAGGTTCTTTGATTCTGGGAGGCTCCTGATGATTGAACGAAAGAAACATGGTATTAATTTTTAACAACAGAAAAAGAGCTGACCTGGCAATTACTGTTGAGTAAGCCTAATTTAAAACCCTTCTGAAATGAGGGAGCATTTTTTCAGCACATACCACAAAAGGGGCCCTGATCCATGACACGAGCTCCTAGATGCTCAAATGGTGATACAAATGGTGATAATTGGAAAAAGTGCAGATTCTCCAAATGAGCAAACAAGCATAATCAAAACTGTGGAATTACTCACAGTGAATATTCTATTTGGCAAGCTTGGTCCATGATCATGTAAGACCTGCTCTGAATGCTCTCAGAGTTTAACAGATTGGATCGAGTTTGGGCTCATTCTAGGAAACAAACCCACAAATTTTGACAGACAAATCTGATTTTTGGTTTTTGGCTTTATTTTTTTTTATTTTTTTTTACTCTTATACAATTTAGATGAAGGAAATGCTGTTGATTTAGCATTTCAGGACTGCAATAGTAATATTAATATACAAGAGTTGATAGAGCACCTTACTATTAACTGAACTTGGCTTGGATATTCAGCACTGTCACAGATGACAATATAGCTGAAAAATGACAAAGGACAATAAAACAGCAATGTATCAGACTGGAGGAGGTATGTAGTTGGGTGCTACAGGGATCAGGGTTCAGTCTGCTTTTATTCTGCCTCTTAATGACCTAGAAAAAGGGGTAAATAAATATAACATTCATTAAAATCACAGTTGATACTAAATTGGAAGAAGCTGTTAACACCAGTGAGATCAGAGAAATAATACAAAGTGGACAAAGGCTAAAAATACAATCAAGAAATAAAATCAGATTTAACAGAGAAACCTACTTGTTATTTCAGGAAAAATAATCTGGAGCCAGCTGTTTGGAAAGCAGCAATACCAAATAAAACCTTGGGGGAGATAGTTGAAAGTATATTAGGAGTTTGCAAAATGATGTGGTAGCTAAAGGTGCCAGAGGGATTGATTCGTAAAGAAAGCAGAAAAGATATAATTGACATGCTGAAGTAAATGAAAGGAAAATCTAGAGTATCAGGAAAAATGTACTGTTGGTTTGACTGTGGGATATTCTCTCACAGGAAGTTGGAGAAGCCCTCATTTTTTGATCATCTGAAGCTGAACTGGCAGGCAAATACTGTTTGACATGGCATGAGAATCTAACTATATTATGATATAGGGAACAGTTCATCATTGACAAGAGCAGAGAGTAGATAATGTAACAGATCTCGTCCATCTCTGCCTTCTATGATTCTATGGGCACACACTGTACATCAGCTAAAACTTTTGAAAGATTAAAAGGTGACGAGGACATAATGTTGCCAAATACATTTCACTCTATTAGTAGTTGATGTGTATTTCTACTATTTTCCTGTTACAGTGGTTGCAAGTTTGCTTTGCTTTCATGGATAATCTTTAAGAGCTTTTTACCACTTAATAATATAATCAAGAAGTCAGAGCTGTCTGAGGAAAGCAGCCTCATTTTAACTGTCCAGATTGATAATGCTCCAGAGGTTATTGACAACTTACCTAGTGCTAAATGTACAGTACACTGCTCAAAGGTCTGAAGCTGTTTCTTCTAGTAAATGGCAAAATTATAGCTATTAAGGTTATGTCAGCACTCTCATGAAATAGCCTATATTCTCCCAAGCTCTCAAGTGAAAGATGGACCAAGCATTATACACCTATCAGAAAAAGATTTACAATACTGTACATAAGGGTGACACTTGGCAGCCATGTTTATTTTATCTCAGAGTTGAAAGGCTAGGTACTAACAAGAGCTGGCTGAGAAAATGACTTTTTGAATGAATTGCTTACTCGGTTCATTTTGCAACTTTTTATTCATGAATCATGTATAAAAGATTTTTTTTCTCAAATTTATTTAGTGCTTGAAATTATTCACCCAATAACTTAATTTAAATTAAATTCAATTAAATTGGATAGCTAAGTAAGTCATTCACCAAACCCAGAAGAGCCCTGAAAAATTTTACAGAATTGGTCCATAAACTAAGTTACATTTTTGGGAGACTATCTTCTATCAGCATAGTGTCCTTTTAAGGTAATTGTTACTTGCATAATTTGTGTTTAACAGATAAAGACCGAAGGTGGTAAAGAAAAAAAGGCCCCGATTTGGATTTGTGACTCATGATGAACTTGACACAGCCTGGGGGTGGTGTCGAAAGGTGGCTCTCCATAACTTTGTGCTCCTCCAACCCCACTCATCTGATTCAGGGGGCTGGTCTCTAGTGTAAACTAGAGAAACCTGAGGGCTGTTCTTAACTCATGTTCATCTGGAACAGTTTCAACAGTCAATTTTGCATCAAGGTATGGCTGCAGTACAGGGTGACCTGGCCCTATATTCTTGCCTCTAGCCACACTGGGGATTGAGAGATGACAAAAATGATCAAATGTGTGTGGAAGAATTTCATATTCAGGTGAAAAAGCTGAAGATATTTGATTTTGAAAATTGATAAATGAGACAGAACATAATAGAAATGGAGAAAATAACCATCAGTATCAGGAAAGCTGATTGATTACTCACGTTTAACCTTTCTTATAACACAAGAAAAAGGAGACAGTCAATGAAAACTAAAGGCAACAAATTTATAACCAGTAAAATGAAATACTTTTCTTACATAACATAGAATTACTATATATAACAGGGGTCAAGAGCTGAGGAGAATATAAAAAAAAGAGCTAACATTTATATGGCTTATGATGACATCAACAATTACATTAGGTAGGATTTGAGAAATTAGGTTCTTTCCTCATGTTCCAAAACATAAGCCAATGTCTAACTGGCATGACTTCAAAAGGAACTTCCACCGTGGGCAGGTTATTCCATAGTTGTCCATTTTGGGATACATCTTCCTGTGCAGCATCTGGTTCTGGAGGTCTGATAGGTGGATACTGGACTAGATGAACTACAGGCCTAATCTGGTATGGTAGTTTCTGTGGTTTTATGTTTTTCTATGTCCTTCCCAACCACACATCCTGGATGTTTATTATGCTTTTTTTTTTTTACTATTTATTTTACTATTTATTTATATCCTAGGTCAATTTGGCCCTACTTTACAACTACCACTCTGAACTCTGTTGTATAGATTGACTAACTCCAGGGCCAAGTTAACCTTAATTATTGTATGTCTTATTGTCAAGGAAAAGTTAAATATTTCTATAATGAATAGGGAGTTGCAACACAGCATGTTGGAGCATTGACTATCATCTGAAATCTGCAGTGGGAGACGGGCTTCCAAAAATGTTAAAGCTCTGTCACAGAATTTGAAAGGAAATCTGTGCACCAACTCCAGATATAACTCAGCAAATGACTAGTCCAGTTTTAGATGTTCTGAGTGCTAGGGCACTCAACATTTCCTGTGGATGAATACTCCACAGTCTAGTACAGCGAATGTTATACAAGAAGTTTATCATGAGAAAAATCTCTCCAATCTGAGAACAAACAAAGCACGTTAAATGTATGCATATTTAGTTATCACTTAAATAATTCACAAATGATACACTTGTAAATTTTTAATTTTTTCAATTTTTAATTTACAAGCTTATCATGCACTGTTTGCTCATTTTTATTCACATCGAGTTACATTTGTTTTCCCTACCTCCCAATTCTTTTTTATAATCAGATTTGTGACTGAGCTGATGAGGTTCACACAGCCTGGCGCTGGCATCGAAAGGTGGCTTTATATAAATTTGTGCCTCTGCCCCACAATTTTGGGTCCTATTGGGGACAGGTCTTTAGCGTAAGCTAGAGAAGCCTAAGGGCTGCTCTAACTTATGTTCATCTGCAGCAGTTTCAACAGTCATTCTGCCAGCAGAGTATAGCTGGAACACAGAGTGATCTGGCCATATAACCATGCTCTTACTCACATTGCATGTTTGAAAGGTGTGACAGACCTAAGGAGTATGAATATCTTTTATGAATACTCAACAGATTGTGTATGGAAAATATGAAGGTTAGCTGCTTAAAACAAAAATACTTTCTTCACTACTGTGCAGAAGAGTTCTTTAACTGAACTGGACAAATTAAACTCTTATAGCTCTGCTTCTGTGCCCATTAAGGTAAATATCAAGGCTCCCATTTGCTTTAATGATATGGAATCAGATTCTAAGAGATCTGATGATAAAAAGGTGTTATCCTTTCATATGAGGATATTGTCCCATTAGGTTTAAAAATTACCATGTGTGGTGTTTGCTTTACACTGGTTTGATAGAAATGAATTTTGTTGGAGGTATGCATGAATATAATAAGTTTTAGAGAGGAATTATACACAGCTCTGTTCTAATTGGGTTAGGATTAGGGTTCTAATTGGCCAGATGGGTTTTTGGGGGTAAGAGGTATACACTAGCTCCCAGTAGTACATGGCTGGGGTCCTATCAATGAAAAATGAGGTTTCTTGTCCCTACTACTCCCCTCGAAAAGTATTTCCACAACACCACTCCTTGGATGGTTAGAAAGCTGTCTTATTTCACACCCAAACTTGTTGATGTCCACTTGTTGTTGTGCCAATGTTGGCCCTTAACTTAAATAACTTCTCTCCATCCCTGGTATTTATCCCTTTGATTTATTTTCCCCACCAGTCTTATTTTTCCAAATCCTTTATCACTTTAGTTGCTCTCCTGCTACTCTAACTTGTCTGTCTGTTCTTTAAATATCAACCCTCAATACAGAGCAGCATTCCATTTAAGCCTCGTTAGAAGAGAATGACTACCTTAGTTTAGTTAACATCTGATACTCTTATTAGTGCAGCCTAGTGCTGCATGCTCCTTTCCTAACACCGTTTTTGAAAATCCCCTATGTGCAGAACTCCTACGGTAAACTTTTGCAGTCTGTAATTCACTACAGTGTTTTCTGGGAAAATCTCTTGCACTTATTTCAAGTGTGAATTGTTTTCGGTTTCTTTAATGCATAGATTAAGTTTTAAAGACAAGTTTAGATACTTTGCTATTTGGCATTTTCAAAAAGCCCAAAATACAGATGGATCCTTTAAGCAACAATGTTACAAAACTGCACCCTGGAATACAACAGGACAAATGAGAGTTCGAATTCAGGTGAAATAAGCCAGAGAAAGAATTAATATGAAAACAAAGGTAATTATAGCTAAAAATGTGATACGCTGCACTCTGTTGGGGTTCATTTTCTATCATTTAGAGTCACGGTCACTGTAACAACGACTTCCTTTTTCTGGAAGGCAAGATTAATACCACATCTCATTCCGTTACTTAGCGTGTACAGTGTGGCTATTAAGTTTATATTTTGAATTGATTTTGTTTTAATATGTCATAATCATTTTTATATAAACAATTGACCTCAGTGGGACTTGAACATATGGTTAAAGCTGCAGACGCTTAAAGTTCAGCACATGCCTCCAGATCCTCAGCAAGCGTGTGAAGTAAAAATGTTAAAAGCACCGAAATCCTATTGAAAGTCGGGTGAGACAGAGTCAACAGTTCATGTAAAATTGCACAACCATTCGATGAACCAGCACATGATTCTGGAACATATAATAAGGATACACTACATCGTCACTCTGCCACTAATCTAGCTATATTTTATGTAGTGTGGTTGTGGGATAGAAGAGGAATCTTGTTTCTAGCCATTACTGTAATGGACACAGCACTTTCAGATACTTAATTTGTAGCTGACATACAGTTTTCAGCTAATCTTTCCATGATAAAGTTTTTGACATTCTAAAAATGTGTAGCCTTTAGCAGCATGCTAATACTTCTTGTGCTGGAGTCAGAGAGAACTTGTAACTTGCACATGCGAATTGCCTAGAAGGGCTATGCCTTATCAAAATATGCATGGAGATAAGCCCGCGGCGATCTCGGTATTCTATCTGATCTTTGGAATTGACATGAAAGGTTCTCTGCATTTGGGGTGGGTTTTTTATTCCAACAGTACATTTTCACAACAACTGCAACTCAGATCGCATGCCTGAGTATCTCCACCAGTGGGCAATGATGGTCTTTTTATTCTCATCCTAGGCTCTGCAATATTAAATGTATTAGTAAGCAGGAAGAAGAAAGAGGTGCCTTAAGAACTCTTGCCACCTCTTATAGCTGAGCTTGCTCTCTGATCTCCTAGTTAAATAAGCAATTTCTTTTCTCTAATGCTGCCTACTCCCAGCACTCGCTCTTCCTCTCTCTCCAGCCTTCGATAGCTATGCAATTTTCTATAGAATCATTCCTTATAAATGTATCTTTTCTCCCTTCCACGTGCATAAACTTGATATCCGAACAGCTTCATTATTAGTGTGAAAGCAGTTCTGAGTCCTGAATATGAGACAAATTCCACTAGGCACCACAATACGCCGAGAGCTTTATACAAAGATAACACCAGAGGCAGGAAGTGAAATATTAAACCTGCATAAGGCAAAGGGTGTTACAATAAACAATAGAAGTGAAACTCAGCCCTAATGCTGTTGTGGCTTGAAAGATAAGAGAAATCACTGAGCTGAATGAGCGTAGGCACAGCAAACTCCTTATCAGCCACGCACCTACTCTGTCAATACACTGTATCTGTGTCCCTATATTCTATATTCATGGCAGCAGGTCTCAGCACTACTGGCACAGTGGTGTCACACATGCTACTTAGTAAACAGTGAGACCAGCTTTTCGGTTTTAAGCCAGGGGTATTGAGTTATAGACCACCCCCGCACCTACAGCGTGTTCTACTACACTTTGACTGAACCAGACCTTTCTGTTCCTCCATATCGGCTGCTCTGGAGAGAGAGAATTAACAGGGGTCTTGGTGGTGTAAGTTGGTCCTGGTGCAGGAAGGGGAAGCAAACCTCAGCTGGCCCCATGAATGGGGAAATATTTCTGACCTGCCAAATACTAGAAGGTGATATATAGAACCATATGCTAATAAATATCTTGCAGGCTTACCAAGCTGTTGATAACTCTGTCCTCTAGCAGAGATATGGAGGAGTAAAGAGGTGCCATGTGGCTGGTAGTAGGGAGCCACGTACTTCTGAGGGAAGCAAGGGGGTGTTTCCCAATAGCTATGGTATCGGAACATAGGAATTATTTCACAGCTTTCTGAGGCACATGATGTTCCCTTTCAGAGGGTCAATCAATATCACAATGCTTCAGTTGCTCCCTGTATACACCATACTTCTTTAACTTGCTGATAAGAATACTGTGGGTGACAGTATCAAAAGCTTTCCGAAAGTCAAGGCATATCACGTCCACTGCTTTCCCCACATCCACAGAGCCAGTTAAAGAAGTATGGGTTGGATGAATGGGGTGGATAGAAAGATGGCTGGATCACTGGGCTCAATGAGCAGTGAATAAGGGTTTGATGTCTAGCTGGCAGGCAGTAACTAGCGGAGTGCCCCAAGGATCAGTCCGGAGTCCAGTTTTGTTCAGCATCTTCATTTCATGATCTGGATGATGTGGTGGTTTACACCCCAGCAAGTTTGCAGGGTAAGCTAGGGTAAGCTAGGGGGGAGTGATAGATATGCTGGAGGGTAGGGATAAGATACAGAGTGACTTGACAAATTTGAGGATTGGGCCAAAAGCAATTTGATGAGGTTCAACACGGACAAGTGCAGAGTCCTGCACTTAGGACAGAAGAATCCCATGCACTGTTACAGACTGGGGACCAATGGCTAATCATCAGTTCTTCATAAAAATATCTGGGATTTACAGTGAACAATAAGCTATGAATCAACAGTATACCCTTGTTGCCAATAAGGCTAATGGCATATTGGGCTGCATTAGTAAAAGCATTGCCAGCAGATTGAGGGAAGTGATTATTCCTCTCTATTCAGCTACACCTGGAATATTGTCTCCAGTTTTGGGCCCCCCTCTACAGAAAGGATGTGGACACGTTGGCGAAAGTCCAGAAGAGGGCAACAAAAATGATTAGGGGGCTGGAGCACATGACTTATGAGAAAAGGCTAAGGGAACTAGGCTTGTTTAGTCTGCAGAAGAGAGGAGAGAGGGGGTATTTGATAGTAGCATTTAATTACCTGAAAGGGGGTTCTAGGGAGGATGGAGCTAGACTGTTATCAGTGGTGGCAGATGACAGAACAAGGAGCAGTGGTCTCAAAATGCAGTGGAGGAGGTCTAGGTTGGATATTAGGAAAATCTTTTTCATTAGGAGGGTCATGAAGCACTGAAATGGATTACCTAGGAAGGTGGAGGAATCTCCATCCTTAGAGGTTTTTAAGCTGTGGCTTGACAAAGCCCTGGCTGGGATGATTTAGATGGGGTTGGTCCTGCTTTGAGAAGGAGGTGTGACTAGATGACCTTCTGTGGTTCCTTCCAACCCTAACCTTCTATGATTCTATGAAGTGACATTGAGTCCAAGGCATAGCAGGTTTCAGAAAAGGATTAGTCATTTATATGGGTAATAAAACATCCAGAGTTATCTTAAACAGGCTAAAAATATACTAGGGAAATAAATCTTCACATTTTGGGCTGTAAACCAGCCACTAACTGCATGAGCTTAGGAAGAAACATTTTGCACCTTCCTCTGAAGCGTCTAGTTCTGGTCACTGTCAGGAAAAATATAGAATGGAAGTCTGATAGTGTATGGCAATTCCCATGGAACTTTTCCCTGTGCATGCAGAAGTGCATAACAGATTTATATCTCCATGGGTCTGTTTGAAGGGACAGGCCCTCACACTGGCAGAAATGAGACTAACAAGCTTCTCTGGGCCTGTTCACTCCAATGAGGTGCACCTTCAAGGTTTGTTCTGCCTGCTTAAAAGAAAGAACCTGACACAAGAAGGAGGCAGCTCTGCTTCAGGCAACCAAAACGGGCTTGCTGAGAGGGAGATGGCAACAAACCTCACCACTTCCAAAGCTGCAAGACCCAGCCTCCAAGCAGTTTGCCCCGTGGGGAGGAGCTGGAGGTACACCCCATTTAGACTAAGACCAAAAGACAGACCCAGGAAGTCTGCCTGAGTTCCAGGTCACCATTACCTCCCTTTATTTTCCCACAGACATCCTACTGTGTACTTTTATGGGCTATATTGGTAAGCCTTCCCTGAGTAAAGGGCATCGTGTACATGTGCTGCCCCAGGAGTAGAGCATCTTGAAATATACTAGGTCAACTAATATGGCTGGCGCAACGGGAGGTGGAACCAAATCTCCATCCATTTCCTGCCTACCATCCTGAGAGGTTTTTTAGGCCCTGGCTGGGATGATTTAGTTGGAGTTGGTCCTGCTTGGAGCAGGGGATTGGACTAGATGACCTCCCAAGTTCCCTTCCAACCCTAATCTTCTACAATTCTATGATTCTATCTACATGGAGATGGGAGTAAGTGGCCTGGTGTCAACTGCCATCCCCCTTTCACTGCTACCCATAATAGCAGGAGTAGCAAGTACAGGCAAGAAAAGGGGTTTCATAAACCTGTCTCTTTCCCTCACACCCCCATACACACACTTTACTGTAACCACAAGCTGACCCTAAGTAAACACAGGGCACTTGTGTAGTAGTTTTGGGCAGGATATCAAACACATTATCTGAAGTGCTTCTTAATTACAAGTCACAACATACAGGATAGTTAAAAATAAAAACTGCAGTTTATTTTCTGCTTGGGATAGAACAAGGGCAACAGCTGCTTGTTCTCATAAGAATTTGCTCAGTGACTTCAGGTGCAACGGAAGTACAAACAGTACGAGAGTGCCCTGAAGCTGGTCCCTGAGAGAACACCCACTGAAGCTATTGCTATCCAGTGTGTCTCTCAGTGGAGTCCTCACATGCCTGTGCAAGGAATAAGGGGGGATCAAGATTCACTATGGCAAAAATATAGCCTTCTATGATAGAATCTGTTCAGTTGAAAGAAAGAAATTTATAAACTATGGGCCTAATTCTGATCCAAGATTCACATATGCAACTTCCAGTGGAAGTCAATGGGAGCTGTGTTTCCATGTCAGAAAGCAAGAATCCCTTCACTTTACTGAAATGCAGCCACCACAAAGCTGTTTGAAAGCAAGAACCACACTCATGTTTCCCAAGGCACTGGTATATCCTTGTATGGTAATAAGAATCTCTTCAGTTTATGGTAGATTGCCCGGTTTTACTTCAGCTCCGTCATGGTAAAATGCATATCTTAGAGTGAAGCTGTGCTCTATTTCATGCATGCTCAATGTAAAAATCATGCATGTTTCCCTTGAAGTAAGAGATTGGGACAGAGTATATGACAAGTGCCTTGTATTTACTTAGGGTCAGGTGGTAATCGTTACTGCATGATTGCACTCTATACATGGACACACTCCTGTGCATCAATGATTCTGCAGATCAGTGCCACTGTCTGGGTGCCAAGAGCAAAGTAATGATGTGTCATTTCAAGTAAACTCTGCTCTCTATGTGCATGCTACTCCGGTTCAGTCCTCCAGTTCCTGCTGAGAGCACGAAAAATGATTGTTCCCAGCAGTCTGTGTGATTTAGCTTAACTTGATATGATATATCGTGGCACATTAATCACTCTGCATGAAGAGAAATGCAGCTTTTGATAAGAGAAAACAAGTGGATGATTACCTGCAAAATGCATTTGTGTTTTATCTTTGACCCTGGTGAAAGAACAGTGACATAGATTAGCCTGTCTACCCTCAGGATCTCTAATAGCCACGGGATTTTATGGGCTGAATCTCCTTTGTGTCGTGGTGTTTGACACTGAAAACAGTGAGAATTACTGCAGAAGAACTCAAAATACAAAGTAAATATTAAATAGCCTATGAGGATGCATTGGAAATCATGTGATAATAAAACCCAGCCTGTCTGATGGCTGGTGTACCCAGATGTTTGGCCTTTGGATAACTGCCTGCTATTGTAAAAGAGATAATAATCCAGTGGTCTTTAGAATGGGCTTCATTTCTAATATCTACAGTTTACAGAACATTACAAACAGAAAACTTTTCAGACTTTGCGGTTGAGTAACCAAAAACACCAGGGTGAAATAACTGAAGCTGGAAGGTATGTTAAACTCATGATTCATATAACCGGAGCTTGATTTACCAGCCATCATCTCTGGGAGCATAGAAAATCTATGTCAATGTGACATTATTACTTATGAAATTCCCCTACTTGTCAGTGGCGTAACATGGGTCTCCAGCACCCAGGGGCCAAGCCTACATTTGTGCCCCTCCCTGCCTCACGCACCCCCCCACTCAGGGCAGAAGGGACCCGGTGCTGCTCCCAGATTCGCTGAGGAGTAGGTTGTCTGTACCTGCGGGGGGCAGTGCAAATGCAGACTTGGCTCGTCCATCGCCCTCTGCCCCACACTTAGCTTCTCTCCCAAGCCCCTGGGTGCGGCCTCGGCCTCAGGGAGAGGCCGGACTAGGTTGGCCCTTCATGATACATGGGGGGAGCAGGAGCGGGAGCAGCCACAGCCTCCTGTGTCCCCCGCCCATCATGAAGGGCCAGTCTGGCGCTTTGCACTTACCCACTGCTCCAGCCCCGCAGTCCAGCACCGGCTCGGATGGGGCAGCCTCACCCCCCAGCCTGGGCTGGCCCTGACTCCCCCTCCTCCCCGCCCCCGCAATATGCTACTGCTGCTTGACAAAAAAATGGAGAGAAAGCTTTTAACATCCCCTTACAACATCATTTACATTAGACTTTGTAGGAGAATGCACAGTATTCTTCATGGGTATGGCTTAAGCAGACCTGGAGAACACTGGCAAATGATTAGCCCTGGGTTTCTTCTGGTAATGCATGCATCATGATCAGTGGACCTCGTCGGAGACCTCGTGTTCCCCATAAGGACTGTTATTGCTGGGACACCAGTAAAACACGGAATGCAGAGAGTTGGGCTGCAACCAATTTGGCCAACTGGACGGGGCAGTTCTGGTTTAATAAAGTTTCACTTGTTCAACTTAACCTGCCGTGAGCTTCATCCTTTTCTGCAAAACATTGTGGCAGCATCTGAGTTCTCTGCAGTACTGAACTGGTAGCATGAGCGTGGAACTCGGTTTGAAGCCCACCCCCCACTGCAGCCCTGGATTTTTCAGACACAAACCTAGTCCAGTGATGGACCTAGAGGAAGGAGTTGTTCTAGCTGTGCACAGACCTGGCCATGCAGGAGGCCAACAAGAGCAGGAAAGGAAAACTGTTACTTTACCTTATTAGGGAACAAGGCAGAGAGGTCTGCAGCACTCTGAAGCTCTCCACTTCCCCAAGCCTTGCAGAAGTCCTAGAAGCCTTGAGGAACTATTGCTCCCTAAAGCAGAGTGAAACTGTGGAATAACACAGGGTTTTCACAAGACCTTTCTGAAGGGGAAGGGATAGGTCCCTATGTTACTGCTTTAAGCACATTAACTGCTACATGTAATTTTGGTGACTTGACAGACTCCCTGGTTTTGGACAAGACAATCCGTGGCACTTGGGGTCATCACCTACAGGAACAGTTGCTATGGGAAAGAAATCTCACATCAGGCAGCTGCTTAGATGTGGGACCTGCAGTGGAAGCCTCAAGAAAAAGGATGAAAGCCCTAGGAGCACAATACTATCAAAAGTACATGCAATGAGCAAACAGTAAAGGAGAGCAAGTGGCCAGGGTTTCCATACCCATAAGGAGATATATTTACTGTGGGAGACAGCATAAGTGGGTAAAGAAGTGCCTTGCCCCAGGATGGCAGTGCAAGGAATGTGGCAAGTTGCACTATTTTAGCAGTGTGTGCAAGAACAGGGAAAAAGCCTAGAAAGAATCAGTGAGAGGGGGATGGCACATCAGATGGCAGTGGTGACATCAAGACTCTCTCCTTGAATCGCAGGGCACAAGACTGGCCATAGAGCAAATGACGCGCAATGGAAGGAGCACCTTTGGTACCTCCACCCTCTGTTTATTAAACTTTGAATACCTTCTTTATTTATTTTGTAGTCCATTTCACAACTTTGATGCATGATTTGCATGCATGATTTATCCCTGTGATATAAAACAGTAAATTTTCATGCTAGGAGCTGTAAATCTGTATTCATGCCGTATATAAGCAAATTTAAAGACTAGTTTCCTCTAAGCTTATAGATGCTTTTTAATTTTAAGAATAACTGAATGACATCAAGAAATTGAACTGTGCACCAATATTGGGTGGATCAGTATTAAATAGTCTGAAGGCAGATGACAACCTTAGAATGTTAACCCTAGTCCTTAAGTTCAAAAGGTCACTTTTCTTGCCTTTGCCCTCAAGAACTGAAGCATAGCATCAGAGATATCCAAAAACTGGCCAATAGCATTTTCAAGTGATAAAATAGCAAGCAATGTCAGTTTCTCATTGGCCATCATCGATTGAAGATATGTTTTAATGAGCCTGAGCTTTGAAAAGCTGTGCTTGCCACTTGCGACTATGACCGGTAGGATGAGCAGAATCCTCAAAGCTATCCACACATTAGGGAAAGTGTCCTTCAGATCTGCATAATGAATTAAGTGGAAAACTTGGCATGGAGAATGCTTCCCATGTGACAGAATGTGATGGATGTTGTCAATTTGACACAGAGATCTTTGTCATTGATGCAAACATTCCCCATGTGTCGGTGTCCGGTGGAAGTTTGTACAATTGTTCAAGCTTGTTTTCCTTTCTGCTGGCAGCTTACTAAGGTCATACAAAACTGTCCAGGTCTTTTTGTGGTCTTTCCTTTGCCCAAATCTTTCTTTGATGGACACTTGAGTGGTGTGAATGAGAGAGCAAAAAATCTCTCTTAAATTTTTCTTCCGAGCTTTCCATTATCTTATCTCTGCCCTCATAATCAACCTGTCTCTTCTTCCAATTAATATGAGTTTCCTTGAAGACAGGCTCAACTGCTAAGTTTTCTGCTATTTCTTTGGCAGCAGCGTTGGCATTTTCAAAACTATTGTCTCTGTAGGCCAAAGTGAAATCAATGCAGCTTCTCATCAAAATAGTAGAGGTCGCAATGTCCATCGACTGAGTTGGTAATCCCTTGCTTACAACGTTTACTTGGTATAGGATATTGAAACCAGAAAACTGAAGTCAATGATCTGGTTTGCCAGGTTTTGCTCCTTGTGTCAGATTCTGGCCTTGGCTTTACTTGACTGCACCAGTTCCATCAGGGTCTTGTAAACCTCAATCACTCAGTACCTCACGCCTTATGCTATCAATGCAACTCTCCCAGTAAGGATCACTTAGTGGCTTCAGATTTGTAACATTGTCCATGAGGATCTTCCGCCTGATAGCTGATGCTGAAAACAGGACATGTATTCTTTCCAGTACTCTGAAGATACTGAATCTAAAGTAGATGCTTCTGCATCTGACACAACCAGGCTGAGGGAATGGCAGCCACCAGGCATGAAGAAAACTCTTGAATTCAGCACAAGCATCCTTGCCTGTTTCTTTCCTTCATTGTTGTATCCTTTGCCATGGCATTCCTGAAGCCTTATTTTATTCTCATTCAAAATGTTCAGAAACAGTTCTAGTAGGCCTTTTCCAGTAGAGTCATCAACAGATGGGAAACAGATAAAGTGTTCCTTTACCTGGATACATACATTCTTATCATCAACAAAGCATACCGTAAATGACAACTTTTCATTGTGCCTAATGTCGGGAGTGCAGTTCATTATTACAGCATAGTACTTCGCTTTGCCAAGCCACATCAATATGCTATCAAGCACCTTCCTTTCTAAAAGGGCAATCAATTTGTTTTGAATTGTTTTGTTGCAGTAATGGTCCATAACTTCTTTATGAACTACTCAAAGTATGTGCTTACACATGACATCATCATATTTCCCAAAGAGCTCTACCAAACCGAGTAAATTGCCATTATGTTCAGTGAACAACTTATCCGACCAGCTCCGGAAAGCCAAATTATTCTTTGCAAAGAAGAAGATAATTGAGATCAGATGCTCAGGCATGTTTCTCCAGTGCTAGGTTTCTACATTAATTATGTGCTGGTTTTGTTCGTCTATGAATTTATTCAGCTTGAGCGTTGGCTCGAACTCCATCCGTTTGGAATAGGCCGTAAAATGGCTGAATGACTTTTCATGTTGCTTCAAAGCATCAGCTAAATTATGCCCATAATTGTAGTAGGAAAGCACAAGCAACTGTTTGGCATTCTGGTCAAATATTTTGCAACAAAAAGAGGACATTTTGTCAGCTGATTTAGAGTAAACTAGCAAATGCTGATTCAGGTTCTCACCAATCTTGAGCATGCTTTTGCAATGTGACTTTGAGAAGTGTTGCTTCTGCTCATTTACTGGAAATTTCATATTCTTGATTTTACTTGGCCGATTCAAAATTGTATGATCAATATCAGCAAAGTTTAGGATCTCCAGCCATAAACAGGATCTGATGCATCGATTTGAGGTGTGCAAATTTTCTCACTGCTGTTTCTGTCATCATGAGAGGCTGATTCTTCTTTATCATTTCTCTCCTTTTCAGGCAAACCAGATTTTCTTTATCATTACTCTTCTTTTCATGTGAGCCACATTCTTCTTTGTCATCACTATCCTTTACGCTGCCAGGAAAACTGGACAATTCTCCATCACTTTCCTCACATTTCCATTCCTTATCTTCAGGTAAATCTGCTAATTCCTTAGTAATAGAACTTCCATTATTTACACTTTGTTCTTCAATTTCTTCTGCACTGGGACAATTGCTACTGTCAGAAGTCCAGTTTATGTTGTTCTGTTTCAGATATTTTCCCATCAAATTTGCCACTTGCTGCAAACTAGATTGCAATTGAGCTTTTTGCTTCCTATAGTGAGCTCCTGAAGGCTTCTTCAGGGGCATCTTTTATTTTCTACAGGGAAAACAGACAGTATTATTAGAGAAAGCAAAAGTCTATGTTCTGCAGTTTTAGAAAGTCATCAAACATTATGTGTTAAGCATGGAAAAAGAAGTAACACTATTTCTTTTATATTGTTGTATAGACAGGGGTTTGATAGATATCTCTGACATCTCATTAAATATCTTCTGTTACTCGCTACTTAACCCTCTTCAAGTCTTAAAACACAAGTACATTTTTGCAGTTACACAATAAAAAAAGTTCCAGAGAGGTAGCCGTGTTAGTCTGTATACAGTATCGTTGTTTTTACAATAAAACAAGGTTCACAATATAACCTCTAGGGGTCTCACTTCACTTCAGTTCATTCTTATATCTCATTGACTGATTGGTGACACCTCAATTCTTATATACCCGTGACAGCATGGGAGGTTTGAGGAAAATGTAGTTCTCAAAGTCTGGAAGTTTCCATAAGATTCTACAAAGAATTTTATATATGAAGTGAAAGTAACAAAAGGGGAGTCCCATAAACAATGGAAACAACTTTTTAAAAAATATGGAGATATTTTCAAGGGGATGTGTGTCTTGAAGGAAAGCTGCAACTGTAACAAATCTCTGTGCTTACTGCTATGGGAAATTCCAATGGCACTACATAACCCAGAATGCAAGGAGCTCAAAAGTCTGCAGAGCAGATATATCATAGCATCTGTAGGGGCAAGTACATCCTGGGTAAGTAGCATTGTGGTGATAAAGAAGCCATTAGGCAAATCATGGTCTGCGTAAGCTTAAGGCACTGAACCGGAAATTGAAAAGATTCCACTATCCTCTGCTCACAGTTGATTACATCTTGTCAGAATTTTCCAAAGCCAGAATCTTTACAGTCTGCAAAATGAGGAATAGGTTTTGGTGCATAAGCCTAGATAAAGAGTTCAGCGTGCTGACAACCGTTGCTGATAACCTTTGCAACACTATTTGGTTGCTATAGATGGCCGCACATGCTGAGTGACATAAGTGGAGTGCAAGAGGTATTTTGGAGAAGACTCACCCAAGCACTGGAAGGACTACCTGGGATGAAAATAATTGCAGATGATATCTTCATTGTATGTGAATGTAACAATGATACAGAAGTGGAATAAGACCATGACAGAAAACTACAAGCTTTTCTACAGCAATGCAGGGACAACAGCATAACATTCAACCCATAAAAAACGCCACTCAGACAGCACGAAGGGACATACATTGGACATCTGCTCGCAACAGGGAGACTGAAAGCAAATCCCAACAAAATCAAGGCAGTCAGAGACATGCCAGCTCTAGGATGTGAAAGGGGTACAGTGCATCATAGGAATGATTAATTTTCTGTTCAAGTTCTTCTACACCTGGCTGTAGTAGCAGAACCCACTCGCCAACTCAAAGGTTGACTGGGACGGGCAGGTTCCCAACAGCAAGCATTTGAGACACACAAACAAATCATAACAAATGCCCCAGACCTGAAGTACCAGGAGAGCTGCTGACATTCCAGTGTGATGAATCGGAGAAGGGAATGAGTGTAACTATTCTCCAGGGGCACCCTGTTGCTTTGCCACTAGAACCATGTCAGATTGAAAGGGGATAAGCCCATACAGAAAAATTGCTCCTGGCTATGGCATTTGGAATGGAGAGATTCCATTAGTACACCTATGGTTATCCAGAAACAGGGCAATCAGATCACAAACCATAGAGGGGGTAAAGCCCCTTAGCGCTCCAAAGAGATTGCAGCCCATATTGATGCTCCTCCAATGGTACCATGAAGAGATTAGATATCATCCAGAACAATTACTGGTGTTAGCTTACACCCTGAGCAGGGCATATATACCCACCATCAGTGAGCTGGGGGAAAGGGATCAGGACATTGTGTAGTATGTTAATGCATACAGTCTCCCATAGAGGCTACATAAAAGGTCATCTAAATACAGGTAGTCAAGAAAGCGATACTAGCAGAATGTCAAGAATACAAAAGCCAAGTACCAGTAGGAGCAGAATCTTTTTTTCAAAGGAAAGATGTGCTGAGTGTGCAAAATAAAATTATATTTTGGCACAGAGCTGTTGTCTCCATTTCATTGCGTAAGGGTACCATGCAAAAAAATCCCATGCCTCATACCTGAACATTGACAGCTGTGCCGATAGTGGCCAGGAATGAATAATGTGCTGATAATGGTCAGGAATGAATATACAGCTCCACTCCTTGGTCATGTGATAACCACCACCAGAAAGATCGCTACCACATGAGCCACCAACCTGACCATGGGAAAAGGTGGGCGTGGAATTAACTTCAAGGAAAAAGCAGTATTTGATTACAGTGGACTACTACTCAAATTTTTGGAAGGTCGATGCCCTGCCTGATTGGGAGTTTAACCATCACATCTCTTCCCCAGCATACCCACAGAGTAATAGTAAGATGAAATCAGCTGTGAAAACAGCTAAGATATTGCTAAACAGGGTTGGTTCTGTTGGTTCAGTCCCTTTGTAACAATTTTGGCACATAGGAATACCCCATCACAAGGGTGCCAAAACAGGCCAGTGAAGGCTCTGATGGAATGCAGGACAAATATGCTGCTACCCAGTAAGGAGTGCTATTGCAGCTAGAAGGATGGAGACATCTCTGAGAGGAGATGACCAATAATCACAGAAGGCGGATACTAGAGTATGCCAGGTCAGCCAAGGACTTACCACCCCTGGAGACAGGCACTCTAGTGATGATCCAGCCAATAGAGAGACACCAGACAGAGTGGACTAAAGGAGACATGAGGACTGCAATGGTATCAGGTCATATGAGGTGACTAAACAAGAGGCACAAGTGATCTGAAGGTACAGCAGCCACAACACCCAGAGAGAGCTTACAGAACTCATCATAGAATGGAGGCATCTTTCTCTTGCTGGATATCTCCCCCCCAGGAAGAGGATCTGGAGGACACACAATTCATTTTGTGTGGACAGGTGGGGTATTGTTTACTGGTTCAGTCTCAGGTAATGATCAGGGTGCACTGGAGATCCCTCTCATGACACCACAAGAGAACACTAGTTCCAAGAGGTTATTGCTGCTGGCATCCTAAAGAAATAGGATTGAGGGGAACTGCACATCTTTTACTGTCCCCTTTCCTTGCGACTTTCACTCAAAAGTGATCTCCTGGTTTCGGTACTCTCAAGGATTTGACAGTATGGCGCCTGTCCTTGGAAAAATGTGGGGAACCTCTTCTTGGTCTCTGGCTCTAGGTCCAGATTCTGTCCTTTATAACCAGGACTGATTCTGTCCTTTATAACCAGGCCAAAGGGATTGATTGTTTGGGACCAAGTAGAGGAGTGTGTAGGACATCTGCAGAGTAGATCTCTTGGGATGTAGTCTTCTCTCTGAGTTTGAGAGGCCAAAAATTTTTCTTTCATATTTAACAAGGACTGTCCTAGGCCCATCTGTCTGTCTGTCTGTCTCTCTCTCTCTCTCTCTCTAAATTTTGGTCTCAAAGTGTTGGCACTTTCATTCACCTTTAAAATGATTCTGGAATCACTGTTACATCAGCACCTGTGCCTATTTTGAAGTCTATTTTATACTTTCCTGATGTGATCATGGTGCTTTTTTTTTGGTCATCTCCTATGGCTCCAAGATATGCAACCTTAGTGTCTTTTGGGTTCTCTTGAAAGAAAGCTTCTGCCATGCATTTAGATTAGGAAACTTCTGCATAATGTCTCCTTTTCAGACACTTCTTGCATGTGGACAAAGTTGTTTGCCGCACCTTAGGCCTTCCTTCATGTTCTTGTATTTTTTTTTTCTTTCCTCACTGCTAAAAAGCCCTGTCTGGATCCCTTTCTGCTTGTACTGGTTTGGGTATTGTTTCTGGACATAATGAAAGATTTTCCTTCCCTGTTTCTATAGTTGGGTTCCTCCTCAAATTTATTCCTGAGGCTGTTGCTTCTTTATGCACTGACTTTGGAGGACTATGTTCTTAGCTGTCTCTAATGTGAGGTTAGAATCACTTTGCAGCCTCTCTCAGTTGACTGTCTTTCAGCCCTACAATAAGCCTGTTTCTGATAAATTCTTTACTCATCTCCCCATAGCCATGGAGTTGGATTATATCTTCAGGGCTGTTATAAAACCACTCACTGATTCACCCATCTCTTACTTGCGCAAGAGAAATTGTGCCCACTTAAAAAGCACATTATGGCATAGCATGAAATGCTGAGTCAGCTCTTTAACTGTGTTCATCTGTTTTATCTGAGCAGTTGTGAGGTTTCCAGGAAAGGTTATGTACTCTGCTGCAGGTTCGACTGTGTAGAGCTGGATAGTAACTTGTTTCTTCTCTGATTGCTGACCCAAACTAATGGATCTTCTGGAATCTGTTTATCCAAAGTGGCTATCCCTCAGGGGTTTGAAAATCAAATTGTGCTGGGGGAGATATTTGGAAAAAGGCTGGGAAGGCTATCTCTGCTCTTTTGCCAGACTATAGATTCTGTCCACCACGGAGACTTTTTCTTTATTGCCTTTGGATGGAGAAAGGTGGTGTGACCCCTTAAGGAAGCAAAGCGGTATTGCTGTGGGCCTTAATTTCACTGTCCCTTACTTTCTTACTGTCTGTCCATGTTGTAGCCTAGACTCACTTAGCAGTTCTCTCTAGACTTCATGATTTAAGGCCTGAGCTAGGGTTGTCACCTGCAGGTTTTTTAGCCAGTTCAGCTACTTTTTGTACTGCCTTGCTGGTTGGCAGTGAAAAGATTTAATGTGCCTCTTTTTTTTTAATTTGGAACCAGCGTTCCGTATGAGCCGCACTGCGCTCTTGTAGCTTGAAGTATGACTGGCACCCGGGTGACCTGTTCTGTGTGCCAGGCCCTCCACCTACTAAAATCACAGAAGCTCCTTTCAGTGGTGGGAAGTGGGATGGCCCAAGGCTTACCAGCAGGGAGAGGTAAGAAGTGGGGTAGGGAGGCAGGGGATCCTGGGAGAGGATGGTAGGGGGGCTTCTCAAGAGCTGAGGCTCCTGGGAGTAATCAGGACTTTTGTCCAGTGTTAAGCTAGATAGTCCTCTTCTTGAGTGTGTTGTCCCCCATCTGGTACTGAGACAAAATGATGTGATTTTGTCTGGTATAAGATGGCAGATGCCATTTTGAAGAGTGCATCTCTCTAACCCCACCGGCGTAACTTCCAGAAGTACTGGAATGTCCAGTATTCTGGGAATACATAAGTGGTCATCCCACCTGGAAGGGGATGGGTGTAAGGGCTCATGGGAGGAAATTATTTATAGTCATCACTAGGACCCTATTTGTTGTTGGTAGCGCCAGTGGGGGAGGGGTCCAGCAACTGTTCTTTCTGCATCCTGAAGGTGGCAGCCCTAACACTGCCTTTTCTGAAGCTAACTCTGTGCAGCTCTTTGGCTATTTCTGACTGTGGTGGAGAGTTTGCTTGTCTGTTCCCTTTCTTCCTTTTTCCTTTTGGCAGTGGTGTTCTGTAATCTGTTGGGTCTTTTTGTTCCCACACTTATGCCATGCAAAGATTAGAGACCAGCACATCACAGCTGGGGTAAATGCCAGACTTTGTTTCCTTTTTAAACAGATTCTTACCTCCTTGGTGTATGTCCGTTATTGACCAATCTAAACATTCACAACTAACACCACAAACTTGTCACATGTATTTCTCTCATCAACTGAACAGGAGTTACCTTTCTCAGAAAAGGTAAAGATTTGTATGATTAAGTTTCTCTCTAGTGCACATAAGTACCTTGAACAGTGCCCATAACATTTTTATTTCTCTGTCATTAGCCTGTACTTAACTGTGAGATACATGCGTGTGTGAATTGCTTTCTTAACACAGCATTCATCAAGTCAAGCAGTGAAAAATAATGCTAAAGAAAACCACAGGGCATTTAGCCAGTGCTGGGAGCATTACTGTATATGTGTCTGTGTGGTTGTTGACAAAGGTACGTTTGAAGCTTGTTGTAAGTTTGCATTTTCTGCTTGTCTGAGTTTATTAATGTATTTCCCAGATATATAGATTATTATATTGTGACTCTAACCATTGCAGAGGCCAAGCAGAAAGTTAAAACTGGATTTTATTCCATTGTTCCTAATATTTTTAATTCAAATGACTGCATTTGTGTTTCCATTCATGTATTGTGAACCTGTATGACCTAATGGACAATCTTTATGACTTGTTTCATGGAAGTAAATAGTTACTGGAAGACTTTATTTTATGGATGACTGTTTTTAGCTAGGTCTGGCTGCAATAAATTTGGTTTTATGAACCCCAACTGTTAATTACAAAATACTGATATTGAATAATATGCCTCTCTTGCAATAATCAGTCCTATATTAGTTTCACAGCACTGTACAGACTGGCCTTTACTGATCATCTCTACATCTAAATAGCTATCAGACAATATACATGCAGGCTATTGATTTGGATTAACTAACTGAGAATGAATCAGTGACCTGCTATATTGCTCTGGCCCCTGTAAAAAGAATTAACTTCGCTTTCCCTGCAGAATTCATAGAGCTCATCAGTATGGCTTGGCAGAGCATATTTTAGATGGCTGTGTATAAATGTTGTAAAACACAGTGAGTGACACGTTTGTGGACTGTGAAGCTGTATTTGAGAATGAGTTGCCAGGTAACAGTAGATAATAGAGTACAAGCTAACATAATTTTGTGGACTTTCAGAGAGTGGCTCACAAGAGATATACCAGGAAAGTAAGTAGTTACAGAGTAAGAAGTAAAATACATTAATGGATTAAAAACTCTCTAAGAGAAAAAAGAAGGAAATAAATGGTAATTGTCAATATAGCAAAAGATAAGAGTGGGATATCACAGGATTCTGTTCTAGGATTTGTGTGTTTTAATATCTTTGATATATAGAAAACAGGGTGAACATTTAAGTGGCAAAATGTACAGATAACACAAACCTATTTAAGTTAATCAAGGCAAAAGAAGACTATGAGGAAACTTAGAGTTGAATCACGCTATCTGGGTCTATATTTTTTTCTCTGTGTCTGATACATATTTATTTAACAAGCAAAAACCCCATAAAACTTCATCGCTCAAAATTGCCTCCTTGCTCTCTGGTCTTTAGAGAAATTGCTGTTTAGATTTTAATAGTCAAATGAAAAAATCTGAAAGGCTACATAGCAATGCTCTATTCTCAGTAAGGAGATTTTATTCTACATAGTAAACGTTGGTAGGTATGACTGTTAGCACACTCAGGCCACAGTGTGGAAGACCATATTCATTTCTGAAGACCCCATATTTTTAAGGTATTTCCATAAACAGCCCACTTCCATTTTTTCCAGCAGCAATGCTGCTATTTAGACATTGAAACTGTCCCACAGTGCCAGCTTTTTTGCCTGAACAGACATTTTAGTGTATTTAAATGAGCTGAGTCAAACCTTGGTTCCACTGAAGTAAAATGGGAGTTTTCCCATTGACTTCAGTGAGGCCAGGATTTGGCCCAAAATCTGTATAGATCAGAAACCCTCTAACTAAACACTGCATCATATTTACACAGAACACTAATCCACTACTCTGAATCAAAACATGATTCCACTTTCCCATTATGTTTGCTCCGTTCTCAAGCAACAGCAGCATGACAGTGGTCAGCAAACAATGTCATTCTGTTCATGGTAAACACACTCTATTTTCAGTTGGAATACTCACACAAACATCACCCTGGCATTTTATCTCTGAACATGCCAAAATAAAGACCGAGAGCATCTGAGCAAGCAAATGTTTCTTTCCCTTTCTCTTTTTCCTGTTCATTTTCTAGACCAACAGGAGAAAAAACATATACAAAAGAATAGTTTGCAGCAGGTGAAAAACAAATTGTAAATGTGCATAGCTCTAAATAAGCAAAAGTATGCTAACTACTAAATACCTTAAAATAGCATTAATATTCCTTTTAAAAATTATTGTTTTCTCAATTATTTCAGATCAAAAGATTGCTACAGTTTGTGGTATAGTTTTCTGCATGTTTTACTTCACACCATATGTGAAAGATAGACAGAATACTACATTTGTTTGATTTTTGTCATTTTTGAGGTATATTAGGTGGAGTTTTTGTAGTTTGTTTCCCCCCACCCCCATTGCCAGGATAATCCTAGACCTTGGCAAGCCATTTATCAATTGAAGAATATTCAGGCTTTTGAAAAGAGTAAGAATAATATTGAAGTGCAAAATGCAAGACTTTTTGAAGCTCTTTAAGTTGCTATAATATAATATTATATGTTGCACTCCCCAAAGGGCCTATGACATTGACAGTTTAGTAGTATTTTTAGTTATTTCCTGTATGTGTAGCTGTATCATTTCCCAAATAGCTGTATCTTCCAATGTTCTGTCCGGGTGCATTTAAAAGTCACTCTTTTCTCTGTGGTCTCCAACAACTTTGTGTCTATTGCCCCCTATGTGCAATTTACTGAGTGTAAAATAATTCTCCTCTTTCTTCCATCAGTCTTACTCCAGTGTAAATCTATTGACTTCAGAGGAGTTCGTCTCATTCTCACTGGTGTAAATTAATTGGATTGCTGACATGCTTATGGGTAAGCATATGCTTATTTGATTTGCAGGACTGGAGGCCAGAATCACTGACTGAGGTTTGACCAAGCAGAGTGAATATTCCTTTTTCATAAACGCTCTTTGGACTCTAGCGTCTCCCACAATCTCTAGCAAAAATTTAATATCACTAGTTTATAAATTCTTATTACCATATTGTGGTAAAGTCAAGCCAGATGGCTATGGCAGGGTACTTCAGGGCCGATATGTGAGCCCTAGAATGCTTAAAACCCTCTTCCCTACAGGCAGGAAAGAGGTTTCAGCTGGGGCTGATTAAGCAATTAGGCCACCGGGGCTGCTTAACTAATTAGGACGCCTGGGGCCAATCAAGGAGCCCCGCCCCAAACACTTAAAAGCCTCCACTGCAAACAGGCAGTTGGAGGTAGTAGAGTGAGGAGGAGAGGAAGGAGCTGCTGGAGGTTTGGAGAGAGAGGTTTAGAGACAGAGGTTGCTAAGATTGGGGAGACACCCCTCAGGCCTACAGAAGGGGCTGCACCTGCTTGCCCTGTAGGGAAGGGCCCGAGAGAGGGGAAGATCCAGAAACTTACCTGGACTGGAGTGGGATTATCTCAGGCCCCACTGCCTATTGGGACTGTTGCCAGTGGGCAAGCGCCAGAAAGGGGGGCTGGCGTACCACAATATAAAAAAGATCTTAATTTATCTAGATTAAAAAAGTAAACCAGCACCCAATATAATAAAGCCAGGACCTAATCATTTACATTTGCATCTGCTTGAGTTCATCCAGATATGTCAGGAAACATATGCTCTTTTGTGTGTGTGATACACACTTTTTAGTCTCTGCAGGAAGGAGAAAAAGTTCAATCTCAAATTATTTATATACGACTTCATCACTCTTTGCTGCCTCCTTAGAGTTCTACATCTGTAACTATATTAAATGATATTGAACTTTAAATGTCCTATGGAGACCAAGTAGAGACATTTGAATACACATGACATTAACCATCTAATTTTTCATCATTCTCATTCTCATTGCTTATCCGTTTAACACTAGTAAATGGTAGAGAAATGCTAATGGTTGTTTAAATCTAAATCATAAGTAGACAGATAAAATTAGCTGTAGCAGGATAAGCAAAAATGTATTTATTTAGGTTATTGTGATTTATGCATGAGCATATATAGGTACCCAAATAAGGTGACAGTAAACTCAGTAACCTGAGTCTGAGTCTTATGGAGGAACAGATAATATATAGATTGACAACAAGAGAGTGGAGAAGATGTAGGGGAGGAACATAGCAGAGACCAGAGAGTTGAAAAGAATCACCTTGTCCCGGGAGAGGCAACTTGATCAGTTATGCTTTTTGCCTTGTCTGTTTTTGCATGTATGTGTAATTCAGAGATGATGACGATAGCATTGTCTTAAAACGTACAAAATAAAAGTTAAAAGAAACTGTTCAAGCCTAATTTTTTCACCCAATAAAAAGGAAATCTTTTGATTAAAATACGTGCGCTATTCCAGGGCAAAGGGGCACAGGATAAACAGAGACCCAAATATGTATTCAAAACTAAAATGCAAGGGGAAATTGGTAGAATGTAAGTGATGCTTTATAAATCATGGGTATAATTTGAAATAAAAGGTAATTAGTTAAAAGATAATGTGTGAACATGCCACCAATCTAATCTCTGCTACAGATTTCCCATGAGTTCCATCTTTTTGATTATGAGTTCCTCATCTGGAGACAATATAATTTTTGGTATTAGTAGCCTAATCTAGTAATTTGCTTTAGCAATGTTTATCATTGGTATTTCTCTGACATTAGTTGTTCTATGGTCCTTCCTTTTGCATTTATTCACAAACCTTCACCATGTATCATTTTAAGATTTTCTGAATTCTCAGGTGGCTGAACTAATATCTCAGAACAGAGCATACAATTGGGAATGAGACTGAAGTGCTAAAGAAATTAATATTATTGGGGCTGGAGATTGCATACAGCTTCAGGTGTAAAATGAGAAATGTTTGTCAATAGGTGTAGTAGGAGTCTTTCCAATTTCTTTAAGACCCAGCAAAGCTTTCCCTAGCAGGGGACTAGCAGGATTTACAGTTGTTAGCCCAGATCTTTTTGTTTCAGTTCGATTTACTATGCTGTTAGGAACATGAAAGCTGCTGTCCTTTTGTATAACCCTTTCCTTTTACAAAAGGAAATGTAAGTGTCATGCTTACTATATGAGGCCTGGCAAATCTTCAAGACCCTATCTGCTATCAGATGCCAAGGTCTATATATCAGTACAAAAAGGACTCTGTAAAAGCTGAAATATAATTGATGAATTTTTCATTGAAATGGACTGGCAAGTTCTTAATAGTGGGAAACAAATTGAAATTTTGTAAAAAGGTCTACGCTCATTACGGAACAAAATCTCACTCCAGAGTCCTAGCATATTAAACTCATCAGGCGAGCAATTTCAAAGAGTTCAAATGCATAAAGCAGCTTTTGTAAGATTTTTCACGGATGCCAAGTAGCATGCTTGCTTCTATGTTAAGGCTTCAGTTACTGAATATTGCTGAGGGCTGGACAGGGTTACATGCAGAATGTAATAACACTCACAAAGGAAACAGATTGATTTTAATGATAATACCTTGGTGTTGCAGCTGGCAACATCAATTATTCTGAAATTGCTTTGCATCTGTAAAGTCTCTAATACACTTTTATGGAGTGTGTTGAGTGCATATTTTTGCAAAATGTGAAGCAACGCGCTGTTTCACTCCAAGGAAGTGCTATCCACATACCAACCTTATAGAGGTATAAAAGGAAGAGTCAACTTAAAGGTTTTAATCCACATCCTCATATCTCTCCATGGGACTGACCTTAATTACCCTCTTGCTGGGTGCTTAGGACTTCCCATTACGTTGCTATTAATATTGCCACTGGCTGGGGGAAATGGGCCTAGCCACTACAGAGATCACAGAAGATACTTAGGCCTAAGTCCTCATTGTTTTCAATGGAATTTAGGAGCCTAAATACCTTTGAGGATCTGGGCCCTCTGGACATATTTTTTAAACTCCAATGGGAGATTGGCATTTGGCACTTTTAGAAAATTCCACTAGGTGCCTATTGCAATATTAGGTACCTAAATACCTTTAAAAATCTGGCCTAGTTACTAGAAAAGTGTTCATTTATTTGTAGTTCTGTTTCTGAAATTAGGTAACATGTCTTTACAGAGCCATGGAAAACCATGAGAGTACAATCTGTGTTACCCTTGGCTTAATTACCTTTCTCAGTTGAATGATTATAGTATAGATTTATAGTTGGAAAGATAAAGATGCTTTGAGAAAGGTCTGGAGACTGAAAGGTCAGCAATTCCATTTTACCTGTACATTAAAGAGTAAGGACTCCAAAGTAGGTAATTTTGTTAGAAAGCAGCATGGTTGGCTGGCTGACCTTCTTTTCTTGTCAAAAGGTGCCTCTTATTGTTAGTGAGGTGTGGGGGGAGAGCAATTTCATCAGAGCCCTGGGCTGACGAGAACTCCAGTTTCTGAAAGATTATAAATGTAAATTTTGTCTGACTCATAATGCATTTACTAAATATAGGATCATTTTAAGTTACATCATTCTGGATCAGCTTTGTTTTTAGCACACCTGAGAAAAAGAATCACTACTGAAAGAGCTTCATTTTTTTACAATGCACACGTTATGATGTGCACTCTATACCAGAGCCACCACCTCAGTGTCAGAACGTAAAAATGGCCAAACTGGAACAGACCAATGGTCCATCTAGTCCAGTATCCTATCTTCTGATAGTGGCCAATGCGAGATGCTTCAGGGGGAATGAACAGAACAGGGCAACTGGGTGATCCAACTCCTGTTATCCAAACCCAGTCAGAGGCTTAGGGACACCGAGAACATGGGGCTGCATCTGTGACCAGCTTGTGACCTTTGATGAACCTATCCTCCATGAACTTATCAAGTCCTTTTTTGAACTCAGTTATACTTTTAACATTCACAGCATCCCCTGTTAAAGAGTTCTACAAGCTGACTGTGTGTTGCGCGAAGAAGTGCTTCCTCCTTGTTTGATTTTAAACCTTGTCATTTTAAACCCTTGGATTTTGTGTTATGTCAAGTGGGAAAAAACATTTTTCTTCTCCACGCCATTTGTGGTTTTATAGATCTCTATCATATCACCCCTTACTTATCTCTTTTCTGAGGTGAACAGTCCCAGTCTTTTTTCCTCTCTTCTCATATGGAAGCTGTGCCATAACTCTTAATTATTTTTGTTGTCCTTCTTTCTTGGTACCTTTTTACAATGCTAATTTCTTTTTTGAGATGGGGTGAACAGAACTGCATGCAGTATTCCAGATGTGGGCATATCATGGCATTATATAGTGCATTATATACATGGAGCCTGATACAATGCATCTGATGGTGCTAAGGGAGTTGGCTGATGTGACAGCACAGCCATTGGCCATTATCTTTGAAAACTCATGGTGATTGGGGGAGGTCCCGGGTGACTGCAAAAGAGCAAATATAGTGCACATCTTCAAAAAAGGGAAGGAGAACTGGAGAATTACAGAACAGTCAGCCTCACCTCAGTCCCCGGAAAAATCATAGAGCAAGTCCTCACGGAATCCATTTTGAAGCACTTGGAAGACAGGAAGGTGATCAGGAGCAGTCAGCATGGATTCACTAAGGGCAAATAATGCCTGAACAACCTGATTGCCTTCTGTGATGAGATGACTGGCTCTGTGGATGTGTGGAAAGCGGTGGATGTGATATACCTTGACGTTAGCAAGGCTTTTGAAACGGCCTCCCATAGTATTTTTATCAGCAAGTTAAAGAAGTATGGGTTGGATGAATGGATTATAACGTGGATAGAAAGCTGGCTAGATCACTGGGCTCAACAGGTAGTGATCAATGGCTCGATGTCGCGTTGGCAGCTGGTAACAAGTGGAGTGCTCCAGGGGTTGGTGCTGGGGCCGGTTTTGTTCAACATCTTCATTAATGATCTGGAGGATGGGGTGGATTGCACCCTCAGCAAGTTTGCAGGTGACATTAAGTTGGGGGAGTAATAGACATACTGGAGGGTAGGAATAGGATACAGATTGACCTAGAGAAATTGGAGGATTGGGCAAAAAGAAATCTATTGAGATTCAACAAGCACAAGTGCAGAGTCTTGCACTTTCATGGAAGAATCCCATGCACTGCTACAAACTAGGGAACAACTGGCTAGGCAGCAGTTCTGCAGAAAAGGACCTGGGATTACAGTGGACAAAAAGCTAGATATTAATCAGCAGCGAGCCCTTATTGCCAAGAAGCTAATGGCATATTTGGTTGCATCAGTAAAGGCATTGCAGGCAGATGGAGGGAAGTGATTATTCCCCTCTGTTTGGTACTGGTGACACCACATTTAGAGTACTGTGTCTAGTTTTGGGCCCCTCATTACAGGAAGATGTGGAAAAACTGGAAAGAGTCCAGCAAAGGGCAATGAAAATGATTAGGGGGCAGAAGCACATGACTTATGAGAAAAGGCTAAGGGAACTAGGCTTGTTTAGTTTGCGGAAGAGAAGAATGAGGGGGTATTTGATAGTAGCCTTTAACTCCCTGAAAGGGGGTTTCAGGGTAGATGGAGCTAGGCTGTTCTCAGTGGTGGCATATGACAGAACTAGGAGTAATGGTCTGAAGTTGCAGTGGGGGATGTTTAGGTTGGATATTAGGAAAACCTTTTTCACTAGAACCACTGGAATGGTGGTGGAATCTCCATCCTTAGAGGTTTTTAAGATGCGGCATGACAAAGTCCTGGCTGGGATTATTTAATTGGGTTGGTTCTGCTTTGAACAGGGAGTTGGACTAGATGACCTTCTTAGGTCCCTTCCAACCCTAATCTTCTATAATTCTCTGATTATGATATTTCTGTCTTTTATCCCTTTTCCAGTGTTTCCTAACATTTTGTTAATATTTTTGACTGCAGATGCACATTGAGCAGATGTTTTCAGAGAACTATCCACAATAACTCCAAGATCTTTTTCTTGAGTGGTAACAACTGATTTAGACCCCAGTATTTTGTATTTATAGTTCGGATTATGTTTTTCAATACTCTGTATTTATCAAAATTGAATTTCATCTGCCGTCTTGTTGCCCAAACCCCAGTTCAGTGAGATCCCTTTGTAACTCTTTGCAGTCTGCTTTGGACATAAGTATCTTGAGTAGTTTTATATCATCTGCAAACTTTGCCCCCTCACTGTTTTCCCCTTTCTCCAGATCTTTTATGAACCAGGACACAAGCATTTCAAAGGTTCTTCCTCCTTAGTGTCCCCCTTTATTTCCAGCTTCTACAGTAGTCTGCTGCCCCATAACCCAGCTGTCAGTTGATCCAGTCCCTTTCTGGGGTTAACAGAAAACAAATTAATGCTGATATCTAAATAGCCAGTTGGACATTAAAGTCCTTAATATAAACTGTTCTTCATGGAGACCCAAGGCCAGTATTGTCAAGCTTTGGCCCCCTGATTGGGCCAGTTTACTTTGGTTAAGGAATTAAAATGCTGGCTTCGCTCAGAACTGGCCCCTAGTAGAGGCAGCCAGCCCTTTTTTTCTGGTTTAATAGGCCCTGATTCGCCTCTTCCTGTTCCCAATCCTTCTAGGTACTAGATGGCCAACTCTCACGGTTCTGCTGGCAGATGATCATGGGCAGGGTGTGCAAATGGGACAGGTCTTCCAGCTGGGGGGCAGCAAATGCCCGGTATACCCATAATGGTATTCAAAGCAAAGGATTAACTTTTCTCTCCATCTGTCCAGGATCACAAAAGTCAGCACTCTTTATTTAATTTCCCCGTATGCCACAGCTTTCATCTGAAGCTAACTACTTCATGAGAAGATCTGGTCAATTTAGTTTTTTAAAAAAATCTACTATATCTTTAAGTTCAAAGTAACACTACTGTATGATGACATTAATTGATTCCTTTAAAAAATAAAATATTGAGAATAAAGTATTGAGTGCAGGAAAAGATACCACTTTTTATCTTAAAATGTTAGTTCAATTCAAATGCAACATTTTGGTATGTTTTGAGAAAATTTTCAAGTATTTCAAGGATCACTCTGAGCAAAGTAGAATTAGGTTCTCAAGAAAAAGCAACAAACACAGAAACAAACAAAGCCAAGAGCATTATTTGGTATGGGCTCTAATAAAGGAGATTTAAAGAAGGTTATTATAAAGCAGTGCACAGTACTATTATATTCTATAACTAGTATACAGGTTTATTTAGTCTGGATTTTTGAACTCTAGATACATTTCATGGGAATGTGTTGATTTCCATGAAATTTTCAATGGAAAAGTGTTGAAACATGACTTGTTTCATTTTTATAACGTTCAAACGTTGTTAATACTTTCTTTTCATTTTATTTAATGTAAACATTTAGATAATATAATTAATATTATAGTATACATACACCATGCTTAATATTTGACATTATTTTATAATGTTTTGACTTTATTAACAAATGTAAATGGTTCAGAATAGGTTTTTTAAAATTTCCATTCCACAGGAAATTTTGATTTCCCAAATTTTTGTTCATTTCAAAACTAAATTAAATTGGAAATATCAGAATTTCCTGAAGGCAGAACTTACATTTTCTGATCAGCCTTATTTATGCACTTTTATCTGTGAATAATCATAAATACTTTTATCTGAGATTCAAGTGTTGGATACGAATCATTGCTAATGGAAGTTGATGAATTTATAGGTCCTGTAGTAAAAATGTAGAGATGGTCAGAAAAAAGAGGACATGTTTAATAAACAACCAATATTAGTTTATAAAAGTGAATGGTCACTTTTCCCTTTTAGTATGAATCAGACAGGCATGGCTGTATATTTTTCTCTGCAAATAAAAAAAAAATTAAGAAACATTTTTTATATTGAAACTCCTTATTCAACAGAATTTAAAACTTCTTTTATTGTGCATCTCTCTCTCTAACATCTAATGGATGAGCAAGACCCCACATTCAGTGAATGAAATACACTAATCCCTTTACAAAAACACTCTGATAAAAAGGGAGGAAAGTTTTGATTTTCCAGAAAAAACCTTAGTCCTTCAAAATCTTGAAACAGTTTGATGGATAAAGATAAGGATGATGCTGGCTTTTTACTTAGATCCTGATCTTGCAAAAGGATCTATATAAATAAGCACTTATATCTGGATGGGTTCTTTTTCAGGATTAAGGATGGATGAATCACTTTGGAAATGGCTCCATAATTCAATCTAACAACCTCTCAGAAGTAGTAACATAGGAATTTAGGAGGTTTCCAGAGAAAATACTCTAAAAATCTATCAATTTTAATAGAGAATGATGTTCTTTCAATTGAATTTTTAAACCAGCCTGCAGAATATAGTAAAGGGTGTCTGTATTAAGTGAGTTTAAAGTTCTGAAAAAAGTTGCATTCTGTGTCTAAATCCATATGACTTTTTCCATAAAAGAAACAAATTTTGTTCCAACTGGAAAATGTTGAGAATGAAAGATTTTTCTTGGCAATAGAATTATTACACTGTAGTGCAGCAGAACAATAATTATAGTAAACAGTTACCATTGTTCATTTATAATGTACATTATATTAATTATATTAATTAATTATATTAATATGTACAACCATATTACCTATGCTGGAAGGATATAACTCAAGTTATCAAATGCACGTTACTATATTCAACATCTCACCCCATTCTTCAAAAATATAATTACTGTACACATTTCCCACAAATAAATAAATAAATAAATAAAAGGTTTCCTGACAGATAAAATCACCTTCTGTATTATTATCCCTACTAACATTAGCAAATCTCCTACATAGCATTTTAACTTTTTTGTATATTTGAATAAACAGTAGTATCACCTTTAATTAAAGTAGGTTTTGCAAAATATCTGACCCCTTTGCCATTGATCTTTTTAATCTTATCTTATTCCGCGTCCTTTCTACTGAAGCCTGGTGATTAATGCTGCTACAGAAGTTTTACCAGCATGATTTCTTCCATCTTCTAATAACCCTCTGAGCCTGAATATGCTTCCTTTTATAATTATCAAATCCTGAAACTTTAACGAATGTCTTGCCTTACTCAATGCCTTTCTTCTTCCTTTGACTGCTTTATAATAATCGTCATTCTACCAGGACACTGGAGGGTTGCTCTTTCTTCCCAGATGACACAGGACTAGCCATAGTATTTGACTGATTCATCAGCAAAGGCTCCTGCACCATCAGTGTCAGTTTCCACAAAACCCCCAAAAGAGAGGGGCAAAACATAACCAGCTTGGTTTCTTTTTAAAATGCCACATTTCCCTAAACTTTCTTTATCAGATGAAAGCATCAAAGATGAAATACATATATGCACTCCCCATGATGATCATGCCCCTCTTTTAACATGTACATTTACCTAGGACCTGTTCTACCACACGTATACAGAGTAGTATCTTCCTGTGTGAGTAGTCCCATTGAAAGAAGGATGTAAACAATCTACTTTTAAAGAGATGTTTTTGCTCCCTTCCCCCCTCCTAGCCCTTCTTCTCTCCCACTCCTGTGACTCTCTCCTTCTTCTTCCCTGTTACTGATACGAAAGTTTTACATCTGCTCTCCTCTAACTCTTTCACCTAACCCAATGACCTTCTCCTATCACATCTTCTGACTTCCCTTACCAAGCTGTTATCCCTCCCTTCCACTCCACCGTTCCTCAGTCTTCTTCTCACAATACAAACATGCATCAATCTTCCCGCATCTTAAAAAACAACAAAAAAGAACAAGAAATACTCTTGATGCCACTGACCTTTTCCACTGTTACTCCATCTCCTTTCTTCCCTTCATCTCTAAGATCATTGAACATGGTGTCTACACTGCTGTCTGGAGTTCCCCTCCCCTAATCCTTTTTTTGCCCCTGGCATGCCACTGAAATTGTTCTCACCAAAATCTTGTATGTCTTTGGCGCCATAGCCAAAAAGCCAGCTGAAACCAGTACTCTACCAATAACTTGCTCAATCTATTGGCTTCCTTCAACATTGTCAAAGATGATTATCTTCTTGGTATCTTACCCTCCCTGAGCTTTTGTCTTTCCTCTTTTGATTTTCCTCCTACATCTCTAATCACTCTTTCAGTGTTTCACTTAGAGGGTCTTCCAGCTTTCTGTGGAGGTTCCACAAGGCTTTGTCCATGTTCCCTGCTCCTCCTCCTCCCATGCACCTTTTATCTGGGTAATCCAATCCTTAAACACAAGGTCACATAATCTTTAATCAAGTTAAGCATAATCAAGTTAGCATAATCTTTATGCTAAAAACTCACAGATCTACCTTTCCACTTTGGATATGTTTTTCTGTCCAGAGTTGTATCTCAGAATGTATCTCTGACACCATATCATGGCCCTCTGCTTTGGTCTTACTGATCTTAATCTGAGTTCTTAAAATTTTTCCTAACTCCTTCCTTCTTAGTCATCATGGACAACTTCACCATCTTCCCTGTCAATGAAGCCTGTAACTTGAGTATCATTCTCCACTTGGCCATCTCTCTTTAAATCCTCACATCCAGGCAGTGTCTAAATGTTGATGCTTCTCCTGCATTACAACTTTAAGGTATGACCTTTCCTCTCCATCCACATGGCTCAATCTCTCATCAAGATGTCAGGGACCACAGGTCTTGAAAGCTGGTACACAGGGCTCTTAAGAGCGAATAAGTTCCAACTTGCCACCCAATGACCGGCTAACAACTACCAAAACTAGAAGCTGAACTCTGACAAAAGACTCCAGTCCTGGGAACCAACTGGCAGAACTCTGGGGGTCCTGACTGGTTCCATGCTTCTATTTAAATCAAGGATGGGAACAAGAAGTTCTCCCTGCAGTGTGGTTTTCCTAGGTTAGGGACTGCTACCTTTGCTCTACCTGCTCCTATTGCCTTTCTCTGATCTCCTGGTAACCTGATCCTGACTTCCTCCTGGCACCTGACTGTTTGTTTGCTCTCTGGCCTGTCTCAGATTCTGACTTCCTAGTAAACCAACCTTGCCTGGCTCCTGATTCCTGCTCCAACCACCCTGTCAGATCATCCATGTCCTGGTTGTGACATCTGGTGTATCAACTATTGCAACCTCCTCCTTTCTGTCCGTGACAAATGCAATCTTGCTCCACTTATATCCATTCAAAATGCTGCTGCAAAGATCATGTTCCTAGCTTGTTCCTTGGAACAGATCAGCCATCATTCTGCGTCCCTCCCCTGGTTCTCTCTTATTCACTGCATTAAACACAGATTGCTCATTCACTTCTAACTTCTTTAAAGGCATCTATCATCTTCTATAGATATATCAACTCACACATCTTCTCTGCCAATTATATTGGCTTTTGTGGAGATGTTGATCTGGAACTTATTTGATCTGAGATAGAGTCATAGGAGAAGTGTTAAGTAAAATGATATAATCAGGTATGTTATGGGATGAAGACCAAAAAGAACACACACTGCTGGGTGCACAGAGGCATGGATCCTGCTCTGACTCTGGAGGTTTGAATTTGAATGATTGGCTCCTGTGAAGAGAGGAAGGGGGTTGGACTAGATGACCTCCTGAGATCCCTTCCAAGTCTAATCTTCTATAATTCTATGGTAAGTACAGCTGAGCTGTCTTATAAGTTTAGGCTGTCCCTATTAGAGTAAGAAGTAGGAAAGTCACTCTTGTTTTGTATTACTCTGATTAATAAAAGCTTAGTGTCTGGCCATGCCTTCAACTCTTGGGTTTGGCAAATAAGTGGATTTTGAACATAACTTTATTTTGAAGGCCTTGTACATAAGAATTAAAAGCAAATGTCCTCAGAAGAAGTTTAGAGGGGTTGAAAAGCTGTACTGGTGACCTAGTAACTGTGGTGTTGAAGCTATATGTCCAGGAAGGAGCAGGTCATGACAGTCTTAATCACTCCTCTGTTAAATTTTCAAACAAGCTCCTTCTTGCTTTCTCCCGTGCTGCCCCTGTAACATGGGTTTAGCTGCAAAGCTATCTCAGTGTCTTCTATTAGATCTCTTCTCTGCTGCAATGCCTCTGAAAACTTGATAATGGTTGAAGCAGATGGTGTGCTGTGACCATGTTCTGTCATGCTGAACAGTATCGTTTCACTGGAGATCACAATTCATTAGTCTGTAGAGACTGAAGCATCCTTTCAACCTTAAAGTACCCCCCGGTTGGGTAATATGAGGCATGTACAGGCCATGTGGTAGAAGGAAGCTTGCTCTGAACCTGTATGTGTTTGTGGATAAAGGAAAAACATCCCTTTCCAGGGCTATCAATGTGACCCTTTTCAGTAATTGAAATTCACTTATAAATAAAAGGAGATATTATAAGTAAAACTTATCAAATCTAGTTCCAAATGCATGATGTATAATTAAGTTATGTTTTCTACCCCATTCTGATCAATAATTTTCCTAAATTGCAATAAATTATGGCTATTGAAATCTCCGTCTAACAGCACTATGTTCTGAAGTTTATAGAGGGCAATATTTAACTTTCTATAATCAAAGGATTATAATGTTTCTCTAACTTACTATTAGAGAGATCTTGATACTATTATCTTCAATATTTTTTCCCACACCAATAATTATAAAGTAAATCCTTGACAAAATGAGGAGAAACTACTCCCACCCAGTCATTAGTAAGAAATGTGCATACATTTGCTAATGTGCATATGATTCATTAAGGGATGAAAAGAAAAACCCGAGTGATTTTAACAGGTAGACTTTAATCTGTCAATAATTTATGTTTAATATAGAGTTGAAATAGGGGAAGAGGAAACTGTAAAAAAAAAGAAAATTAAATCCTGTAACTTCAAAGACTCAGTCTAATGCTTCTAATCAGGGATCATTGACATGCAACTCAGATCCAGTCACTTCTCCCCTTTAGGCTGACTAAGGTACAGATGAGACCAAAAGGATATATTTTTGAAGAGGAAATGGGGAAATACTTCCAGAGATAGACTAGAGGATATTAGGAGACATATGGGCAGTACTGAAATGCCGATTTTAACTATGACACCTCTGAGAATAATCAATCCCATTCACGCCCTAATAAAAAATGGCCACAAACTCTCACGGATTGGCAGCCACAAGGGAGTAGGAATTTAAGATATCTTTACTAGAAGTTGTGTTGGAGATGCTGGCTGACCAAGAGGATCAGAGAGGTAAGGATTACATCTACCTGGAGGAAAAAGTCTATTTTGCTAATAAGCTGCCCTAGAAAAAGGGGAAGTAAGAGTGTTTTTTCATTGTACCTAATTCAAAGAACACCTCCCTAGTAAAACTGTTGCTGAGTATAAAATTCTTTCTCTGAGCCAAAAGTGTAATTAAAACCCTGGTAGAATGGACAGGCCTTGTGTGCAGTATGCTTGGAAAATCAATAGGCTTGAGCTTTGTTGGTGGGAAGGGGGAAGCAAGGTTCAAATTGCACAGGCTTTTCACTAAAACAGATTGATTGTGATCATTGTACTTAAAGCAATTAGTGCTGAAAAATTTTCAGACTTAAGAAAAGGTTATTTCTCTGGAGGTCTAAATGTACAGGTATAATGAACGTGTGAGTGATTCATGTGGTGACAAAGGGTTAAAAAACTTTTTAGTTTGTCTGTTTTCCATGCCTTAGATGGGTGGGGGGCTTGGAGGAGAGAGGGAGAAAGTGTTTTTTTATCTCGTCTATTTTCACTAATTTATGACTGTGTCAGTTTTACAACTTGAAATGGGACTTTCTATTCCTTGCTTAAAACTGTGGGTTTTATAAATGGATTAATTCTTAAGATACACACTTGCAAGCACACATTTATACAATTTAGGCTTGACTTATTGAGGAATCTGCACTGTTTCAATTTCAGCTCGTAATACTGCCGAGGTGAATGAATCCAATAACAGAACGCTTATTTAGCGGGAGGAGAGTGTTAGTCCCCTGCTGTTGCAGCTCTACTGAGCAACGGAACTGCAGGGGCTCATGTTCGGAGGGAAAGGGAATTGACCTTTTGGTCCACACACTCCGCCTGCCCGTTGGGTTACTAGGTTCAGACAGGCCCCCCTTGCTATTCACCCGACCAACTTGTGGACAGATGAGGGTGGCTGGAATCTGTTTTAGTCCAAGACCTGGTCAACGGTTCATAAATCTATCATTCATTTACACAATAACACACATTCTATATCCACTCTAAATCCACTATTTATTGGGGGATTTTACCTTACCACAAATTATCTTCTCTTATTCTTTTACAAATTCTTCATACACAAATAAAACTTAAAAAACAGTGATTACAATAACAGAAATACACAAAACAGTTAGAATTATTACTAATTTTATATTCACACTCACTACTCACCACATATATCAATGAACTCAGCTGCAGCAAAAAAAAAAAAAAACAAACATACCATGGCCAGGTTCTCCTTACTTTTATATTTTCATCCAGGTGGAACCTCTATCATATTCACACCCAGGTCTTCATCCGCAGAACAAAGCCCCACGGGTTATCAGCTCTGACATCCTACCCTATTATTTTGAGCAACGAGCTGGAGAGAGGCGAAACGGTTAATCAGACCTTTGCGCAGTGCTATTCTGGTGCACTCCCTTCTTGATTCGTGGCTCCCCGAAAAGCCTCGGTCTGACAACCCCTTTAATATCTCTACTTCAGCCAGTGTGTCTGCTAAGCCAATGATAGACCCTTCCTTTACCATCTTATCAGCAGCCCCCTCCTCAAAACTTTACTGCTGACTTGCAAAGCTAATTTTGCTGCGACTGCAAAATTCCCACGTCTGGGTCTGGAACTGCTACATGTACAAGTTCCTGTTATCATGGGTTTACTTCTTGGTCAAGGTCTTTTCTTTTTTCTTTTTTTCTTTTTTGCTGTCTCTGAGTCCCCCCCCACATGGATTTATAGCTTTTCTCAAGATGGACCTGAGGCACTGATTTTACACACATGTTTTTCCCTGTTACAACAATTCAAACTGTGAGGGGAAAATTGTCGTAAGAAAGGCCATTTTCTGTGTTTTTAGCCCAAGCAAACCATTTTGACTGCCTGCAGGCATTTTTGGCAGTCTCAGCTATTCTAACTTGCAACAGTCACCAGTTAACGGCCCTGACCTTCATACACTGATAAGCTTGTAGGGAACAGTTATTCCCACGTAAGCTAGACAGCTTCTACTTTTCTCCAATCATATGTGAAAATGTGCCCTGCCACCCTCCTGAAAGTTGTTTGTACCTCTGTATAAATACCTTAAACAACGGCCCCTAGGGGCCGGCCGCACCCAGTAGCTCTAGGTGCTAATAAACCTGTGATTCTTCCTCCTGTTGTCCGGCTCCTTCAATGACCAAAGCAAAGAACGAACATTCTCATAGCAAAACCTAACTCCAGTTCAGGACTTCACCCTTTTGTAGAAAACTTTGCTGTGTACTTTAGACTCAGCTACCTAAGCATGAATCATATCCATTAATCCTGAGCACATATAAGAATATTTCCCAAGTCAGTAATGACTGCTTAACAAGAACAAACTCCATTCACTGGCTAAGATACATGGTTCCATTATACAGAAAATACATTTTGAGGCCTTCACTGATCTTCATACCAATGACTAATATACCAGTATAGTGTGTTATAATTCCAGTCTGCATTATAAAATACTCCCTTCTTAAGAACGTAGGAATGGCCATATTGGGTCAGACCAATGGTCCATCTAGCCAGTATCCTGTCTTCTGACAGTGGCCAATGCCAGGTTTTCAGAGGGAATGAACAGTACAGGTAATCCTTAAGTGATTCACCCCCTATCATTCACTCCCAGTTGCTGGCAATCAGAGGCTGCTTAAATAGAATATATAATTATTAAATGAAAGAGCCTGATGATTGATCTCAGAATGAATGAAGTACAATTCTGTATGAATTTCAAGGGCTCATCCATCTGACTTTTACTGTATATGAGAACATGTGCTTTGCTCATCGTCATAGTTCATAAATGGTGCACTTAAAACATGATATAAACTTAGATTGAACAAAAATAGATTTTTTATATGAAGAGGGAAAGACATAGATAGACACATTGGTTCTGTTTAGAGCTGTACATACTATGGACTGACTAAAAAAAAGAAAGTACATTTATGTTGTCATCTTGTGAGAACACTGAAGTAAGTCACCACAGGTAGTCAACTGAAGGAGGAATGAAAAATTAGAAGGATGTGAAAAAGATATTCATTCATTTCAATGTGTAAATAATCACAGGGAGTTAGACTGTGCTCTCCCAGGAGCAATTCATACATGGGCATCCTGGAGAGAGGGAAAAATCTGAGGCAACAAGGGTCATATAACTATTGAGATTATATAAATTCATAGTTCCTCAGATGATATAAATCAGAATAGTTCAGATGACTTCAGTAAAGCCCTGGAGTATACTTCTACAATGATCTTCTCCACACTCAGAGATCTAAACCTTAAACTACATGGATTTACTAAGTTGGAGGGTTTGGAAATAAGAGGTACACTGTTGTTGAATGTCCTATGCCCAGAGTTCCAGAGTATGCTTCCCATGTTACCATTTTCTCTGCACCAACATACAGGTGCTATAGTCTTTTAAAAATAAAATTGAGCATTGAATATCTTTATTGATCTAAAACAAAGGAAAATTGAATGACAAAAAATAAGGTATAATGAAACTGTTTGCAAATTTACACAAACACAAAATGATGGTTGCCAAGAAAATGAGTGATATTGCACATAAATATTAAAATAAACATTTCACATCTCATGGAGTAATGGAAATTATGTGTATGCCCAGTAGGACTGAGTTTTGGTTGCTCTGATGATCATTTCTTTGGAATATCAGAATATAAATTCTCAACCCTAACATTGCCTTAACATTTCCCCCCCATTTTACAGAGAGAAATGACTGTATTAAACTCTAGTCTCTGAAATTGGACAGAGAATAGCTTCTATAGTCTGTTTTCTGTGCTTGTAAAGAAGATTAGGTGCTTCTGGAAAGCATTTCATTAACAAGTTCCTGGAGAATAAAGATCACAGTGATTTAAATTTCAAAAGAATCTTAACTACCTTAGAAAATTATATTTAAAAATATCAGTTAAAATCATCTAAAGCAGTAATAATGTTAGTCATCCAGCAGTCATACTTAGGGAGTCATTTTATTTTTAAAATGACTTTACAAAAGAAACTGACACCTGTGATCTCAAAACTCAAAATACATTGAGAAAAGTTTGGAGTTCTAAATTATGCATGATACATAAAGCTATGGTGGGGGAGAATTCTTGTACTGTCAATTATTAAATAGTTTATTTTTATATTAAAGAATAAATCCTTTATGCAGAAATCAAGGTGCCATATATAACATAGCACACTGCTATGGGCTTTTTAAAATTATACTTTATCACACATGTTCAGAGTATTTTCTGGCTGGATATGTCAACTCAAGTGGTAATATAGAGCTTAAATCGCAACAGAGACAAGAAATAGCCAGGTCTAATAATTAAAAGGAGCAGACCTCATTCACCTCCTGTCAAAAGAAAAAGAGTGGGTTTCAGCAGGGGAAAACTACAGTTTTCTTATTTATTCATGAAGTGCTGTGTAATTTGATTCTCAGAATGTGGTCAAACAGCATGGATATTGCTATTTCATTGCCAGTGGCAGTTTTGCCTTTGAGGGCACCTGTGGAACTTCCTTGCTCAGAAAACATATTAAATAAAATCCAGTTACAATAAAATAAATTTAACTGCTGATTAATTGCACTGACTCCTGACTCTCCATGTCTATTCACTCCAGCACCAGGTAGCTGGGCTACAAGGAGGACATCTGCAGCTCTGAGAACCATCTGGTGACACCAACACAGTGCGGAGGGGCATTTTCAAGAGTGCTTTAAGTTAAAAATGTTGCATGCATATCTCTGTAGCAACTCAGCTCTTTGCACCCATAGTAGTGGTGGGATGGATGGGCTCATAACAATGCAGATACCCTTGGGGTAAAATTAAAGATGCCTTCCGAATTTTGAATAGCTGGACTTTGGTAAGATTAAAACATCAGTCTTCCCATTCCATGGATGCTTGTTTCTGCACTCATTTTCACAGGTTTTGTTAAGCAAGCAAATAAAACGTGATGGCGGGGAGGAGGATAGAAAGGATTATTTTTAAAATGCCATAAGAGCTACACCAAGGGAGATTTACGGGTACTGCACTTGGGAGCTAAAGAACTGGCTTGCGTGGACTGCTCCGAATTAAGAGTCAAATCCTGACCCAGATTCAAACTGCAGAATGGGAGATAGGAGCCACCCAGGACTGCACAAACCAGCCAGCTGAACCCTGACCAACCCTGCAGATGATCACACTAATTCACAAGCATACCTGTTGCCCCTCAGTAAGTAGCAGGCACAGTGCTGGTTGGGGTTTATGGGGCTATTCATTTCCCCCCACTCTCACACACCCAACTGCTGTGTGCTTCCCACTTTGTCCATCTGATCTGTCACCGGAAATGAGATTATAGCAGCCATATAGCTGCAGTAATCCATGCACAAGTCCAAGGAGGTAGAGAAGCAAGACTACAAGTGGGATGTAAGGATTGTCTGATTGTGTAAGGGGGAAAAATCTTTAGTCTAGTGTCTTTCGTATGTTCTCACAAACTAAGGGCTATAACTGTGGGCTTCATAACTCATTCAGTACCTCTAGGCTATCAGAACGGCGTTAACCATCTACAACATTATATGGCCCCTCTCATTGTAGTACCTGAGCATCTCATAAACATCAAGCAGTTTATCTTTACAATGCTTCTGTGAGGTTGTCATGTTTGGGGTTTGACCCAGACTCAGGAGAGATTGTGTCACCACTTGCACTGTAACCCTGAGTTCCTTGAAATGCTTTGCTGATGTAGCTCCCTTCTCGATGCTCCCAGCCAGCATGCAAGCATGCTCTGAGTGGCTGTGAGTTAAGCAGCTGTGGTTCAGCAATTCTGACTCCAGCAGCCTGCTTGTTACACCACAGCCACACTCTGGTCTCCATTAGCCTTGGTTACTATTAACCAAGTGACCCCAGCACATCCCTAGTCCTGAATTTCCCCAAATCTGCGGGCCTGGAATGTCCAGCCCTCTCCTGGAACATTCCAAGGAGTAATAAGGTCTACTGCTCCTTTAAAGAGCCAAAAGCGCAGCAGCTTGTTGCCTTAACTGGAATTAATAATCACTTAGGGTTGGTCTACACTTACCTCGGCGATTCGGCAGCAGTCAACAGGAGTTATGCAAAGTACACAAAGAACATGCGTAACTCCCATTGACTTCTGTGCTTCTCTTCTGCGTGCCATCTTCACTGCACTTCACTAATGGGAACCGCGTTCCCATCAATGCAGCGCTACACCACTTCAAGAGGTGGTTTTAGTACACCGACTTCTGGATCAACTGAGTGGGTCTTCACTGACTGTTCAGTCCATCCAGATAAGTTGGTCTGATGGCAGCAACTTTGCTGCCATCAGTGTAGACATAGCCTTAGACTCACAGACTTTAAGGTCAGAAGGGACCTTTATGATCATCTAGTCTGACCTCCTGCACAACACAGGCCACAGAACCTCACCTACCAACTCCTGTAATAGACCCCTAACCTATGACTGAGTTACTGAAGTCCTCAAATAATGGTTTAAAGACTTCAAGGTACAGAGACTCAACCAGCAAGTGACCCATGCCCCATGCTGCATAGGAAGGTGAACCCCCCCGCCCCCTGGGCCTCTGCCCTGAAAATTCCTTCCTGATTGCAAAGCTGGTGATCAGCTAAACCCTGAGCATGTGGGCAAGACTGACCAGCCAGCCACCCAGAAAGAATTCTCTGTAGTAACCCACCCCATTTAACATCCCATCACAGGCCAATGGGCATAGCATAGCACTTCAAGACAAGCACACATAGGACTGGGTTGATTTAAAATAAAAGTAAAAGAAGTTTATTTAATCAAAATGAGAGGTTTAAGTGAGTTCAAGAATAAGAGATAAAGTCAGAAATGATTACAAACAAATAAAAGTGCAAAACACCTTCTAGTGTTTCAGAATTAACAAAACTACAGTCGTAGTTCAAGGGAAGATTGTTCCCACACCTTCTTCCAGCAAGATGGCTCATCTACCCCTTGGTCACAACCTCCCACATAGGCCAAAATTCTCAGTTACTTTATCTTCTTAGGTGAAAGATAACTTGAAGTTCTTAGCCCCACTCTTTTGCAGTCTTTTGAAACGTATCCTTCTTAAAGTCCGTTGGCTTTGCTGTGAGGAAAGCTGCCATGGTGTCTGATAGAGATGGTTCCATGCTAGTTTCTTCCCGATTTGTGCTTTCTACAATGCAAATTGACCTGTCCCAGCGGCCTCCAATATGCCAATGAATGGCCACATGACTGGGATTGCCAGCTGTCTGTGATTACACCTGAATGGAGGTGTGAGTCTTTCCTTTGTCTGGAAGAAACCTGTGTGCCCACTTTCCAGACTTGTCTGATTCAGACACATTTTAGTCCCATATTTCCTTCCCATTTGTACTGTCCTTTGGGCATTTACTGTACATACAGCATGCAAGAATATTAATAATCAGTCTTACTGGGTTTTCAATGAAGCCTTACATAACACCTATTAGGTACAGAGTATAACATAAGTGAATTGGAGAACTCTGAATTGGTCAGGCCAGCTGAAATTCACTACCTAATACCAGTGAATCCCTTGCCCTCTGGCATTGGGACACTTTTAGGGTTACAGAGGCAAGGAAGCATTATGCCCCTTTTGTAGCTGGGGAACTGAGACAAAGAGAAATTAAGGGACTTGAATGTCTGCTTCAGAGCCAGGAACTGAATGTAGCCCTCTTGTGTGCAAGTGCAGTGTCTTATCACACGATGATTCTCTTTTTCAATCCTTCATTTGCTCCATGTCCAGTGTCTCACTTAATATCATCCCTGTTATATATATTATGGGACTAGCATGTAAAATACTATAGCAGTATATATGTCTGTGCATGTGTGTATAGTTAGTTTATATAAAGACTGCTATCTACTGGCCTGTGAGAATAGCTGTTTTTTTATTGTTTTGTGTATGTTCAGTAAAGTTTTTATTACAGATGGTTGAGAATTTTTCCACAAAATCAGTCTTCTGATTTTTCCATTAGGCAAATCAAAACAAAAATTTTCAATCAGGTCAACTTAACCCAAATTTGAATATTCCAGTTTGTTGAACTGACCCAAAAACATTTTGTTTTGTGTCATTTCAGTATTAAACTGCATCCCCCTATTGTGCCTTATTGCCCCATGGGAGTTCTATTTGGGGTGTCTGATGTTCTCATTCTCTCCTACTAGCTGTATCCCTGACTGGTCTACATCTCCCATCATGCAATATGATCTCCCTCTGACAGAGCCACATAATGCACCATTCAATCACGTGACTGCAGGTACATCATGGGAGATGTAATTTGGCCAGGCAGCCTGGTCCATTAAGAAGAATAGGGTTATAAGGAACCTGAACAACAACTCTTATGAGGCAATGCAGCATAACAGGGAGATGCAATTTCATATAGAATTGATAAAAAATCAAACATTACTGGTCAGATTAACCAACTGAAATGTTGACATGTCAAAATATTTTGTTTCAATTGAAAATTCTGAAATGAAATGTTTTTCTATTTTCCAATTCAGTTTTTCTTCCCCCAAAAAACTTTGTATTCTGTGAAAAATTTTGGTATTTCAACTTTTTGTCCTAATTGAGGATGAAAGCAATTGTGGATATACTGGAATTTTCCATTGCATAGAAGTCTTAATGTACCCAGATTATTGCTTCCAGAAACCACATACAGAGTTTTTGTTTTCAAAGCAATGATGTATTTGAGTTGAGTGTAAAAGAAATAATATTAATTTCAAAAAATGTGAAAATTATGACTGTTTTTTGTGTAGATGATTTACCATACAAAAGGGTGTAGCCTGATAATCAAATCATGTCTTATAGATTTATTGGAAAGAGGCTCCCTTCACATATCTTATCAGTGGTAATTTAAACCCCATTTCTCAAAAATGACTAAAAAATAGATGCTTAGTTGCTTAATTTATTGTTGAGAATCCCTAGCTGATTATCTATTCCTCTCACACTTTTGGCATCATTATATCTGGAGCTGGGAGATAGATTCCCAATTCTGGAAAAAAAAGTGTGGAAAATTTTATATCCTGTATCAGAATGAAAATCTAACCCCTCTGTTTTGTGTGTGTGTCTGTGTGGGACTGAGAGTTTGTTTTGTTTTCTTTCCAGAAACACTGAACTATTCCCTGGAGTGGGAAGATTTTGGTGTTTCCTAAATGAGATATGATCCCCAGGCTCCCCAACTCTGTAGGAGCCTTCCAGGTGAGCTGCCTTGGAGCCAGTAAATTGGAAACCCTGAGAGTCCGAGCGCCGTGGCAGCCCATCTGATGAGCTGCTGATGGAAAAACATTCCACAGAAAATTTTTTGACCAGCTCTAATCATATCACAGATTCAGTACTGTGCAGCTCAACCTAGGGGCACTAAATCCAGGACTAGATTTTAAGAAGTGCTCAGCATTCAGAAGCTCCCATTGAAAATAGCTGTTGAGGTGCCTAATAGAAGCTGTTAATTTCTGAGCTCTTTTGAAAATCTGGTCTCCCACTGTTTTAACACTGGCTGGAAATCAAGATATTATTATTTGGTACAGTAGCACTCAGTGGAATGTGAATAAAAGCACATTGTGCTAGGCACAGTCCAAACCTAGAGCAAGAGACAGTCTATCCCCTGAAGAGTTTATAGCGGAAATAGGCAGGACAGGCAAAAGGCAAAAGGCTGTGAGTGGCAAAAGAGGTGCAGAGATACGAAGTATCTTGACTAAGGTAACACAGCATGTCAGTGGCAGAGCTAGAAATGGAATCTAGTTCTCCAGTATCCTTGTTCAGTGTTTTATCCACCAGACCTGGAAAAATTGTACACTGCATGCTCTCACACTCCCCAAAATCCTGACTCACCAACTCATGAGCCTCTACAACCACACCCTCCCAGTACCTCAGCCCAGGAAGCCTCCACCTACTGTCCCCTCCCGGGAACCTCTGCTACCACACCCCAGTTCCCTCTCCTGACTTCTCCCTGCTTCTCAGCCTTGGATCCATCCTGCTTTCTAACATCAAGAGCATATTGGAACATGGGGGTCACAGAGCAATTCAAGTTTGGCCCCATTGGTCCCTCCATCATGATAGGGGAGCAAAACTGAGTGAGTGGTGTTGCGACCTAGCATATGGGCTGTGGCAGTGCTGCTCAATTTTGCCCCCACTGCCCCTCAATCATGATGGGGGGCTTGGCAGGGCCAAAATTGAGCAGTGCTGTGACTCCTTCTCCTCCCATCCTCATGCTACTCACCCACTCATTCAACGTTGGCTCTGCCAGCCGTCTGTCATGACCCAGGAGCTGAGGAACCAAACCTGAACCAGCAGTGGGAGGTGTCCTTCTTCCTGGGATTCTCACCAATATGACTTTCAGGAGCCACCAGCACCCAAGAACGGCATACTTGCTGAGTATAAAGAGTGCACAGCTGCAGTTGCCATGGCTATCCACTAGGCCATGCTGCCTCCCAGATACTTTTTTGTTTACATGATTGTGAACCATTGTAAACAATGTACACAACCATTGTAGCAATAACAGCCTTAGATCCTGGCCTGACTGAGAGCCATTATTATTATTTGACAAAACTATCTTTCACACATGCATATTACCTGAAGAATGCAGAACAAATGCAATGACCCTGAAATTAAATATTGCACAGATCCATGCAACCAAATCTCAGCATTCACTCTATTTTAGCATCATGGCGAAAGTGGCCTTGATTACTCACCTGGACACACCCAGCTGGATGAAGTAGCTGCAGAACAAATGTACATTTTCATAACAGAAAACAACCGGCACATTTTCAAAGATGTGTGTGCTCGCTATGATCATTTATGGCTGCAGTATTTCAGGCAAAGCACAAGTGGGGCCTTTCCTTTATTAAAAAAATAAACAAAACCCCATATGAAACTTCACTGGACAGCTTTCTAATGATATTTTGATGGGTTTCCAGGAATAAAGTTATTCTGTAATCACGGATCATGAAACAATAAAATTAAACTCTCACCAGAGAGCCGACCACATCAAAGATGACTGCTGAATAAGAAATTAATTTTGGGAACATTTATTTTCATGTTTCTTCTCCAAGTCATTGCCGGTTGCTCTTTCCATTTAAAATTGACTGTTTTCATTTTCCTGTATGAGTTCCCCTTAGATACTCTTACAGGCTTTTGGCAGGTTAAGACTGCTCAAGGCTCCCTTTCCTTGAACTAGCCAGGTCCATGCAAAATGGCACCTTGACATAGGCATTAGAAAAATACTCATTGCTCTTTGCATTCTCTCCCGTTTATTTGTTGTTTATGCGCTACAGGAGAAGAGTGAATTCTGTCTCTACACTGTTGTGTGTGACCCTGTTTTGACTGCAGTCAATGTCAAAGCTCACTTTGATTACAGCCAGTGTAGCATTGAGCCCTCTCTGTCTTCTCAATAATCAGTAATTTAAAAGCTTAAAGTGCCTGTTCCCTGTACTCACCTGAGCCTCAAGAGCACTCGGAACACTGGGGCCAGAGTTCTGAAGAAGAAGAAGAAACCCCTCCTACTCTAATGCTTATAGACAGGATTTAGGGACCACGAAGAAAAGTGTTATGCATCTGAGTCAAGCATACAAAGCAGATGGGCCTAGTTGTTCAACCTCCACTTTCCCAGGAGTGTCCAGATCTTTAACCCATTGCTGTCTGGTCACTGATGACAAAAGTTACCTTATTCTCCCAGGCCCAAGGCAGCACTACAATTATTTCTCAGTTGCTAAAAGCACTGAAAAATGTGTTTTCTCTTTCACCATACAAAACACGTATCTTCAAAATAATACACATTGTATTAATAGTGCCAAATAGTTTATTTACTTCATGTCATCCACAAATTTGCTAAAAATAATTTAATTCTCTTTACTTAAGCATAATTTTATACCCGATCAAAGAGCTAGAGGACAAAATAATGAATTTAATTAATGCATTGCCTTTTTCATGCCATCTGAAATATTTGTGCACACCGCATATATTAATGAATTTGTATGCGTAGCAACTCTGTGCAGTAGCAAATTGTTGTTCCCATTTTCCATGAGGAATTGAAAGCCAAGGACACAGAACAAGTGTCAATGGCAGAACCTGGATTACAGCTCAGTGGTCCGGGGTAAGATCTTCAGCATCCATCTGGCCCCTTTCTGTAAAAGGGCCATAAAAGCATTGATTTCCTCCATTTCAGGTACTGTGGAAGATAAGTTATAAGGCTGCCTTCTGAGGACCCAGTTGTAAGCCTCGGTATACGATGAGTAGCTGGGGTGGCAGCAGTGTTTAAGGAGCACAAAGCAGCTCAGGGAGTGCCCATGAGGCTGCTCAGAAAGGCTGTGTGGCGTTCTGGGTGGAATTCAGACCAGTGAGAGGTTGTGTCATCGCTTGTACTCCAAAATGCTTCTGCTATCTGTGGCTCCCTAACCAGAATGCTAGCATGCACTTCATGTTCTGTATGTCGTACAGTTCTGATTCAACCACTTTGAATCCAACAGCCTGCCAGCAATTATCACAGACACATTTTTGTCTTTACCTCACTTGTATAATGGTCGCACCCCCAACACACACCTCAGTCCCAAACATCCCCAGACCTTTGTGCTCTGATATATCCAGCCCTCTCCTGCAACATTTAGAGGCATAACACAATCCATTTGTTCCTTTAAGGAGGCAAAACACATCAGTTTTCTATCTTTATTGGAGCTGACTATCACTTTAATACAAACACAACACTTGGGTTAGATTAGTGGCAAAACAAGTTTATGATCAAAACAAGATAGAATTTTAAGTTAGCTCAAGTATAAGAGATGAAGTTAGAAAGGGTTACAAACAAATAAAAGTGAAAACACAGCTAAATGTCTAAAAAGTAATCTAGCAAGATATAGGCTTTGTTCAAGATGGTTTATCTCACCAGCCATTCTTCTTCCCAGCCATGGCTGACATTTCCTCAGTCAGGACCTTCCCCAAAAGTACAAGGTGCTGGCTTCCCTTGTCTTCTTAGGTGAAAGATCTTTGCCTAAACAAGTTTCTCACCTATATTCAGCTCCTGAGACTTCAACCTCCCCTTGGCTGAAGGACCCATCCTTCTCAGCTTGTGTTCCCTGCACCTGTCTAGTGATGGATGCCTAAAATGGTATCTGTCCTTGCTTATATCTCCCAAAGTACTTCAAGAGGCAGGAAGCCTTCCTGTGTGCCCAGCTTGCTGTGTCCATCAGGAAGCTGACCTGATGCTGTTCTTCCCTTCCTGTGGGCTTCCTATATCCCTGGATGTAAATAGGGCTTACACTGTTTTGATTCTACCATGCATTATTTACATAGGAGACAGATAAATAGCTTTTCCTCCTGTCTGGGCAGGAACTTATCCTTCCTTTGTTCAGCCACACACTTTAAAAAATAATACCAAGGAGTATTCGTAATTCCTTCTGTAGTGTTAATACACACATTTCACAATGTTATTAATCACCAGTGTGTTACAGACATTCATAAAAGAACTTTCACGATACTCTAATGTCATTATGCAATCAGTTGATTCAATTGCTTCTTATTTGAAGTTTGGACACCCCCAGTCTTTATAGCTCAGATTAAGTTTCTCTTCCCTGCTGGGATGGAGCCACATTGTCTTTTCCCCATCGCTTGTTTTCTAGATACCTTTATTTATCTGACATATAAATACATTCACTTATGAGGAGAGGCTTGTTTAGTCTGCAAAAGAGAAGAATGAGGGATGATTTGATAGCAGCCTTTAACTACCTGAAAGGGGGTTCCAGGGAGGATGGAGCTAGGCTTTTTCTCAGTAGTAGTAGATGACAGAACAAGGAGCAATGGTCTCAAGTTGCAGTGGGGGAGGTCTAGGTTGGACGCTAGGAAAAGGTTTTTCACTAGGAGGGTGGTGAAGCACTGGAATGGGTTACCTAGGGAGGTGGTGTCATCTCCATCTTTAGAGGTTTTAAGCTGTAGCTTGACAAACCCCTGGCTGGGATGATTTAGCTGAGGGTTGGACTAGATGACCTCCTGAGGTCCCTTCCAATTCTAATCTTCTATGATTCTATCATTCTCATTATCCTTCAAAATGCTTTGGAAGTAATGGCCTTGTGTAGAAAACATATTCCTTAGTTTAGAGTGGGTAAGTCAACTTTGATTGGCAAATGCATTTTAAGAACTATAATTCCAGTTTATGTCCATATCTTTTCATCAATTGCTTGCACCTATATTACACATGGTATTAATAACCAGCGAGTTCTGAGCATAGTACATGGCATGTTTTAGATACAGATTATAACAATAGTGCGTTGGGGTACACTGGCCTGGACAGGCCAGCTGAAACTCATTGCTAGATATCAGGGTGTCTCTTACCTTCTGCCCTTGGGTTGTTCTTAATGTCATAGGCTGGTATGACTTAGGTGGGCCCTCTAAGTTACAATGCTGTCTAAGTTACAAGGAAGGCACCCAGTGTCTAAAGTAGCTCAGGATTGGGAGAGCACAAAAATCCCCACCCTGCCTAGGCTATGAGTTCGGGGCTGCTGGCCTTACAGGCAAAGCAAAGAATTTCAACTCGGAAGTCCCAGACTCACAATCTTATGCTCCTGTCCCTGGCCCACATTGCCTTTGCTTGCAAGCAATATTTAATTCTTTATCTGTATCTTTTCAGTTTCAGGCCCCTCAGAAGTAGTGATGCACGAAACCATAACAAAATAAAGGATTTTATAAACTTATGCCACTTATGGATTGGTACAACCATTATCAAAATAGCATCTGCATTACTGAATGGTAATCAGTCAGAGATTTTCTTTCTGTGTAAATCACTGTCCTGCTCCTTCAACCTCTCCGCATGCAACTGTTGGCTGGGTCTTTAGAGCAGGTTCCCAAATTGACTGACTTTAGCATCACTTCTACTGCTTTCCAGAAAATCCAACAAAGAGCAGTACAAAATAAATGCATCTGCCAAGTGTGGGCAATTTGCAGTTAGAGAGGTTAAAAGAATTCATCAAGCTTAAACTCTGATTGCACGAAGTCTCCTTCTTTCTGTGCTGTCCATCACCCCGCATTTTACACAGTGTCTCCCTAGGTCACAGAGCTCTTCAAAGTAGCCTGTGTGAAAAATGTTGCAAAGATTTCATTGACAAATGGCTTCTTTTGTTTCAGGAGCGGCTCCTAACCCGAGGGCCCCCATTATCAAGCTCCCCTTGGTTGTGTGGAAGTAATTAATTGCTCCTCAGGGGTTCTTGGTTAGAAAAATGTTCAGCTGAGGATGTTTTGGTTTTAAGGCTGGTTTTCCTGGGTTTGATCATTGTACAGAATGCACTGGCAGAGCTTTGAACAGAAGACAGAGAAAGAAAGCCGTTCCATCCATTAATTCCCAGTTGTTGTGCAGGCATCAGTTATGTATTGATTTATTGGAGAGATTTCGGTTTCTTGTTTCATTTCATTCTCACACACCCCTGACATTCCCTTATAATTTACCAACCAAAAACATGCTCTTATTTTATGAGCGTCTGCCTTATTCATCTGTTAAATATGTAGTACAGATGGGCACAGGCAAGACATCTGGAACCAGTATTCCAAAGGTATACTATAAGAAAAAATATATAAAGCACCTTTAGGAGAGACTTTCACAGTACGGTATTTTCAGGAGCACACGTTTTTGTTTGTCGTTTTGCTCTTCTGTCACCTAAACATTTTCAGTATAATCCAGTAATAATACTTAATTTACACAATATTTTTAATCTCCAAAGCACTTAGAAAACATTAGCTAATTTATCCTCACAATAGTCCCGAGATATAGCTCCTATTTTAAGGATCAGGAATCTGAGACTCAGAGCTCAATGCTAACATTTTCAAATCTGGCTGCCTAAAGTCAGGCACCGTATTTTCAATACTTTAAAGGTATGTCTACATTGGGATAAAAACTTCATGGTCAGCCCAGGTCAGGCTTAGGTTCCAGGGCTGAAAAATCACTGTATAGAATTTTGGGCCTGGGCTGGAGCCTGAGTTCTAGGTCCTACGGTTTTTTAATCCCTGTGCAGACATAACTTTGGGATTAGGAGGGGGGAGGGGAAGGGGCAGGAAAGGTGTTTTTCTCTTGAGTTACTGTAACATGATTGAACTTCCCACCCTTAATACTCATGTAGAGAAAGTTTTAACACCTTTAAAGTCATACGAGCTGGTTATGTTGTAGGCTAGGCTCCTACTTGCGGCATAACGTACCCAGCAAACATGACTGAAGAATTTTACACTGTATCTACACAGGTGTTAAGGGGGCTTCCAGCCATGTTAAACTAGCTTATTTGAAAGAAGACTCTTTTTAGCCCAGGCCCAATGGCTTGCTGAAGCCTTCACAGCAAACCACAGTCAGAAACAGGAGTATAATTTAGGACCGTCCCTGACTCCTATTCTCAGATCATTATTACACAGAATAGATATATGAGTAAAAGAGATTAATCACTTAACACTAGACCCAAACACATATATTTCACAGTACTTATGTTTCTGTGTGTATTCATGTTTACAGTTTTCATGAGTATTTTATTGAGATATTGTAAGAAGCCATTGAAAATAGCACATAGGCTCCAAAGTCATTTATGCACTTTTGAAAACTTCACCCCACATAAAAACTGACCATATGTTTGCACTGTTGAATGCAAAGGAAAAGACTCACATGTTGTCCTCAGCTTCTTCCCATTGTAGGGCCCAGTCTTGCAAAATACTTACTGTTTTCAGCTCCTACTGCCTCCAGTGGGCATTGAGGGAGACTCCAGACACCAATTCATCCAGCCAGATGTGCCCTCTGTATTGGAGTCAGTGCGCAAATAGTTGATATTGCTAAGCTTGAAGGCTGAATAAATGAATAAGTAATTTTATCTACCACAAAATACTGCTTGGGACTTACTTTTCCATAGTTATCAGGATAGGTAATCAAGAGAACTAAAAGGTAGACCGTTATTGACAATAAGCACCTCGGCTCCTAAATTGCATAATGCATCTCAAAACATAACAGGCAGAATTACTGGCAAGACTTTTTAACGATTTACAAGCAGGGTGCTAAACTTTGAGAAAAAAGTCCCCTGAAAACTCATGTTTGGAAAGGATAAGTACATGCTGACATTAAGATCATGTGTTCTCCACAACTTTCCTACTCAAATAAAATGTTAATGAATAATTCAGGATGATACACATGTACTGAATTATGATACCCAAAGATGAAAAATTGCTGAATGGTAAAATAAGGGTTTTGCTTTGTCCGTAGTTTATGATTATGTAACAGTGAATGAGTTTGGATGGGGCAGGGTAAAACTTATGCTAAGCCTTTGCTTGACATGGATGTGGTCTTGCCAGTCTTTCTTTTACATAGACTCACTAAGACAATACTTCAGCTGACAGGATAAGGGTGTTTTGAAATGTATTGCATTGGAAGAGGAAGAGGAAGTTAATCAGTATAATAAAAGACACAAAATGAAAAAAATGTTTCTATGTTGAGAAAAACAGGAGCAAGGTGACCTTTGGACATAATGACATGAAAATAGTGTAGACACCAAAAGTTATGCAGATTGAAACTCGTGCATCTGTATGGTGTGGATTATGTAAACCACAAAGCCTACATTGATTGGAAGAAAACTAATGAAGATGTAAGGTGGAAAGATATAAAAACCACATGAGAAGGCCCAAGTTGGAAAATACTGCAACACAGAATTCCAGCCCAGGGGAAATACCAAGCCAGAGACTGAGAACATAATGAAGTACAGGAGACTATCCCAGTGCTTCAGAACACGGTAACTTGGGCCTCTACCTAGTCCATTTTATTTCTGTATTTTCTATCATCAATATATGATCAGAAATTATAAGTGACAATGATTATCTAAAAATTTATAAGATAAAGACAAAAATTGATTAAGCCTAAATTGGCTGGACTCATGCCTCAGTTTCCCACCTTACAATTGCCATAATTGTAACTGGACATGGGTGATCAAGGGTACGAGCAGGTAAGAAGGTCTATGCTACTAATAGTCCTCTGCTGGTCACTTTTGTGGAGGGAAACTAATATGGAGTCTCTCTGCCCTTCTGGGGGAAAAGATGGATTCTCTTTCCCTTCTGATTTCTAGTCTGTGAGGATAGCTGTCAAGGCCTAAGATGGAATGTGCTTTGCTAGCAGATGTTTAGACTTAGAATCTATTACCATAACAAGATAGTTATGAGAGCTGGGCGCCAGTAGGTACGGAACGTGGAGGAAGACCTTGCTGTTCAGATAGAGGGGGGTGAGAAGTGCTGGGCCCAAATATTCTTAGATAACGAGCCCTTTGCCTTACTTTTGTCTTAGCCTCTGCCTTTCTCATGGAAATTGTGACATATAAGACTTGTTTGTGTAAGGTTATATAAGCTTTAAGAAATGTATGCTGAGGGTTGCCCTGACCATTGGGCCATCTTTCTTTACATAGAGAAATAAACTTTGACTTTGGTAACCTGCTGTCTGGCTAATTGGACCATCCGCTGGGCAATGGACGTGTAAGTTAGGACCCCTGAGTCTGGGTTCCTCGACACTTTGTACTGAGGCTTTGTACCAAAAGACCTTTTAGGGCTCCAGTATAGTACAGTAGCTAATGTCGTTTACGTGACTCATAACAACAGACTATATTGCTAAAGGCTTGATCCCATCAGATGCTGAATGCTCTACACTCCCCCTGACTTCAGTTTGATTGGAGGTTGCTCATCACAACACGACAGAATCATGCAATAAGAACAAGTAAGAATCTGAAAGGTCACAATTGTCTGTGCCTCCCTCAAGCAAATTGGCAGTAAAAGGGTGGGACAATAGATCTTTACTTAAAGATTTCTTGTGGTTTCAGGAGATTGATTTTACTGCAACATGTTGGCCTGTGGGATTTGCAACAAAGAAAAAATAATTTTGATTCCACCCATCGTGCATCACTTACATTAGCAATCTCTAACAGATGGTTTACAAACATGTGGGGAGATGCATGTTGAGGGTGAATTTTTTCAGCCATCTTTTTTAAAGGAGCTCACAGGTAAAGTTTAACCAGAGCTGTGGGAGGGAACAGTTTTATTTAAACTCCCACACCCTAAGTAACTCCATGACTAACATTGCTTTTGAACATCTTGAATACTGTGTGAACTCCTTGAGTCAAAATCATGGCATCATAAGGGCTAAAGAATAAATACATATGAATTGTGAATAGCTTTCACTGTGTAGAAAAAAAACTGTCTGGCACTCAAACCGCAAAAAGAAAGAGCGAAGTTTAGAGCTAAGTCGGGCTTGCCAAGGCCTACAGATTCTCAGTGTGATTTCAGTGGTCACACACTAAGAGAAAAGCACAGCATTACACTGAAAATTATGAGAGTGCCATGAGCACTGCCATATTTTGGGATTGTATAGCTCACATTAAAAATAACAGGTGAATACTGAAATTGGCTGGCATCCCTTTGACAGATGTGCAAAGGAAATCAAATGGAGGTACCCAGAACTGAGTAAAACTAGAAAAATGTTATTAGGATGCTTAGAGGAGATTGGTAGAGAAACAGATGATGGGAGTGTATTTCTTTTCCTTTTTAAGAGAGAAACCCAATTTATGTTACGGAAAAGCATCAAAATCTACAATAAATAAATAAAAATAAGAACCCCTTGCCATACTAGAAATATGTTTTATTTTAATTATTACGTTACAATTTCTCAGTTAACTGTAAGATTACACCAAGTCTCCTTCAAAATAGATACCCTGACATGGATTCATTATACCGTATAGCATATAATGAAGTTAATCAGACTGCTCATGTACATAAAGGTAAATACTTCCATAAGACTTTGTAGCATTAGGGCCTATTTCTGTTTTCTTTTGATGCCATAACACTAGCGATAAGAATAAGAAGGTTAAAGGGAACTTATATAAAATTTGGCCCCAAAATTTAGTTTAGCAGGGTATTTTTTAATAAGATTTTGGAAAACTTCAGACCAAGAAAAATGTTTCCATGACATTTCTTTTAGTCCAGTGGAAAGTTTTCTTTAAACAAACAAACGTTTTCCTGCTGTGTCTGCAATCCAAACATTGCAGCATTGCATTAATATCGAGAACCCTCTAATTAAAATTGATTAGAGACTGACCATAAAAAGTGACTAATTAATCTTCTGTATTTTCATTGTCCAATCTAAAAGAAATGCAAATGGTAAAGAAACTGCTAAAAAAGTGAAAAGTACATTGTTTAAATGTACAAATAAAAATATTTTGTTGTATTAATTTAGTCTGTTATTTGTATCATGAGGGGGAATTTTTTTTTAAATGTTATTTTAACTTAACAGTATCCATGTAACCCTAGTATCCTTGCAAATATTCAGTTCACATAATTACAATCTCCCAACCTATTATTTCTCCTGCAATTTCATTTGGTTTGAACAATGATTCTCCTCAAATTGTTTCATTCTACAGACCATTTTGTAAGATAAATTTTCTAAAGGACCAGTTCCACCTCCAATCTCAAACAGCCCATTCTCACTCTGTTTAATTTTCAATATATTTCATTCAGAACACCAGAAAGTACCATCTTAAATTATGATTATGCTAAACTTCACTTTCCGAAAACTGGTGTTGCATTATGCTGATGAAAACTAAAATGAGTGCTACATGTCTCTTGCCTACTTCAAAGCACAGTGTGAGGCTTAATTGTGCCTGCCAAGATTTCCAAAATAAGAGCCTAAAGTTAGCTTCCTATATCCATATTTAGGCATCCATCCCTGATTTTCGTGTGATGAGCACCTACCTCTCCCAATGACCTTTTGTCTTCAAAGCTTTGAGTAAGTGATAAGTGTAATATCTATTTGGTATTAATGTTTTTCAGGGAAAGGGAGGGTGTACAACCCCTGGCATGATATGCAGGCTGTCAAATTCTAACTCCATGATGATAATGCAGATCCTGGAAGTCCCAGCTTAGCTGGGAAAGGAAGTAGGGATCTTCTAGTCATCCCACGGCAGTAGTCCTCTTATGAATATTTATAGTTGGCTGTGCCTCCACCTGAACAAGCTCTGTATACATCTGTGGGTGTACCTGGAATAAAAAAATAGATAATGGATCCTATGCAGATAACTAACACTCAAAATAAAAACAACACAATTTTACTTAAAAGTTACCCTAACAACATACAACACAAAATGCAATAGGTTAATATAGAGTAACTTGTTACATCTATGCCAGATCCATTGGTGGCACTGCAGTGGCTCAGCTAATGGCTGCAGCTTTCAACAGCAAATTGCCACTTAAACCTAACCAACACTCTCGGCATTGTACACAGAGCCACCCCACCCCTAAGTGCACAGTCTCCCTTTAGCTTATGGTCCTGGGTCCCCACTTGCACTGGCACACTGGGTGAGCGGGAGTTCAGGAATAGTAGATGCATTTTAACAAAGAACATTAACAAAACACATCCTGCATATGATGTTCATATTTACCTTTGGACCCGGTGATGTGGGCTCACCCAGGGCGTGAGTCACAGGCTGAACAGGAACAAGTCAAAGGTGCATAAAGAAGCTCGGCAGACGGTGCATTTTAATATTTATCATGCAGCGTAATCTATTAAAACAGATAGAACTAAAACAGATGTTCAAAGATAGTAAGGACACCCTTGATAATGAACTAACTTTGCAAGAAACATTAGCCAAAGCCAGTTCTTCAAACCATCCTTTGTACTTCACCTCCATGGTGCCAAGTTTTTCAAGAAATATCCACTATGATCATTTCCAAGCAGTCACTCTCCCTGCTTGGGATTTTTGCGTCAGGCAGAAGCCACCAGCCGTTCATTATACTTGAGATTCACTAACAATGATAATTTCTGCAGCACAGTTACCTGAAGGTGGTCAGGGATGCGGGCAGAGCAATATTTTGGGATTGGCATTGAATAAAATATAGCAGAGAGGAAAAGGGTCTAATCGTGACTTACGTTACAACTTTATCAATTAGATAATGATTTCTTCTCTACAGTACTTGTGTTTGTGCTTACTGCAGGAAGATTTGGCAGTGAGATATAAGGGCTTAAAAGTGCATCCAAGTTATAGTTTTCTTCTCGCTGATGGCAGCATACTCTTAATGACTGTGAAAACAGCTAAAATCTGGGTTCGCATTCAGTTTTTTCTAATTTTCAACAGACAGGTGTGTGGTATAACAAGAACTGCCTTTTACCAGGATTATTATTATCTGTATTATGGTAGTGTTTAAAGGCCTGGGCTCCAGTGTACTAAGTGCTATATACATAGAACAAAGAGCTGCTCCAAAGAGTTTACAAACTGAGGGTATGTCTACACTGAAGGCTCTGCGGTGATCAATGCAGTTGGATCGATTAAGCGCGTCATTTAGATGACGGTAACCCAACTCTCCAAAAGGAGGAAGGCTGCGTTGATGGGAGAGTGTCTCCCATCCATGCAGCTCTGTGAAGATGCTGTGGTATGTCAACATAAGTACATCGGTGGTAGATACGGCGGCAGGGTAGACCAGTCCTGAATGTAAAACTACAAACAAGTAGATAAAACAAACAGGGACTTAGGGATGGGGGGAAGATAAAAAAGAAACAATGGGACAATACTAGTCAGCATGAAATACAGGGATTGCACCAAACCAATTACTTAACCATTCTCTAGTTTTTGTAGTGTAACTAACATACGAGTTAGCTCGTAGCTTGATACCTAACTTCAACTATGTGTAATAATTATACTGTGGTAATGATACTCATAGACATGTTGACCTTTTTTGTAAAGCACTTTGAAATTTACAGATGAAAATTGCTATATAAGAGCTAGGTATTAATTATTAGTATTGATATCTTGGTAGCAATAATAAAACACTGATCAGCTTGGCACCATTAACATTGATTTTGGAGGCAGGTATTCTTATATTTAGCATAGGAAATACTACAAACACTGTGGTAAATCTACAAATATGGGTACTAAGTATCTAGTTTAAAGTGGTGCCCACTGTAGTTAATATCCATCAAATATTTTAGTCTTATTTATACAGTGCCCCAATATATACTGGGCGCTTCATAACACAAATAGAAGTGATATGGACCCTGCCCTGAACAGCTTGCAATGGAGGGCCCTGCATCTGTTGTCTGCAAGTACAAGGGTCTGCCCGCACAAAGCCAGTTGCAGGAGGAGAGTTTAACATTAGATGTGACTGTGATGATTTAGGGAGGCTGTCTGTTCAACTTATGAATTCTGGTTGATATTGTGAAGCTGTTATTGTGAAAATAGCTGTATCATAACCCCCCTCTGTCTATGTGTATATGGATCCCAATATGGCTGGCAAGGCTCTGTCCTGCGTGTGGCAGACCAGGGACAATGTTCAAATTCAGTGATGGCTTATTTAAGGTGAAGCACCTGGGGACCTTTGCTTAAGCTCTGAGATGATACTCCCTTCTCTTGTCTGAAGGGAAGGGGGAAGTTGTAGCAGTGGAAAGCTAGCAAAAGACAGAACACCGAAAGACAGGTGCTGGAAGGGGGCATATAAACAGGGGAACAGGATGTGTTGGGCAGGAGAGAGGAAAGGTATGGAAGAACCAAGGTCAAAGAAGTCATGATGGGGAAAAAAACTCCACTTGGGGGAAGCAACCCAGTATGTAAATGCTGGATGAGGCAGGAGTCCCTGCCTCCCTCCCTCAACACTGGTGGTCCCCCAAGCATTCCCAAGAAAAAGGCGAGCTAGGAAGGGTCATTGAGTTTAGGATGTTTATTGTGTTCTACATGATCTATAGTCTCTGTGCTTTGTTTGTTAAGTAAAAGAGCAATAATGTGTTAGACTCTAGGCAAAGGGTCTCTGTGGGTAATATGCTTCACAACTGCCATGTGCCTCTGGAAAGTGTTAAACAGTAAGCCAGAAGGCTCACACCTTGGTATGGAGTTCTGAGGGAGTCAGCACTGAGCCCAGGGACTAGGCAGTTGGGTTAGGAACACTGGGTTCCATCTCTCAGAATGGGGTGCTAGACATTGTGGGATGTGGGTGTTGGGGCAGTGGGGGAGGAAATTCAAGAATTGCAGCAATAGGATTGTGTGGGTCCTCTGGCTTGGTATGTGCACATTTTGACAGTGCAGTTAAAAAATGGTGTGTGTGACAAGTGGGTTATTTAACCAATAGTAACCTTTTGCATAATCTTCCTTTTCCTTTTCCTAGCATTGCTTGTAATGTTGATGTGGACAGCAGAAGCAGTGGCAGACAAAAAATCCTCAAGTTATTTTCAGAAAAAAAAATGTATTCCAGCTGACATTTTTAAAGCCAAATTTCAGCATCACTGAAGTCATTTAGACTTTCATTTAGAATTCAGCTACAATAATAAATAATATTGAAAGACCACTAATATAGGGCTTTACATGTTTAAAATATTACTACAGTATAAATCTTGCTCATAAAAACCTGACTGGACATATAAATCTTGCATGACTGACTTGTGTACTGGTGTTTAAGAATTAAACAGGCTTTAATTAGCAGCTGAGGGTGCTAATCTTGAATTTTTAGTTTTGTTTTAGCATATTAATTAGCATGGTTTCACTTTCTAGAGTAGACCCTACACAAACTGAACTCAGGAGATCTGGGTTCTATTCCCAGCCCTGTTACTGGCATACTGGGTGACCTTCAGCAAGTCAGTTCACTTCCCCGTGCCCTAGTTTCCCCAATCTGTGAAATGGAAACAATGAGACTGGCCTCCTTTGTAAAGCACTCTGAGATCTACTGATGAGAAGTGCCATATACTAGCTAGCTATTACTATGGTTTATGTTTCTGTGATTACACTAGAATTTACAGTCAAGTTACTTAATATATTTTAATGAGCATGCTAAACAAAACTAATATTTCAAGTGTAAATATACCCTAAGTTGCATTTACAAAATATACGTTCACATACTTAAAAGTATTTAAACATGCAAGTAGCTTTGTTGCACATGCGCTGACTGTTTGCCAGTTGTGCATTTTTTTGTATTATCAAGAAATGAATCAACATGTTGGGGAAGGCCTTGTCTACACTAGAGAGTTTTTTGTCGACAAAACAATCCTGGTGTACACACTGCAATGACCCTTTGTTGACAAAACTGCCCCGTTTTGTTGAAAAAATAAAATCACCTAGATGAGAGGCATAGAGCCTTTTTCAGCAAAGTTTTTTTGAAAAAGCACATGTAGACACTGCCCTTAGGTCATATTGCTAAAAATAGCCTCCCGATTTTCCCAGCATGCCATCTTGAGTGCCGCTCTGGTAAGCAGTTTGAGCTCAGCAGCCCTGCAGCCGTCTGGCTCTGCCCTTCCCCTTTCAAAGCCCTAGGAAGTTTTCAAGTTAACTCACTGTGAAAAGCTCACTCCACAGCGCAGCAAACACAGTACTGTCCTACCTGCCCTAAACTACAGGGGAGGGGTGTAACTCCTGATGTGTTGTGCAGAGCCAGGGAGGGAGGTTGTGGCTGTTTCCCTCTCACTGCCCCCACCCCCATGGGTGCACCAGACCCAACTCTGCTGAGAGGGGTAGGGGAACAGGGAACATCAGCTATGCGCAGTCTGTGTAGCAGCTTCTGCCTTGGGATTGGTTGCTTCAAGCTGCTCTTGTCTGAACTTAAAGAGACAGGATGAGTGCAGACACACGCACTGTCCTCCAGCACGTGCTGTCTTTCTGTCTCTGTGTGTGTGTACGTGTCTCTCTGTCTTACACACACACGCACTCACTCATTCACTCACTTTTCCCCCTTCCCCAGCTTCGTGGGCTTCTTGTGCTTGTGTTCGGCAATGTCATCTTGGCTGACAGGGCAGTTTAAAAGCAGCTGTCAAATTATTAGGATGCCCATGGAACGATGGAATTCAAAAACCTTCATCATGTGATGCTGTGCCTGTCCCGGGAGGCACTGAGAAAAACACTTACAGTCACTACAACATTTCTGCGTTTTGATATCTTAATTCTAATGCTTTGTTTCTGATTTTATAACTGCTGCTTGAACCAAGTGCCTTAAATAGTATTACATTTGTTCCTGCTGTGCCCCTCACTATCATTAACCTTTAAATTCTGCAGTAGCTCTCTGCCAGTTATCACTGACATTCACTGACGCAGAATTCATTCAGGAAGCTAGTTACACTATGGCAGACTGTTGTTACACAGAAACCTAGGGAGGTGTAAACATAGATCTAAGGCAGTCCTGTCCGACGTCACAAATGCATTCCTAAAGCAAAACCTTGTAAATGAACATAAGGAGTAGCCAAAGTGTAGCCAGGCACCAGGGAAGCACTTCAGCATAATAGCCTCATTGTAAAAGGTATTGCAATATACATACAGAATGCTTATGGATATGCTCAGAAAACATCAAATACTGGCAACATTCGACTAGCACCTTCTCCCATTACTTCCATAGACCTTCCACAGATTAAACAGCCTCTCTTTTTCTTTTAACTGTTGCTGCACTCCATTTATTTATTGTGCGGGAAATTACTTGGAATTCTCCAGGTAGATAATTATTAAGAAAAAAATGTCTGTGAAGATAGTCAGCATCTTCTTTGCTTGTGTAAAGAAGAGTATCAGAGACTCTAATTTTCAGTGTAATCTATTCTGTCCCTTGTGATGTGTGTGCTGGGAATCAGAGAGAAAGAGAAAAAGATAGAAAGAGATTCTAAGTAGTCTAAGCTGGCAGAGAGGCCCTTACTTTTCATGTCCTCCTTGACATCCATCTGTCTCCAGAAGGAGATATAACTAAACTGGCTTAACTTTATTTATGGGAGTGTATCCAAATCCTAAGGCTAGAGTCTAATTCTGTGGGCAGTGGGCGGGAAGAAGAGGAGCCACCATCAGACTTTGGAAGCAGGAAGTGATCAGTCTGTGGAATCCTTCTCATCGAAGTCCCTTAGAAAAGTGATGTCCAGCCCTTTGCATGAGACAAAGAAGAGTTCTATTCGAGTCAATTCTATTCTGTGTTCTTATACCGTCCTCATCGCCACTGTAAGAGAGCACCTTCCAGTAACTGTATTAAGCAACATGACAGACATCTGTAAAGTGTGGATTATTCTCCCCCCATCCTCTTCCCAGGGTAAGAATTGTGTGTGCAGTGCAATGTTTTGTTTTGTTAGGTTTTTTGTTTTTCTGGAGAATATTGGGCCAAGAAACAGCATTTTGGATACTTTCTGTCACTAAAACAACAGGTAACATTTGATTGACTATTCTCCCCCACCTCACTTTGCCTGAGTATCCCATTATATGAGTGGAATGAAGATGAAGAACTGCACATAGGGTCATCACTGAAGAAACATGTTAACTGAGAGAGAGAGAAAGCTTTATGTATGGTAGGGTGGTTTGAAGAAAGCTTAAAAGATAATGGGAAAGAAACCATGACAATACATATACTTATAGCATTGTAATAATTTTTCCTGTCTTTTCTGTTTCTGAGAAAGAAAAGGTAGGTGCGGTGATATCTTGTATCTATTGGTGGAAGGGACAAAGCTTTGGAGTTTCACATAGCCTTTCTTCAGGTCTGCAGAAGGTAACCAGCATATCCAAGCTAAATACAAGGTGGGACCAATTGTTAAGTGTAAGTGTGATGGGATGGGCTTATCCTGCACTGAAAGAGTTAATCATACTCTGTTGGTGGCAGAAGTCCCAACCCCCAGACTCTGCTGGGCATGCTCCAACTGTTGCCCAAAGATAAAAAGGAGCAGCCTAGCTCATTCAGGGGTGACTGCTGAGGAGGAAGAATGCCTGACAGGTGCTCTTGGCTACAAGCTGCTTCAGCACCGAGTTGGGGGAACTGGAGACTCTGAAGAGTTGAACTGAGACCTCTGGGACACTGTTGATGGTCTGGATGCTGACACCCAGTGAGATGCCAACTTGAGGGGACCCTGAGGATCAGATGAGCCCCGGATGACTGTGGGGAAATGGCAGGAAGTGGTCCACGGGCATGGGGTGAGTGGTACCTCCCACTTGCAGCAGGTCTTTGTGTTGAGGTAGGATCCCTGCTGACCTGGGTGGGGGCCACCCCCGCCACAGACAGGGCCATTGGCTGAGATGTGGTGGAGTCAGGCAGGCCTGCATCCCCTCTCTCCTGAAACCTCCTTTGGGGCAATTGCACAGCCATGACACGAGGGTGCTTATTGACTCTGGCCATTAGGCAATGCAGCCCTGATGTGAATGCACCCATTGACCCTGGCTGCCAGGCCTCATAGCCCTGATGTAAGGGCACATGGTGATTCTGGCCACTAGGTCATAAAGCCCAGATCTGAGGGTAGTTGTTGATTGTGGCCACTAGGCCACATAGCCCTGACCTGAGGGCCACTACTCGTCCTCCAGCCTTACAGCCCCAACTTGAGGGTGACTATAGAGTTTGACCATTCAGCTGCACTGCCCCAGTCCCAAGGGCAGTCACTTGGATGTGGTCCCTTGAGACACATGATTGGGGAAAGGCCAGTTGGTTGATTGCAACCACAGGGTCACTTCATAGCTCCATCACTCTGCTACATTCCCCACTGAGGGGGGACAGGGTGGGCTTACCCTGTGACAGTAAGGAGTTCACACATGCTGTAGAAGACCACTTAAAATTAAGTGGGAAATTAAGGATTAGCAGACAGTAAGGTGTATTATAAATAGTTTTAATGAGCCATAAAACCAGTGTTTTTGTTAAGTCAATGGTTTTTAGTGTCCAGCTGAGTTTTGAGTTTCATTTCTTAGGATCATCTTTTGAAGGGGTTTTGCAGGTTTCCTTTGAAGAGAAGGACTAAGAGGTCAGATATGGAGCGACCACCTTGTGAAAAGTGTTCACCCACACATGAAACAGTGTTTTTCTCTTTTATAATTTTTCTGTAAGATCATTTATGAGCATAGTGATTTTCTGGTTTCACCCATGTTGTTGGGGCATTTGATTCACTGAATGAGGTACAGTACACTACATGTGGTAGGCCTCTGTAGAAGCAATAGATCTTGACAGGTGTGTTGGAGGGGGTTTTCTATCATTCTAGCACTGAAAATATGTCTGCAGGTTTTGCATCTGTTCTGACAGGGTCTGGTATTACTTTGCGTTGATATCCTGGTCTGATGAGCTTGCTTCTCATGATGAGCTTGGCAAGGTTGGGGAGTTGTTTCAAGGCCAGAAGAGGGGGGGTTAGGAAAGACCTCCTTAAAGAAGTTATCCCCATCAAGTATGAGTTATAATTGTTTGATGATACCACATATGTGTAATAGTGTAGGGTGGAAAGTGAAAACTAGGGGTGTGTGGTCAGTGGGTTACTTTTTATTTCTTTGTATTGAAGCAGACTCACCATAGGACTGTGGGTAACCCATACTATGATGTGAACTATTTCTCTGGTGGAATGTCTTTGTTTTGTGAAGGCAATTTTAAGTATGTTAAGGTGTGTCCGCTAGACTTTCTCTTTGGAGCAAATTCTGTTGTATCTGAGTAACTGTCTGTAGAGAACATATTTCTTGGTGTGTTTGGGATTGTTTCTGGATCTGTGCAGATAAGTGTGGTGATCTATGGGTTTCTTGTATCTAGTCATCTGTAGAGTTCCGTTAGTGAAGCTGATTGAGGTGTCCAGTAAGTTGATGCTGGTGTGGAGAGTTCTAGAGAGAGTTTGATGGATGGGTGATGGTTGTTGAAGTTGTGGTAGAAATGTATGCAGGAGTTTAGGTCATCTGTCCAAAGGATGAAAATATCATTGGTGTATCTCAGGTATACCATAGGTTGTGTGGTGCATTTTTCCATGGTAGTCCATGAAGAGATTGTCATATTGGGGAGCCATCCTAGTACCATAGTTTGGACAAAGTGTTTGTTATTTAATGTAAAGTTGTGTGTGAGAATGAAAGGATGAGTTTGGTGTGGATTTGCTAGTGCTGATTATCTTGTAGGTATTTGAGACAGGTAGCAATACTGTTGTGGCGAGGAATGTTGGCGTATGGGGAAGTGATATCCATGGTGACAAAGATGGTGTTCTGCTGGATACTGTTAATGTTGCAGAGTTTATGGAGGAAGTCAGTGGTGTCTTGGAGGAAACTGGCCTTTTGTATGGTGAGTGGTTTGAAGTTAGTTTTTATGAGTCCTTGTATTTCTTCAGTAGCAGTGCTGTGGCCCAGGTCTGGCTTGGTTCCCTTGTTTGTGTACGTTGGGAAGCATGTAGAAGGTCCCTGGGTTGCGTTCACTGGGGACGGGGTTATAAATTTTTTCTTGGAGTTGTTTGGTGAAGGATTTGATGGTATTTTTATATTCCTGTATGAATTGTGGTGGTGATGGGGGGGCCTTTATAGTAAGTTATGTTGGAGAATTGTTTGTTGGCTTTGTTGATTAAAGAGTACAATGGAGTCCTATTGGGCTGTTTTGTCCACTATCTGATGATTGGATGTTAGGGACTGAATACTTATCCCCTCAGCAGCAGAGAGACTGTTGCGGATGTAACGTTTGTTGAGGATTTCATAATTGATTATTTTCCGAAAACAATTGATGTACATATCCAGTGTGCACTTGGTCTGGTGGGGTATCCAGTCAGCTGATACTTTTATGATTGTGGATGGGGATCTGATGGTTGTGGGTGGTGTCATCTTTGTTATGAAAGAATTCCTTGGAGCAGAGTCAGTGAAAGAGTTTTTCTCTTTCTGTCTTTTCTATTTAGAAAGTAAGCTCTTCAGAGCAAGGATAATGCTGCATTTATGTTTACACGACTCTTATCACAATGGAACCACAATCCTGATTTGAGCACTACTTTAATACAAAGACTAATAACATTCAAAACGCTAGAACTTCTGTGGTATTTTGCACCACAGCATGTTACAGTAGCAAATTAAAATACTGGGACCCAAACTTTCTCCCTCTTGGGAGTTGAAGGTGCTTTACATCTTGCAGGATGCACTTTTCGTCTGGTAGTTCTTAGTTTTCTAAGAAGGAAGAAGGGACAACTAAAGTGAGCAACCACAATACTGCTTACATGCTATAGTTATGCACCTCAGTTCGCACTTTTGTGAGAGCTGCTTATAACTGGCTCAGGGCAGCCTTAACCTTGTAAATCCAGCCAAGAAAGGGCTCCCAAAGCAGAGGGGGACCTTTGGGAGGCACAGAGTCACTGTAGTGTGTTCTATGACAGATCACCTCCTGGTTTCTGTCATAAGGGGTATGGCCAGGACTCCCTTATACCCTGCTGATCCCTGGTTACTGGAATAGACCAGGGGACTATTGGCAGCTGATATACATGCTGAATTCCAGTTGCTCTAGTTTTCATCAGAGACAAACCCAGAATCCAGACAGCCCAAGATGGTTGAAAGCAACATAAAGGTTTTTTTTCAGATACATCTTGGGTGTACCAGATAATTGGGATCTGCTTTAGGGAGGGAAGGATACAGATCAGTCCATCCTGAAGCGATAAGATCCCATCAGCTGATTTGGGGAATCTATGGAGGGTAAGAAGTATTTGGTGGAGTGGAGGAAAAGGGTATATGAAATAGGTCAAATTCATTACCTTCTGGCCTTTATGAAATGGAGTCTGAAGGACACTGAAGATTACGTCTTAGAAAGGGAGAGATGTTTTGGGTTTGTTAAAAACAAAAATTAAGAGTCCTTAACTGGCATTCAGGCATTTTGTAAATGTGCTTAGTTTAATGACCATTTTAAAACTTGTACATGGGCTTGAAGTTGCTTAGTGCATTTAAAAAAAAATCTAAATTAAATGAGCTGGACAATCCAAGTCCAGCCAATAGCTTGAATATGACCGAAACCACATGAGCAGGTGTCCTTTTTCCTTAAATATCCATATGCAAAAGGGTATGCTGAACATCTGTATATTATAAGAAATTCACATTGACATAACCTGCTGGGAAGAATTGTGGCAGTTTTATATCTTTTATATCTTTAGTCATTTAAAATGGTTTTACATGGTTTGATTTGTAACTATGAATTACTGTAGCTCTGCAGGCTAAGGAAAGCACTAGATGTATCATGCAATTGTTTTTTATGTTCCAACATTTGTAATATCTGCTTTGATGGAAGGAGTGTAGAGTAGTCTGGGAAAAGATGTATTTTATGGGCCTCTTTGTATTTAGAGAAAAAAGATAATTTAGAAACATACTCAATAGGGCATGTAGGGAAGCAAACAGCTTGCATCAATGCCATCATTCATTTCACAGAAACTAAACAGATTCTATAAACTGACATGTTCTGATTCTGTTTTGCCTCATTCACAATTACAAACCATCACATAAATCAAAAACTATTTTACAGAAATGATGTAATATTTTATTCCATATTATCAGAAGTGTTCCTGTAGATCATTGCAAGTGATTCTTGATTGCTATAAGCATCTGGCCAAAAATTGGATTGTAGTTAAGAGATGGCACAAAATGAAATGCCACATTGTGTTGTCTGGAAGATACCACATGTATAACAACTACTGTAGCTGTTAGATCTGAAAGAGAGGCAAGAGTAGCATTATATTTAGTCAAGATAATAATTTGGAAAGAACCCACTGCTACAAAAAGTGTCTTAGTGCTGAACACAACACAGTGGGCCTTGTCCTCTTCTCTTGTAAAACAATGCCAATCAGGAGTTGCTCCCTTAAAATCAGTATATTACACTGGGGAAAAACTAATATAAGTGAAGGGAAATCAGATCCAGTATCAGCGTTTAAAGAAGCTTAGAGATATTCTTAGATTTGGAATCTTAGTAAATCCCCTATTTGGAATTCTTTACCAGAAAGGCTTTGTGTTGTTGTATGTTGTATGGATTTCCACAGAACATTGCCTACCTCAGTTCACTACTAATATTTTAAAAGAAGAATAATTTTGTTTGAAATAGTCAGCTTTCTGAACATGAGATAAATCTAACTTTCACTAAGTCCCCATTGAAAACAACTTTGCATATTTGTTAAAACACATAACAGGCAATACAATCAAAATTATTGACTTCTCATGTTCTGAATAAAGGTGGTAGATCCAAGCCTGGATGCCCTCTTTGCCCGTGGATTTGTGGAGGTGAAGGGTTTGATCTGGCCAGATATTATTTTATGTAATTTTCAATGCTCCAAATGAAGTGCTAAAAAAGAGAGAAAGTGGAGAATGGCATGGCATACCAAATGAGATAAAATTAGCCATTTTCCAAATGTGGAGTTAAAGTTCAAATTATCTACATCAGAGAGATGACTTGCATGAACAGAAATTATTTCTGATCTGGTTTTTGCAATACTGGAATTAATGAAGGCATTTTATTCCTCAGGGGATCTGCATATATAGGAATGTCCTCCAAAACATACCCTTAGTCTTTCAAAAGGCATATTCAGTTCCAGTTCTTTGAGTTTCTCCTCAATATCCTTGTCTAGTTCTTTTTTCTTTAGCAGTCAATTAGAATTAAAATCAATTTTGTGATCCTGTCTATGAAATATTTGTCATTTCCCTCATCAGTTGATAGATCTTGTTCAGTATTGTCTTTGTTATACGTTACATCGACAGACTCCGGTTATTGGCCCTCAGGATCAAAACACAGCTCTTGGGAGCCTCATTCAGCAGCCTCTACTGCCTAAGGTGAAAAACACATCTCTCTCTTAGCCAAAGCTGTAGCAGATTCATCAATATCTAGCTGCCAAAAGAGGGGGAGAGGGTGCCACACCAAGGATGCATGGATTACAGACCGTCCTTAGCCGGAGAAGCACATCCGATGCTTTCAGCAGCCAGGATCCAACATGGGATCTTTAGAGCTTAATGCTTGAGCCTCTACTGCTTGCGGTAAAGGATATACCCAGGATTAGCCAGGGCTGTAGCAGACTCATCAAACTCTAACTGGTCTAGCGGCCCCTAGGGGGGGACAGAGAACCACACCAAGTAGGCATGCCTTACATGTAGAGCCATCATTTTTATCCCCCCTTGCAGAATCCAGATAAAGCCATGTCTGAAAAATCATGTGTATCCCTACCTAATTATTGATTCATTCCTCAGAGTCATTCACTGCCACATTATCATGTCCTCTCACCAAAATAATGCAGTAAATATGGAATCTATTTTCAACTTGGTCAATCTACATTTATTTAATAACCTCAAAGCAGACTTTATTATATTCCTTTAGGAGCTCTCTGATGCAGCAGCACCTTCTCTTCTACCTCAGCAATGCTAGCCTTAATCTACGATGGACTAAGCTTTATAATTTCACAGGAATCTATTTCTGCCATCCAGCATTATTTGGTGGTCTTGGATCATCAAAGGAAGGATTATATACTACATATGTTCCAAAGTTGTAATAAATACTATTTCCTGGAGGCATCATGCCTACTCCTAGGCTTCTCAGAAACTGCCACCAGAAAGATGTACCTCCTGCTTTCCCTCACTTTCTGCAGCATGGCTCAGACTGTTATACCAGATGGAATGGCTCATATGAATGGATGTGGCCATACAGCAATCCCAACCCAACCCTTTAGTGTTTTATGCACTTCATTTGAAACAATATAATTTATATATTCCTCTTCAATGCAAGATTTATATAGCTGTCTGACATGGGTACCAAGCCAAATAGTCTGCAGGATTATTAGTTTTTGCCAAGCTTTTTAGCATCTCAGAATCATAGACTTGCATTCTGAGTCTTCATCTTTCTATTGTTGGAGATCTCTCTTTATGTTTGGATTTCCTAACAGTGAAGTCATACTTGGTAGTCTGCAATTACTCGGGAGTTAAACATGAAAATGTTTTCATCCCAAACTACAGCTCAGGCTTTTTTTGTTATCAGCCTTTCTGTTCCACATCAGATACATTGCAACTGGCACATGAAATAATGTTTTGCTCACTTCTGTCTTAAAATTGTTCCCAATCCAGTGGAGACACTAAAATTAGTGTCTGCTGTTGTGGTACATAGTAATAGATTCATTCAACTAAAGTTTTACGTTCTGAAATGTTGTCTCATATCCTTCAGTGCAATGACTATAATCATGTCTTGCTTGGTCAAGTTTCTCACAGGTGCATTTAGAGTGGAATAGTTCTCAATAGCTCTTGCACAGTAATTTGCCATCCCCCAAAGAATAGCAGTTAGGACTTCCTGCGTCTTTAATTGCTTGTTTTTTCAGAGAACAATCTTCTCCCTCATTAGAAAACACACATCTGTAACTTTTCTCTCAATCACTTGTCCTTGTTTAGAGTTAGGTTAAAGTCTCAGGATTCTGTTGAAATCTTCTGGGGTTTTTTTGTTTCTTTGTTTGTTTGTTTTGTTCTCCATATGCAAAAAAGTATCATTAAGCAAAATGCCTTTACTACAATATACATTGGTTGTCTGATAGTATCTTAGATGTTATGTGCTGCAGGAAAGATTCTAAATGATAATCTCATATCTCCTTAGTCCAAATGAGTTGAGAAGGTGGTTACGAATCTGTAATATTTTTAGTTCTAACCAATTGACTTTTAAAATTCTGATTTAGAAAACATTTAGCTCTCTTTACCTTATCTAAGATATCGTCATCATGTGAGTTAACTACCAAACACACTGCTAACATAAGTAGATGCAACACAATTTAAATCAATTGAGTTGAATCCACTGATGATGGTGATGAACATGGCCCTAGCTATATTTCTTTTCAGGTTTCACTTAACTTTCTCATGTCCACAGATCCTGTGGCTTATGGATAACTCATGCAAATCACAAGGTGGATTGTGATATCATTTTTACAATGTGTTGAACTTTAAATGTGGGTATTTTCCAGTTCAGCTGTGCATCTCACATGCATCTCAAATGCACTTAATAGGTCTGGAAAATGGAAGCTGTTCTTAGAAAAAAAAATTGCACTGGGCATCATGGCAATGCCTCTAACAGGCTCCTCTGGTTTACCACTTGTCCTCAGGACTGCACTTGTCAGCCATGACAGTGTGCTCATGAAGGCTGTCCATCAAATCAGCAGCCCTGTGAACAATGTTCTGACTCACTTGTAAAGCATGTCATGCTATCTTAAATGTCTAATGCTACTTTTGTATGGAAATGAACTGAACAATCATAGAACTGTTCCCACACACCTAAGGGCAAATTCTTCAACACTAAACTGTTTTAGTGGGTCTGTAGTTTGTATGTTAGATTCTAAAAGACTAAAATACCTAATTGGCAAAAAGAATCAATAATTGTAAAGCAAAGAGTAAGAAATAAGAAAAAGATTAATTACTTGTGGTCCTTGCTCAGGGTGCATTAACAAACCCAATGAGTGTGATTCAAGCAATTAATAAAACAACCAGCCATAAGATTTACATTACTGCTTAAAGGCCAGTCCATTACAATGAAGTAGTATATTCATTAGGAAAAGAGAACTCCAGGAGAAACCCATAAGTGTCCCTACTCCTACATGATTATGTGAACCTTCTCAGTGGCTGTATCTTATAAAGAGGAGACAAGACATTTAGACAGTAATGGATATGCCCTACCATTCCATGATGTTGAGCATTAATTGTTGTGTTGTCCCACTCCTGAAATGGAAGAAGGCTATAGAGCATTGGGGGAAAACAAACGTTCAGTCCCATTTATTTCCTTCTACATATTTAATTCATAATGTGTTGCAAGAGAGGAAAAATACTAATAAATATTTGCTCCATGTGTATGTGAAAATCAGAGTGTAGTGAAATACCTGGTGAGTATATGACCTGAGTTTTCAGGTGGTGTAAACTGCCATATATTGGGTGTACACCTATCTTGGCCACAAGCGGATATAGGCTCTGATGTTGGTACAAAATCAAGAATTATATCAAAATACCCTTTAACCATGTCTACTGAACTTTGGAGTCTACAATCACTATCCGGCTCCACCACCATTTGTTTGCATTAAAAAAAAATCAGAGGTCAAATTGAAAATATAGGTTATGTAAATAAATTTTTCACAAGCTTTGGGTTACAGTAAAAGGAGCCATTTCCCAATTTCTCATTTTTCATGAATCACGTCAAACATAGTTTCACTGCATTTTTGTCCACGATAGGCTTTATCCTGCATTATAAAGTCAATGGGAGTTTCTCCACTGATTCAGATGAGAGAAGGATTCAGGTCTATATGGCCAAATAACCAGGTATGCTGCATTTAAATTATGGTATGGCAAATTCAGAAAATGTAAAACAGTAAGTTCAACACAAACAGGAACTAAAAAATTACCATTTTCCCAATAAATATAGTTTGTTTGATTTTTAGAGGGCAAATTTCAGGTTGGCGCCTAACTGGCTTCCCTTTGTGCTCAGAAAAATGGTGTGCACATATACGTATATCTGCATTTTGCAAGTGAAAATATTTACATGAATACTTGAAATATTCTTGCACCAGCATATGTTCTAGTCATAAAATTTGCACCCAAAAGGACTGTTAGGATAAAATGGGGAGTTTTGAGTGTAAATGTTAACTTTAACGCACACTCAGGTGTTTGTTTCAATCCATTCAGTATGTAGGTGTTTGATCCTGCAAAGAACAGGTATGCATAGGTTCTTCCACAATTGTGTGTGTAAAACAAGTGAAAGCTGAAGGTTAAAAATGAAGCATTAAATGCTTAAGAGAAAGCCACATGAATGTTGTTGATCTTGTGATTCTACATAACCTGGGAAGTCAACTTCATAACCTGAAATTTTGGGGTAGGTTAAAATACAATGCTATAGAAGAACAATAAAATCATGTGCTGATTTTCAAACTTTACGAGCATTATTATATTGTAATGAAGATAACTCAAGCTATATTAATTAGCACCTTTTTGGCATTATCTTGTAACATTCTGTGAGAGTCTAAATTAGATTATATGAATTAGATTTCTCAGAGTAGGTTGAATATTTTGCTGAGGTGACATATTTCCATACTACTACGGACCATGCTCTACCAGTTTTGAATGATCCTATTCACCAATGAAATTGCTTTTGGCAGAACTTCTGAGAGTATCATGATAGCAGAGTGATGACAGGTCAAATCTCTGATATTCCAAAAAAATATCGGTTTCTGGAAAGTGTGTTTCTAGGCACGATGGAGAAAGTGTGCAGCCCCCATATGTTTGCAGGTATCTGTAAGCAACTCATTTTATCTTCATTCTAGTTAAAGTATGATGCTAGGAACATAAAGCTAGCATGAAATGATGTAATTTTGTGGAACATGTAAAACAATGCAGGTGTGGACCTCACTCCTCTCTAGGCTGAAACATTTTTGAGAAACTCTTCCACGCCCTCCACTCCCCCGCACACACCTCATTTTGTTTTGGTTAATTCAGTGCATCTTTGATTTCATTATTGCTGCATCAGCTATTCCTCCCATGGTGTTAATGTTTCTCCCTGGAGTTATTTGCAACACATGACCAAAGGAAAGTAATTTAGACAATCATCCAGCCAGAAGCCCATTTACCACTGCTTACTCAAATATATTTTAAAAAAATCTTTACATGCAGAGAGTGAGAACTAAAACATTTCAGTTATGAAAACAGCTACATTTAAAACCAGTATCTTACAATTTTTAATTAATAGTGCATAAAGATAGAGATTATTACCATTAAATCTTAAGATCTTCATTAAGGCTTTTTGTACTAGGGCTATAAATGAATTCCTAGAGACCCTCATGATTAAAATGCCTTGCTTAATCAATCTAACTCAGCTTACCATTACTATTATAGTGCTTTATTTTACTGTAGTTGTAGTCGGGAAACTTGATGAAGTGGAAATCTGAGAAAGATTTTCCTTCAATTGTTACTTTTGTTTTTGGAACAGTTAACACTTTTTATGCTTTTTCCACTTTTATGGTAGATTTGGACAATTTATTAATGTACAAAGTATCTAAGAAAATACTGCTTGATATTTCACATTGTAGATTAATATATTAATGATGGGCCAAAATGAAAGCCCTACACCTGAACACCTCCAGACTCTGGGTAAACTTTGAGACTCAGAACAATCTCTGTTGACCAGTTTTTCTTCTTCACATATAACTAGTGAAGAACTGATATTTTCTTAAGGTACATAATTCAGTTTTCTACAGAACTAGACAAAGATTTTTTTCCCCTCACTCATTCTCAAAGGTCAATTTTCTGTAAATTTCAGATGTTTTCTGACCAAACACAGAGGAACACGGAATTTCTGTCACATTTCCAGCCATGAACTAAACCAGAAGTCAAGTGTACTCATGCTCATCTGAGGAGTCTGACATTGTTATTCAGAGTCATATTCCGAATACATAGACACTGGCTTCAGAGAAGAGGACAAAAATGGCTCATGCTGTTCAGGTCCAAAATTCTGGAGTAACAGCATTAGCCATTTTCCTTATGACCAAGGAGTATATTCCATGGCTCATTAAATATGGTCTCAAATTTAAAATTTCTCTTTCCTTACAAAGGCCTCTGGAACTGTACCTCAACATTGGGCCAGATCTCACCTGATATACATTAGTATAGCTCCATTAAAGTCAATGGAACTATGCTAATTTACACCAACTGAAAATCTGGCCTCTCGTTTCTATATAATCCCAGGTCAACAACTCTGTTTTACTGATGATGGCAGCTTTTAATGCCATATTTGTCTTTCACTCATTTCTGTCTCCATTATTTTTTCCTCATTTCCCCCTTCTTCCCTCTTCCTTGTTCAAGTCTGCCAAGCCACCACACTTCATCCAAGCCCTGCTTTAACAATATGCCCCTTCATCCCACTTGTACATTATTCACAGAAAATGAGTTTACAAATAACAGATTTCTTAAAAAAAGAAATCTCCATCTCAACTTCTGTTTTAGATATTTAGGTTTTCAGGGCTGGGACTTTTTGATTTTAGTGTAATGCATATTTTCAATGCTAAACAAATATATAAATTCCTGTTCATGGTGAGACCCATATAAATTATCAGGTACTCCACAAAACTGCCACAGGAGAAACTTTTATTAGGTCCTAGCCTGAATATTTGGAACTGGAAAATTGAGCCATTTCCTACATAAAATAAATTCCAGGCAGTACAAAACCTTCCTTACAACTAAACAGTGTTAAAGTTACTATTTTCACTCTGTTGGAATAAATATAATCACACGTCCAGGCTATTTTATGCTTAACTTTCTTACAAAAATATATAATCCACACATTCTCATCATTTAAAGTGACGTGAAATTTCCGCTGGTTTAAGCAAATAGGAAGTGACAGCATATGGAGGGACAAGCTTGCATTATCTGCTGATAACACAGTAGGTAGATCATTCATCTCTAAATTTATTTACTGTTGAAAATATGATTTACTAAAGAACCAACTTGATAAATAAGCAAAATATTAATGTAAATTCATATTACAATTAACACTGATCTCAGTTATAAGGCAGTCAAATTGGGTTTTATGTTTTGGAAAAAGAGTATAGTCTAGTTGATGTAAAGTTATGATGCAGTAATTTGTTCATATATTCTTTACATATACAAGACTGTCAGAGACCACTGACTATGATTCACGCTAGTTTTATGCCCGTGTAACTTAACTGAAATCAATGAAATTGCCAGTGCAAAACTGGAGCAAGACAGCAGTGTGTCCAGCTTAGTGTAGTCATTTATATTTTTGAGATGTTACATTAAACTTTCTACTGGTGAAATTAGATTGGTCTGAGAATTCCAGGTCAAATCCTCAGCTGGTGTAAAACAGCATAACACCACTTAAGCCAATGGAGTAATGCTGATTTACACCAGCTGAGGAGGAAATTTTTTTGCAAGAACCAGCTATTTTTTTGCAAAAACATAATCTATTGCCTACAAAAGTAAAGAAGAGAGAAAAATACACTAATTCAATTAGAGCTTGTAAGATGCAGGTTTCAAAGTCATTCTTGATATCAGCTTAATCATTTTTACATCCTAAATATTGAGAAAGTGTTAAATATGCATACCTATTGGAGGGGTGAAGCAAACCTGATTTGTACTAAAGCCTTATCACAGTTTTATAGTCTAGCAAATGAATATGCTGTTGCCAGCACCACTGAGCTCTGCTATATTGAGGATGAAATGAGCACGAACCTCTCAGTGCGGATGGCACACAATACACTGAGTAATAATAGAAGTAATGAACTGAACAACCTCACACCATTACCTTGAATGGGATTTATTCTTTGTCGTCCCTCACTATGGCTTGGTAATTACATGGGCAAGAAGGAACACACTTAACATGTGCAGTTATAATCAGTGTTTTACTGATGAGAAGTAAAATTTACCATGGGAGCTATCGTTTTAGAACCTGCAGCTTTAGATGGGCCGATCTCAACTGAAAGGTCAATACCACAGCCCACAATTTCTCTTTTGGATATGCATCATGGTCACCCAGAATCAAGATTACCAGGTTTGCACACCTCATTTAAGGCCAGGTTATGCCAGTCTTACTTATACTGAACATTATCCAAAACCCACTGATATCAATTGAAAGACTTTCAATGGACTTTAGGTCAGATCCACTGAGTAGTGCTTTATTTGGTTAGAAGTGACAGGAGCTTCTCACTACTCAGCATTAGTAATTGTCCTTCAGTTATAAAAATACTAATTTCTTCCATAGGACCTTGCTGTGGGGGGACTTTATGTGCTTAAAAATATTACAGCTGAATACAATCCAGAATGTTCAGAACTTCTGAAAGTTCATGTGTGTGTTCAATCCTGGGATTTGAAGCTACATCTGAAGACTACTTGGATACTCTAGTAAGTGCAGAATGGAATTGTCCTATTACTCATCAGTATTTCATATCGGGAGTGCAATAACACTGAATTCCAGGTAATGCAGGCTGCCATCTTATTTCCAGTTGCAAGTCAATGTGTTGGTTTTGATTTATATAACCTTTGATGGTTTAGGGCCTGTGTATCCTAGAGACCATCTCTATCTTCTGATATTTTAGATCAGTTCTGATGCTCATTCTGGAAGATGAGAGGTGGGTCCTCAGCTTTAGAACTCTACATATCCTTTGGTCCAACAATTTAAGCAATGTTATGGGCATGTTGCAATGAGGGGAAGGATTGAGAGTAGACTATTTCAGTTCTTTTTAGTGTCATTTGAATTATGTTGAACATATTTTTGAAATTGCCACAGTTGCATGTAATTAAATATTCATTAGGATAGATACAATGAAGTCTACTTTACAGAACAAATCAATTAAATTCCTCAGTTAATGGAATATAGCATATTATTTATTATTGTTTGGCATATGCAATCCATTCAAGCCAAGTCACAGTGTTCTTATCAATGATGTTCAAGGCATGAAGACCTCCAGGAAATTGTGTCATTTTGCAATCATCAACAATATGTGTTGTGACTTGTTGCTGCCCATATTGTCATAGTCTCTAAACTATTTCTAAAACATCTCCGAAACTTCCTTGCAGCACAATTCCATGTCTGGTACAAAACTGTTTCAGAAGACTTTATTGTCTTTGCAGTAAATCAAGCCTGGATTGGCATTGAGTGGGGGCTGAGACGCGATAATTATTTGTCACTTTCTCTGCAAACCATGAAGCTCACCACATGTCCTCTACTGTAAATCTCTCACCAGTACTCTACCGCTGTATAACAGAGTACCAAGGCTAAAGTGCTTAATGTTTGGGCATTGGTGCCTCATGTCATTCTGGCCAGTTTTCCGAGCAGGTTGTTGCACATTTTGACCTTCATCGCTGTCTTTGTGTCTTTGTAAGATATCCAATAGTCTTCATAGTTGTACTAGAAGTCATTCTAAAAACTTCTAGTCATTTCTACTGGGTATAAACTACAATTTAAAACATAACCTTTTAATGGTCCGGCAAAGTCTACATGAGTAAATGACCAAGGAGTCTGAGGCCACAACCAAGGGGTAGATAAGGTAGACCAAGATCATGCTGAATTTGCTAGCACATGATACAGCACTTTGCCTTCTTCTCAATATTTGTGTCATTTCTTGGCCATCATGACTCCAGGCTATGGCCTTCATCCATACAATGCCAAAATGACTGAGGTGAACAGTTTCCAAAACTTGAGAATGACGTGATTTCAGAATGATCTTTCACATTCCCCACAAAGTGCAACCTTACATGACAAATTGTTCATGTTTATGTGACATGAATGGTATAAATGGGGATTCTTGTGATCCAACACTGTACCTGTAGTGCCATTATCTTCACAAAAGAAAGTACTTCATCCGTAGTGTTTTCTTTGTTGATTTCTGTGTCAATGATGGGTAGCCTGTACATCAAATAGCCATAAAACACTTCATCCAGTGTTTCTTTGCCAGGAGCTTGGGCATGGGATATGCGACAGCCCATCAGCATTAGCCATGCTGAGTACTTTTCCAGAACTAAATAGTATAAGAATTAGATGAAAGTATTAATGCCCATTGTTGCATACATTCTGCTAATGGCAGAATTCTATGTTTCAGTACAAAAATAGAAAGTGATTGGTGATTTTTCAGCAAGATAAAATGTCTACCATACTGATAGGTATGGAACTTCCAAATTCCAAAGACTATGCTGAGATCTTCTCATTCTATTTGTGCATAGTTCTTCTCAGGTGTGATGAGTATTCATGAAGCAAAGGCATCTGGGTTCTCCATGTCATCAGTGTTACCAGATTTGCCCGTCACTTTGAGGTATGCTTATTTATTAGGGTTACCTTCCTGGAAGAGGGGGTGTGATTCTATTCATGTGCTGCTTGTGTTACTTGTGTGTTCCTATGGCTACAAATCCCCTCCCAGTGGAGCTATCCTGCAGGACCTAAGGCTTTCAGATTCAAATAAACCCCGCACAAATACACGCAACCATTCCAGATTAACTGAGTGCGTCTGAACAGACCGGGCTATCAGCACTCTCAGCTGACCCCTTATACGTCCCTGAACTCAGCAGGCTGGATGACACAGCACTGTCAGCTGTCACCCTCATGTGCCCGTTGCACCGCACCAGAATGGAGCACACTTCTGAGCAGGCTGGGTCCAAACAGCACTTTCAGCTGTCACCCTTACGCGCCCCCTGGACTCCATAGGCTAGGCTGCAGAGCAAGGTAGGGAAGCCAAGAACACAAAGGAGTAAATGCATTTAGACAGAGAAACTGGCAACCAGCTTGATTACAATAGTTAGTTTATTGCCAGGTGTATAAAACTTATGATACTAATAGTGATGCCATACAAGGAGAGAAAAACAATCTAACACTTACAATTCAACACAATTACAGTAGGGGTATTGGAGAAGGCTAGCCCAGGTTTGATTACAAAAGTAGAAAGTTATACCTGGATTAAAGAGAGAGAGAGAGAGAGAATTAGGAAAGATGGGAGGGAAATCTCACCACTCCTTGCAGCTCAGAAGTTCCCAGGAGACAGGCTATTCAGTTTAGGGTCAGGAACACTTGAGGGAGAGGCAAACCCCACAACAGGATCAGTCAGGAAAGCATTTGGGTCCAGGCATCAGAAGAGGAGAGCAAGAGAGAGATTTGAACTTGGGTAGGGGTATTTTGTAGAACCAGGTTTGTTTGTGGGTAAACAATGTTTCACTGAAGTATCCCAGGGTGGTTTTCTCTATGCTAGACAATAGGAGCTGATCACTCCCAGCTATGGTCAATGTTCCTTGGGGGAGCTCACAATGCAACCAGGCAGATTCAGTGTTTTGCATATCAATACTAGAATGGTCTGATAACTGCGGAGCTGGATGGGTGTAGGTGTGAGTTCATTTACATCAAGAGCAGAGATCTCCCATAATGCAGTGCGTCTCTGACTTGCCAATCCCAGAGTTCAGTGTGGTTCCTGCTTTGGAGCTTGGTTCTCCATTCTTCATGCTAATTCTTGTTCCATCTTCGATGTAAATGAGGCTCCAGTTCTCCATTCAATGTGTTAATTGAGATGCCTCTTTTTACATCTTCTATGTAGATGAGGCATGGGGAGTTGTCTTAATCCTATCACCCTTGTTGGGAGGGTTTTAGGTGTGTCTCCCACAGCCTTTCCATAGCTTTTGTTTCTGGTGCAAGGAGGCTGGGGGGGATTCAGGTGAGCCAGAGAGAGAATAGGGGTTTTTCACTCTGGTTCCCCAAGAACAGAGAGCTGCCAGGTAACATCAGGAAATTTATGGGAAAGAACTGCATATGATAAAGCATCACAAGCCAATTGCAATGGCAGTGAGGCATCAGAGTGTATAAGAATTTTGGCTGTTGTCAGTTAAATGCACAGCTACATTCTTTAGTCCATTTCTGTTTTTTCCTGGTTTGTAAGAATGCATATGAAAGTGCTAATACTATTGTCAGGTTAGGCAGGAATTTACCATGGTACTTAGGCAGTCCTAAGAATGAAGGCAACTATGACACATTCTCCGATGGTGGTACTTAAAGAACTGCCTTCTCTTTCTCTGCAATTTCCTTAAGCCTTTGGCATCAATTACATAACCAACCTATTCAACTGAAGGCTTGAAAAATTCACATTTGTCTCCACATTTGTCATCTTCCACACTGTTCAAATTTTGAAGATGATTCTCTTGATCATTTCCTGTAATAAGGATCTCATCCAAATAGCCATGACCTCTGTTCAGTGCCTTCAGGTTGGCATCCACGCTTTCTGGAACAGGGTGTTGATGTAAAACCAAAAGGCTATCTATTGTAATAAAATAAGATTTTCTGCATGTTCATTGTGAGGTATTTGCTAATTGCTGGATCAGTCTCCATTTGTAGGTATGCATTAAGCAAATCTAATTTACTGAAACACTGTCCTCCACTAATAGTAGCAACCTTCAATGCCTAGTAGTGCACACAAAACTGGATTTGGTATCATTTTGAAATCGCCGCAAACGTGGATGGAGTCATCCTTCTTGATCATTGGTATGATGTATGTAGTCCATCATGTGAAACTAGTGACAAGACTCCAATGTTCACTGGTTCAAATCAACCTACATCAGAGGCTTCAGAGCATAAGGCTCAAACCTGGGTCTCCAATACTTTGGCTGTCTGTCAGACTTAACAGTGAGCTTTACTGACAAGTTGCTCATCTGTCCAAGTTCTTTTTCAAAAACTTTGGAGTGTCTGTCCAATATTTCTTGAAGGTTTCATAGTGTTCTTGTGATTGCCATGGCCTTGTGCCTTGTGCGGGAGCTTCTCAAGATAAGTTTTGCCAAATAATGGTAGTTATTTTATTTCAATCACATACAAGGGTAAAATGACTAATTGTTCATCTAGTTGAACTTTGACTTGATTTATCCCTTTTACAAACTAACTTTCTCTTCTATAAGTCATCGAAACTATGGTGGTTTCTTTCAGAGGAACATGTGACAAAGTCTAGTGACAGGTAGATGCAGAAATCAATAAGACAGCAGCTTCAGTATCAAGCTCCATTCTTGTCTGAACTTCCTTTAACAAGGTTGTGACCTAGATGCTTTCTCTTACTCTAGCACGTGCAGTGCTAGGTCTTGGTCTGTATAACTAGAATTATTTCATTTTTCCACATTATGAATTCCTGATTTCCATTTCTTTTTGGGTTCAGTCTTCATTAGGAGTCCTCTTGGATGGATAGTTATTCTGTGCTGCTGGTGGTTGAACTGTTTAACAGGTCACAGCAATGTGTCATTTCTTCTGGCACTTTTTGCAAATGACCTGGAATGCCCAGTGATCTTTCTCAGCATGCATAGACTCATACACTTTAAGGTCAGAAGGAACCATTGTGATCATCTAGTCTGACCTCCTGCACAATGCCTACAGAACCCCACCTACCCACTCCTGTAATAGATCCCTAATCTATGATTGAGATATTGACTTCCTCAAATAATGGTTAAGAGACTTCAAGATACAGAGACTCCGTCAGCAAGTGACCCTGTGCCCCATGCTGCAGAGGAAGGCAAAAAACGCCCAGGGCCTATGCCAATCTGCCCTGGAAGTAAATTCCTTCCCGACCCTAAATACAGCAATTAGCTAAACCCTGAGCAAGTGGGCAAGACTCACCAGCCAGTCACCCAGAAAGAATTCTCGGTAGTAACTCAGAACCCACCCCATCTAACGTACATCACAGGCCATAAGGCATATTTACCACTAGTAGTCAAAGATCAGTTAATTGCCAAATTAAGTTGTCCCATCATAACATTCCCTCCAAAAAACTTATAAAGCTCAGTCTGGAAGACAGCTAAGTTTTTTGCCCCCACTTCTCCCCTGGGAAGGCTGTTCCAAAACTTCACTCCTCTGATGTTTAGAAACCTTCATCTAATTTCCAAGTCTATGCATAGTTTGTGCATAAGTGCCACATGAAAATTCCTTACATTTTTGTGGTCCTCTGTCATGCCAAGTCACATTAAATTCCAGAGAATCCTTCTCCATGGTTTCCATGGCAATAGCTACCTCAGCAGCCTTCTTGAATGTAAGGTCTGACACAGTCAGAAACTTTTTCTGTTCATTGCATAATCTAGAGAAAAATTAGGTACACAGGGCATAATTTAATATTTTTCCAATTTTACAATGCTCTAACCATTCCTTAGAGAACAATGAACTGTGCTACCAACTCTCCATTTCTCTGATGTCACTGATGGAACAGTACTATTCCAGGAAAGGAGAGAACTGTTCCTGTGTTGATGCAGTAAGTGCAGCTTATGTGGCATTTCCAGACATAGATCACACAGCAGTCCATGTGCCTTTGGATCAATCACTGTCAGCAAGTTTGAAACTTCTTGTCTCAAATGGAAATGCAAGCTACAAATTGTTCAAAACATTCAAGGTATGCCACCCATAATTCACAGTTTTCATCCAGTTCACCAACATTGGCCACAAAAATGGCCATTTCACTTCTTTCCTGTTACCTTCACACGCTCCTGGATGCCTTCTGTTCATCAGGGAAAGTTTTCACGTTTTACTGTGCACTCTCTGTGCTTTATCTCCTGCGGTCTGTGTGCTTAGGCCGCTGAAACCCCCAAAGGATAATTTGGACTCCCTCTGATGGCTGAAGACCCCCAGTGCAAGCTAATGGCGCGCGCTATCTCTCTAGCTTGCCAAGATGGCTGCTTTCTCACTCATCTGTCTCCCAGGAGCTCAGCAACAGATCTGGCAGCCACCTTGTTGCTTTAAAACCAACAGCCTGCTACTTTTTGTTTCTAGAGAGAGTCTATCTCTCTTATTGTTATTTGCTTATTTTTCATCTCCTTATTGAGGCATTGGGAGCGCTGGACACTTGTGGGATCTAAATTCCCCATCGCTAATGTTATATCTGAACTGAGCATAGAAGGAGATTGAGACACAAGGGGGACATGATTTAAAGCACAGCCATCTGCTGTGGTAGCTTTATTGTTCTGGCAGCAAAAGACAAACAATAGTGAGGCTGTGCTCTGAATACAGACAGTCCAACCATTTAAAGAAGCAGGATATTATACATCCAGAGGCCCCTCACAAATCAGAACTAGCATTTCTTAATTGAATAAATGCCCCTGTCATCCAGATTCATAATGGAGGATCCTGAAATAAATTTGCTGAGACATTGCAATCCATCTCATACATTGTGGATGGTTGAAGCATCTCTGATGGACCAAGTAGAGTTCAATGGTTTGGGTGATGATAGGAAAGTGTCCCTTTCCTTTCTGGCACACTTGTCAGTTCCTATCCTACACATCAGGTAATTTACCAAAGCAATACACAAACTGCCAATTCACTTTGTGTTCCTAGCAGTTTCGCTTACACGCTCTATAGACTGTTGGGCCAACGTAGATGCCATCACTGAATGCATTGGCTCTCTGCTGGAACCTTTAAAAACATAATTAAGTAAATCAAGGCAAAATTTCTCTATGAACAACTGGCATTACTGGTATTTATCTTTTTTTATAAGGTCCGCCGGACTGATCACACGCTCAGAAAACTCAGTCAGAGTGCCATCATACCTGTCTTTATTTTGCTTTCTTCCACAGACTTACTTCAGCTTCAGATCACCCTGCTAACAAACTCTTCAAAAATTGAACTTAAAATCACTTCACACTAGATTACCCTGTGAGCGTTGTCTTCTCACTCTGCCCCAAATACACTCAATGCATGCTTTAAAACCATTTCCTGGGGTTGGGGTTTGCTCCTACTTCCATCTGATCAGAGAGTTACACTCACCTCTCTGACATGCTGGGGAAGGTAAAGCCCCACGTTTCACAATGAGTCAGCAGAACTTGATGTCTTTCCAAGTAAAGAAAATAGATCAATAGAAAAGCCCTGCATTTAGAGTCATAGATCCTGCCAAACTGTTAAAGGTATGCAGATTGAGGACTCAGTTATGCTCCCACTGTAGTCCCTGGAGAAACTCCCATTCATTATACTGGAAGCAGAATCAAGTCCTGTATCACTAACTACATCAGCAAAGGCAGCAGTTCCTCTAAGAGCAGTATGGACATTAAAATGCAAAACACTGTGTGAAAGGAAAATATAACCCATGGCTGGCTGCCAGCTGTGGGCAGTGAAAACTGGCTGCTGAAATTATTACTTGAGAGGCATTCAGTTTGGTGAAATTGCTGATGCTTACTCTTCATGACCTGACAGCCATGCTGAAGGGAGTATTTATTTTGGATTATTTGGAAATATACCCATCTGCGGGCAGGTACAGAACACTGAGTGATAAAAATATACAGCAGGTAGGACCAAAGCATAATTCCTCCTGGGTCCTCAAAGTGTCTGATTAACACTTGATTGTATTATCAGTATTTAAAATATTTTAAAACCAATGTTATTTCTAATAACAGATGACAGAACCAATCAGTGTAATCCGAGTTATGTGGCTAATAAAATATTTGGATAAGTACCTCAAAAATAGTTTACAGCACAAAGTAGCAGCTCTACAGAATTTAAATTATAGATCACATGTAGTCCAGGTTTTTTGAGGCTTCCAATCTTGAAGCACCTGACGGTATCCTGAATTTCAGAAAGTGCTGAGGGTCCAACCTTTGAAAATCAGGCTCCTATAAAGTTTCTCAAAGAAAGCCTACAGCTGAGAGACCCAAAGTGACTAATCACTTTAAAAAATCTTGACCAATATTTTTTCCAACTAAAAGAAAGAAACCTGTATTAGGGATAGAAGAAAATGCAAAAGCTTAGCCTGGCATAAGAAGATGCCCTATAAGAAGTGCCACGTTTGTTTATTTGTTTAGCATTTCACTATCCCGCAATCTGCTCTGTTTTCAGAAGGCAGAATATGTACCCCATAGTGTTAGACTTAGAGCCCTTTTGGTGCCTAAATCAGGCCGCACTGGAATTCACAAAATCCCTGCTCAGCTGCCACCAAATTCTGTAGGCACCTAAACTAGCTCAGTGTCTAAACTTCTGTAGTAGAAGTTCCCTAGGCCCTATGTTTGTGCCTCAATGCATGCACACTGCAGTCTCACTCTAGGCTTCTGAATACTTAAGCCTTAGAGTGATACAGGAACCCGGAAAAGATAAGCATTCCTCTATCTAATTCACCTGCAGGTCCCGATCTAACAGACAAACTCTGAGCTTGCTTACCAATTTGGGCCCTTATAACTGAGTTCACAGAAAACAGACGGGAGCAGAACCTCACTCGTCACTTTTAGCCCAGTGGTTCAGGTACTGATGTGGAAGACTACCAGTTCAAGTCCACCCACTGCCTGAAGGGGAGAAGGGATTTGAATAGGGCTCTGCCACGTCTCACATGTGTGCTCCAACTATGGAGCTCTAGGATATTCTGATGTGGGGCTCTCCCAGTCCCTCCTGTTGAAGCTGTTCCACTGTGGCAATACAATGAAAGAATCATTGGGCCAGGGAGAGAGACAGCTTGGTTGTTAGAGCACTCACCTGGGAGTTGAGACCCAGCTCAAGATTCAACCAGTTCCTCTGGTTCCAGTATCAATTATTTAATCACAGTGGAAAAACTGCCATAGGAGAGAGTGAGGAGCCTTCCTTCCTCTCTTCCCCCATCAGAATACCCTATAGTCCAGAAGATAGGGCATTCACCTGATAGATGGCAGAGCCCAGTGCAAATCTTTTCATCCTCCTGAGCATGGGGGGGTCTTGCACTGGGTTTCCCATATCCCAGATGAGTACCCTAACCATCTAATAGTGTATAAAAATAAAAGCATAATAAAAATAATGAAATATATATTAGCTGCCTATTTTTAGAATTCCATTTGACATTTCTTGGTATTATTGTATGACTGAAGAATTTTCAAGAAGGTCTATTGCATTATGCCCAGGTTAAGTAGAATGGTTCTGTTCGGTGTCTTTTCAAGGTATCTCTATATTCATAAATTCAGCCCATTCAGATCAGTTACTTCATGACTATTTAACTCAATCATTTGCCATGACCTCCTATTCTCTAAGGTGGATTTTGATGTTTGTGGTTTGTAGCTGGCCCTCTGGGCCATGTTTTTGGTTGGTTTTCCTATACCAACTAGGAGTGTCCAGAAATCCTTGGTGAAAAGGGCTTACTAAAAGGTCTAAAGAAGTAAGTTATTTTTAACAAATATATTTAGTTTACAAGAAATGTTGGCAAGACCACTAGACCACAGGGCTCCTAATATTTTGGGAGTGATTTTGTGCAGCAACAAGTAAGCTGTCTCTAAAAAACTACAACGAAACTACCCACAAACTTAACCACTGCAGAATTTTAATGCTTTCTGCTTACTTCAGTAATACAGTAATTAGGGTCCATAGCTTTCTAGAATTCCATAGGTGTGGAAGTTTTCTGACTAATCAACTACCACAACATTATCTGTCCATGCTAAGTGGAGCTGAAGTCATAAAAATAGACAAAGTTAACCGGAGGGGATATGCCAACTCATTTTCAAATGTGGCCTGTCAGATAAAGCTGCACATCACCCATGGTTAGTGCACAGTATTATCTTGTAAGATTTTGCTTTAAAGTAGGTGTTGAATGCACATATACTAACTGAAGAAATTTTACTGCATTGGGAAACTAAGATTCAGACTTTCTTTTTTCTAAAATGAGATCTGAGTCAATAATCTGAATTGTTATTATGGTCAATAGCTTTATTTGTCTCTTCAGGTTCCCAACTGAACAGGAGCATCCCCTCATGACAAATACACAATTTCAATGGATATAGGTTTGAGGCTTCTATATTCTAGTATAAAAAAATATTTTTTGGACAGTAGTCAATGCCCTCTGCTAGACCAGGCCGACTAGACCCATACTATGAATAAACAAGAGACAATGATTCACATAAAAATATTCGTTTTCTGTCATGTATTGCCAAAGAGAACATCTGTTTTACTGGGAAAACTGCTTCTGACATTTTAAGGTTCAAGAAAGAGCGAAAAGGCCCACTCCTGAGTTAATGCGCTAGTCAGAAGCCTGGAATTCAGAAGAGGGTCTACACTAGAAAGTTAGGTAGACCGAGCTATATCGCTCAGGGGTATGAAAAATTCACACTTTGAGACGCATCATTAAGCCAACCTAAACCCCAGTGTAGACAAGAATTGTTCCACTGACCTATGTACTACTTCTCAGAGAGGTGGTTTTACTATAGCAATGGTAGAACCTCTGTCATCACTGTAGTAAATATCTACATTACAGTGTTGCTGCTGTAGCATTTATAGTGCATACAATAGACAACAAGGGATGCTTGGGTGGGTACGTAGGTACAGTGGCTGGGATTTTCAAGGAGCCTATGGGAATTAGGTGCCCAAGTCCCTTGGAAATTCAGAGAGAATTGGGTGCCCAACTTCCTTGGAACCTTTTGAGAATTCCAGTTTAAAGCAATAGGTACATTATGAATATAACTTATTCCTACAGGGAAAGAGACAGATGACTGAAACAGCCAACAGTCTCAGGCCCAGTCTAAAGTTACCTGTTGATTCAGCAGCAGTCAATGGGAGTTACGCAAGCTACTCTGCGTAACTCCCGTCGACTGTTGTGCTTCCCTTCTGTGCGGCGTATTCACTGCATTGTGCCGAAGGGAACAGTGTTCCCATCGAAGCAGCGCTATGTCCCTTGAAGGTGGTTTTATTGCATCAACTTCTGGATCAATTGAACAGGTCTTCCCTGACTGCTCAGTTGATCCAGATAGGTCGATCTGACAGCGGCAACTTTGCAGCCATCAGCGTAGATATACCCTCAGTAGAAAATGATACAAAAGACAAGAGCGACTAAAGGACACATTAGCTGTAAATGTAAATGAATGGAATAGAAATGAAAACTTTAGTACAGCAGTAAAGGAAAAACAGAACTCCAGAACAGATAGCTTAAAAGAACAAATGTAGAGAGATATTGAAGGTTCAAAGAGTAATTAATCAAAGAAGAATAGAATCAAGAAAAAAACAATAAAGATACTTACGCAAGAGAAAAAAGACAGTTAAGATAACACCGTCCATCCTCTTTCCTGGTCATCACAGCAGCAGAAGCAGAAACTGCAATTATATTATTTAGTAATGTTTAGTAAATACTATTTAGTAATGTTTCTATAGACTATAATTAGAAGTCTGTTGATTTGCTTGGATGATGTTTGCATTATTTCAGGAGTTACATGGGGACATGAACTAGCCCATAGCTCTCTCAGAAAAGATGCACCATTCTTAGAACTGCTATGAAAATCAAGCCTGACAATGGCAGTTGCCAACCTATGGCACAATATCAGCAGCTTCTGGTTCCTAGACAAGATAATGATAGTTACACCAGTAAAAGACTGGATAACTTCAGTGGTGCTAATCTGAATTTACACTAGTGCAATTTAAATTAGAATCTGACCCATTGTTTTTCTAAATTCTGATCTGTTTCTGTGTTGTTAGAATTAGGATTCCACTGAAGATTCTCTCTTCACTTTAATAGAAGTTCTGAATGAATTGATCCATTTCCCTGCTCCCTTGTAGCCATCCTTCCCTTTACTAAATGAGAATTTGTTGTACTGGTACTGCGTGGTCTTGTTTTCTTCCTTTCTGATCCGTATGTGATAGCAGTATTAATGTACAAAATCATCAGCCTAGAGCACCAGCTCTTATTACCAGAAGAGCACTATACATTGCACCCGCTGAAGAATCAGATGCATGAAAATAACTTCAGAATTCAGGGGCGAGGAAATGAAACTGACCATTTAAAAGTTTGAATCAGGGCTTGTCTACACTACTAAAATTTGTCAACATAAGATATGTCAACATTCGTCCACCACTGGTGGCTGACGTCCACACTGCTCTCCTTGGGTCGATGGAGTGCGTCCTTACCAGGAGCGCTTCTACCGACCTAAGGGACAGTGTGGGGGGAGCTGAGGGACCCATCTTTCAGCTCCCTGCAGGAAGCCCATAGGCTCCTGGGCTCCCTGCTGCCCCCTTCTCCTGACCAATCCCAGCTGGGGCGTGGGGACTTCCCATTGCTGCCCGGTCCCAGCTCATAACTGGGAGCCAGGTGGCAGCCTCGCCACTAGCAAGCAGTGAAATTGACATGTATGACAGACCCTCTACCACTCTAAGAGGACACTGACTATGTCATCCTAGCTCTGCCAACAAAAGTGTCTTGCTGAGGTGGTTTTATTTTGTTGAAAAAACAGGGTAGTTTTGTCGGCAGGGAGGTGACTGTAGCGTGTACACCAGCACTGCTTTGTCAACAAAAGCTGCCTTTTGTCAACAAAACTCTAGCATAGACCAGGCCTCAGTTAAATATCACATTCTGTTACCTTTACTCACATTGAGTAGTCCTTTACTCCACAATTAATCCTGTTAATTTCACTGGCTTTATATTGCAGAATAAGATTGTCCTCAACAGATAGGTGGTACATTTGGAGCCTATTTTTTTTTTACCTGGACATAAATACAGAACCATCTACATTAAACAGGTGTATCAGATACCAGACCCCAGAACAAATCACATGTCAAACGGAACCAGTGCCATAGTTTGAAAAGCCTTTGATCCTCAGGGTATGTCTACATAACAAGTGCAAAAACAGCACAGCTGCAGCACTGCAGCTAAATCACTGTAGCTTAGACACTTGCTACAGCGACAGAAGGGGTTTTTCTGTCACTCTCGTTAATCCATTTAGGGCTTAAGTTGGTTTAACTACGTATCTCTCTGAGTGACATAGCTCAGTCAACCTAAGTCTTAGGTGTAGACCAGACCTCACAATGAGGAGAGGTTTTGTTTCTTTGTTTTGTTTTTTTCCTCTCTCTCCATTTAAAAAATTCTCATTTTGTTCCATTAGATTTTTGTAATGTTGTATGAAGAAGAAAATAGAAGGGACTTGAAAGTGAAGAATTTCCATTTAAGAAAAAGGTCTCAGTCTAGCACAAAAGAACTGCAACCTTCAGAACTGAATTACCTTCACTAAAACCTTGCAAAACACAGTAATGAATACAGCAAAAATCCTTTCCCTATACAGCTGAAGCAACAGTTTAATGTTCTGACCAGTTAGCACATGCAGTGCGCTATGATTGTTGTGCGTGGGAAAGATAGACTAAAAAGCTTCATACAAAAGCCAGTAATCACTCGACTACCAGAACATCTTGCATGGTATTTTTTAGATGACCTGTACTTTTACTGCAGCAGCACAAAAATTTACCACCTCAAATATAAGCAACAACAAACAGGCTTAAATTTCACATAAAGGGATGATAGTAACAATGTTCAGTTCTGCTCTGAGGTACAGAGTCTTTAAGTCTGAAAATATTAGACACTATTAAGAATCTGTGGGACATCAGGATTAAAACACATTAGATTTCACAGGGCAGTTGGTGCACAAAATTATCCCTCTCTCTTTTTATAATTGTGAGAGGATTTTTAATATTTTTGCATTGAATGTTTTTAGCTCCTGCAGAGAAAATCTTATTTGCTTATGTCTCACCAGGCATATTAAAATCACAAATCATTGTTGGGGACCAGATGTAGGAACAGATTGTAAATTGGGGTGGACTATGTATTTCTGGGAAAAAACATGTGAGAATCAGGGTAAAGATTTCTTCCAGCTGACACACGGTTGAAGTATTTCACTAGAACTGTGGAATTTTACCACCCATACACTATCTTTCCCTCAGGGGGTAAAGTGGCTTGAGTCTTCCATGTTTTCACAAATTCACTCTTTCCCCTTTAAATATATAACTCTCTCCCTTTCCAAGATCTCATTAAAAACCCTTATATTTTAATGGATTAGGTATGATTCCTTTCACAGCCTGCCAGTGTTACCCCTTAATAGCTGCTGCTGGGTAATCCAAGGCACTACTCCCGACCCTATGCAACTTCCTAGTGCTATGCCTATGTGGTGTTTCGAGCCCTTGCTACCAAAGAAAATGAGAAACACAGGACTACACTTCTGATTTACACCCTGCACAATCCCAGTGCTTTTAATCAGGTTGTATGGATTGTAAACAGACTTGCAGTGTCTGGCCCCAGGATCACACACAAATGTCACACGTTATTTACTCACCGATAGTATGTCTAACAGCTATAAGGCAGAATTACTATTTCTCACTGTGACTTCTGGAATCATGCAAATTCCAGAACTGTAAATGAATACAACCCATTACATGTATATGCTTCCTCAGTTTATAATCCCTAGTGTTGGTTTCACTCTGCCTAGACTGACTTGTTCATAATGCTCTTGTCATAATTGCTTCCTGCTCCACTGCCAAGTCGATATGTCTGTTTAAAAAAAAATCCAGTGACAGTCATTGACAGAAAAAAAACCCTCCTCCAAAGAGACCCTTTAGAGTAGCAAGAATCATCACTGTGATTTGGCAAAGCTGGACCAGGTCTAAAGAGTTGTGCCTGACCAGTGTTTCAAAACATATTTTGTCTTATATTTATTTAAAACATTACATTCACACCAAGCAATTGTACATGTAAATAGAATAGAGCTCTTCTGATGTGAATATGCTAATCCATGGGAGAATATGTTAGTTTGCACATAGATACCTTCTTTCACATCTGAATACCCATATCTATAGAAATAAAAGTTTCTCCCAAAATATAGTGGCAGAGAAAAAAAAATGGACAGTCGCACAAATGTTCATGAAAAAGAAAAGTTTGAACTTGATCAAACAACTTGATCAAATTTCAGCTCTGAATGAGTGAAGATGGTAATTATTCCCCCAGCTCTCTACTCAATTTGTGTTTTAAAAAAATACTCATAATTTTGAAATGAATTAATCTTTGGTCCCCACTCAGTTGCCTTTGTGCCACTCTTGTGATGGAAAGTGGATGAAAAATTGTCCTTAAAGGCCCATTGGATTCCTTTTGCATGGGAGAAACTCCATGTGTCTTAAAGACAGTATATCATTTGTTCCTTGTCCCTGTCCTGCACAGAGGTCATGTGAGGTTTATGAGGGGGCACAAATAAAGCACACAATGGCCAGTGGAACAGCAATTAAGGGGCATTTTAGATTATACAAGTTAGCACAGTCTTGAGGAAGATTCTCCTGTACTGAAGAACAAGATGGTTCCTAATGCTCCCTATGTTTGGGGGAATGGTGTGGGCAGAAAGCCCTGGCTTTCATCCCCCTGGCTCCTCCTCAGTATGCACGTGCACCTAAGCATTTGGCCTAAAAGTCTTTGCAGAGGGCAGTCTCTAGAACACTAAACTCTCTGCACAAAACAGAAGAGCAGCAAATGTCAGTGTAATCTGTTTCACTAGCTAACTCTTGTTTTGGTCACCATGAACAGACTGTAAATTATTTCTGACTAGCTGATTGACAATTTTCCAGTGGAATGTTTTTCTACTTGTCAAAGTTGAAACATTCTCCAGGAATGTGTTGATTTTGATGAAATTTTCTCTTAGAAAATAAAATTACAAAGTGCTTTAGAAAGTTGATGTGTTCTGTTTCAGCTTTATTGGAAGTGAACATTTTTCCTTTTTAAATAACTTTTAGTTTCAAAATGTATTGTATTGTATTTTATTTTATAATTTAGTCAAAAAGGAGAAAACTCAAAATCTAAACAAAATGTTCTGATTTTACTGAAATAAAACATTTTGATTGACCTGAAATTAATTCTTTTTGAAAATTTTGTTTTGCAGCACTTTTTGATACTTGAAATTTTGCTCCGATGTGGAATCAAAACTAATTTTGAAATCACTGAATTTCTCATGAAACAGAAATCCTGGTTCCTCAACAGGTCTATTTGTCTGGACTCTCTGGGCTAGATTGCAGAGCCATAACTAGGCATTTTAGCATCCATGGTGAGCAAGTATATTTGCATCCCCTATAATTTTTTCCCATGATTTTTCCACCCCATTTTTTTGTCCCCTCAGCTTTGCCTCCTGGGTGGATGCCCTGCTCATCCTGCCTTGGTTATGGTTCTGCTAGATAATAATTTATAATCCCTGAGTTGTGCCAGTGGATTGTCACTGAACTAAATGAGATTGAACAGGGAGTGGTGTTCTGCTTCAGGAGGAACGTTAGAGAGATTGTGCTTCAACAAACTCCTTGCTCCATGAGCTGGCATGCAGAAAGAGCAGGACCAGGGCTCCTCTTCTTCCTTTCCCACTACCCTTTTCAGATCCCTGCTTTTAATAGGGGAGGGAGGAACATGTGCCGCCCAGAGCTCAGAGAATATGGGGTCATTATGAGAGGCACCTGCACGGCCACACAGGTGCACTGGGAAGCCATGTTGTTCACCCATCCACCCTTGCATGACCATACAGGTGCTGCTCAGAATGGAGCTCTGTTAATGTCCTTAGACTTGGAAGATTTACATATAATTATTCTTTGATTTAGTATAGCATCTGTCACACTAGGGTCTAGCAGCACTTTTCAGAGACAGGCAAACATTAGCCTCCACATTTCATAGATGGACAACTGAACCACATATGTGTTAAATGATTTACCTAGAATGACAATGTTGAGCAATGGCGGTGGAAGTAAAATACCAGTCTCCTGTCTACCAGTCCTCTCCTCGCACCACTGGAACACAGCTCGTCTCTGAAATGCCCTACTTGAGAGGACTCTGTCTAAATATGTATGCACCAATTGAAAAATGAAAAGAAAAATACCCTCCATTTATGGCATTTTTTCTGTTGCGTTTAAAGGCTGTACATGCCATGTGCGAGGATGAACAAATCTACATTCACATCAGTACATCAGTTAGGCAGAAAACATGATAGTTAATAGGAGAGTAGTGTAAAAGATAAGAGTTTCACTTGTAACAAAAAATAGGGTCAATATACCGTGCCACTAGCAACCATTAAACTGGTAAAGATTGTGTGCAAACTCGGCAGGGAGAGCTAATGTTACTGCCTTACCCCCCTGTTCTCATAAAGTAGAGCTTAAAATGACAGAGGTAATTGTCACTTGATGGTGCTGTGGCTCCATGGCTGTCTTTTATCCAGCTTTGCCATATTGCCACATTTTAGAAGCAGATTATAAGTCTTCTCTGACAAAAACAGATCTCACAAGTAAAGAGCATTACCTCAAGAGTGCCTTTAGCAGAGAACCAAGCAACAGACAGGCACACAGAGGCCAGAGGAAAAGACAATGCCTAATGGTCATACACTGTGTGCAAAATGAACACAATTGCATGGTTTTTTTAATGATTAAAATTATCAAAAACGAAGAATAAATGTATTAAGGTTGTTATACAAGCCAGCCAAAGCTGGGAAATTTATGTCCTCTTGAGGTGGTTTTTTAAGTATGTTTTGGTACAAGAATGCTTAGCTTCAACTGTGAAAGTGAACAGGAAAGTTTACTTTTTAAAATGAGATCCCAAGTCATTAGCTGACTATATGTACAGATTTTTAAATTTGAATGCACAGGTTTCATATACAATTGAACATTTGAACTGATGAAAAATGCAATTTTCTTTTAAGGAAATTTTGAGAAAGTGTTGTTTTTCAAAAATTCCCTTGCAAATCTTTGGCTTTTCCACTGAAAAACTGAAACCAAAAACTGAAAATAGTTCATTTTTCAATAAAAATGTTCAGATTTTGGTTTCCAGTTTTTCACTGAAAAAGAAGAGAATTGTACTAAAATTAAATTTGTCCATGCAAATGTATGTTTTTGCTGAAAAGCCATTATTCACTGGAAAAAATGTTTTGATAAAAAAATTTCTACAAGCTGCACTGAAAATCTTTCACTTTTGTTTGTTTCTTGCAAGGTGGAAAAGGAGCTTCCAGAGCCTTTCCACAGCACTGGAGACTTTCAATGCATCAGGTAAAGGCTCCAGCAGCTCCCCATGGCAGGAGCATTTCTCTGTAGAGGGGAAAGTCTCTGGTGGCACGGAGCACCTGAAGCCTTTCCCCACTTCTGGAGCCTTTCACTGAAACAGGGAAAGACTACAGCAGCACCATGCTACACTGCTAAAAGTAGTGGTGTAAACAGAGGAGGTACTGGTTGGGTGAGTAGAGTACATATGCACAGGGTTCAGACGTGTCCTTCCTTTACTCATGCAAGCAGTTTCTCACCATTTACACTGTTCTCTATACTTGTGCTAGGTGGGTATGCACTCTATATGCCACCAAAAGACCTGTGCAATGTAGATGGATCCTTAAGGATAGCACCTAAAACCAAGCAAGGAGCACAAGGTGACAGTAGATATTTCACACAAAAAACCCAACTCCAGGTATCAAAATATTAACAGGTTTTAATTCCAAAATACTGTGTTTAAAGTTCTATCAAGCAGTTAATTTAAAGAGCTACTGTTATCTCCTGGCAAGAAAGTGAATTTAATGTAGCATCCTTAGAGAGTGACAGTTTAAATGTATGTAGCGTTAAAGATTATTTTGAGTTGCTGAAGATCCAATCTCTGCACAATCAAAAAAGCACAGAGGGTTCCACCACCCGAATCTCCCACAGCCACCTTCTGAGCAATATATTCCTTTCTGTTCTTTTCTCCCATAAGAACTGATGAGAAGATACTACAGTCTTCTCCACTCTCCTCT
>ML675610.1:63473505-63536197 GCA_007922155.1 Mesoclemmys tuberculata
CATATCAGAGGAGTCCTCAAGAGCAACTGTGAGATAGGGATTCCCTGGCTGCATGGTTCCAGTAGACCACACCATCAGGAATCCAAGAAAGGGGAATACAAGGGGCTTAAAGCCATTGACCCTGGTCCTGGCCACCTGCCAATCCATCTAGATTCCAAGTGTTGAATAATTGCCCATTTTGCCAAGCAGTCAGGGTGGAGAGTAGAGAAGAATTTGTCCTCTGTCCATGGAATGATGCAGGAAAATGTTGAGTGGCTCTTCACAAATTTTCCTCTCAGATTGCCTTCTTTCAATTATTTCTACATTGTGTGGGAAGGACCTGAGCCAATTAACAAATATTATAGGTAGTGCTTTTACTTGCCAAAATCCCTTATTTTCAGTTGTTTAGAACTTTGCCAGTCCTAAAGCATTTGGGCTGAAATTTTTCACGTCAGGTGTCTGCCTCCAGTTGAGTGCATTTGGAAAACTTCAGCCAAAACAGTTCAGCTATTTTCACAAACAAGGCTATGGAAAAATGCATTGTTTTGCCCACATTAAAAATATATGTCAACCATTCCTTTGAAAAGATGTAGCATACACATGCTTTTAATCAGGGTGCTTTTTGTCAGGGGGTGGCATAGGTGTCAAGGATATGCCTTTTGCCAGCCCTGTGAAAATCTGCCCAAATCTGGCCACATTATAACCCTTTGAAAAACTGCAGTTCGCACATGTCCATCGAGACTTCTTAGATATTAGCAGCTAAATGCCCTGAAGACTCTCTGTGCTGAGCATGCACCAGCTTGAGGCTGAGCAGCTCTTTTCCTACAATTGTAACTCTGAGCCCAGGTGGGATTGGGCACCTGAACTGAGAGCAGGAGCCTGTCTCTTCTGTGCTCTCAATGACCCTGTTCTGGGCCCAAGGCAGCCTGCAGGAGGAAGCTGCCTGATGCAAATGTAGAGGGGAAAATAGACTGAGAGAAAGAACCTGGGGGAAGAGGAAGATGGCAACTGGGTTTGAAGACTGGTGTGTGGGGAGAAGGAAATTGGGACTGGGAGTTGGGGTGGAGGGTAAATTGTGACTGGCTGGGCCAGGAAACTGGGATTAGGAGCCTGCGAGGGAAATGGGGAAGAGAGGAACGGGAACCAGTAGGTGGGGGTAGAATGAAATCTGATGAGGAGGCAGACTGGGGAGAGAACTGTGCCTGGCTGAACAAAGGCTGGCAAAAGGAGTTGGGAGTGGGGGGACTCTCTAATTGGATGAGGAGCCCAGGGAGGGAAACTGGTATGAAGCCAAAGGGGATGGGAAAAATGGGGGTGGGGTGCATTGTATGGCTGGAGGCCAAGGTGATCAGGAGGCCAAGAGAGAGATCAGATGTGGGGGAAAATGCTGAGCAAGGAGTACAAGAGGGTGAGGGGTTGGTGGAGGGAAGATAACTGGGAATGGCTACACAAAGAATCCGGGATTAAGGTCTGGTCTATACTTACCTTCTGGATTCGGTGGCAGTCGACGGGAGATACACAAGTGATGTAAATCACTTGCGTATCTCCTGTCGACTTTGCGGCGTCTCTTCCGCATGCCATCCACACTGCGCTGCGCCTCTTATCGGGGTGGTTTTCCTGCGTTGATTGCTGGATCGACTGAGTGGGTCTACACAGACTGCTCAGTCAATCCAGAGCAATCAAACTGATGGCGGCGAATTTGCCTCCGTCAGTGTGGACCCAGCCTAAGAGTGGACATGGGAAGGGAGATTAGAACTGTGACAATGAGTCTGGAGGGATGAGACTAGAATTTGCTGGGCAAGGTGATTGGGACTAGGATGAGGGGGTCTGAGAAGTGGAGACTGGGACAGACTGGTTAGGTGAAGAGAATGGTACTGGGACAAGGAGCCGGGGTGGAGAAAAGACAGACCTGGGACAGGGATGGGGAAGAAGGGGTCAAGCTTGCAAGGGAATGGGAAGAAGAGTCTGTACCCAGTAGAGCCTGGAATGGAACCCAAGACTCCTCAATATTGCCATACCCTTGCTGTCAACAAACATCTGTGAAACCAACTGGCAAAGCATCCCATCTGCCTCTAATGCTGGTCCACAGAGTGGGTGACAGCCTACTGCTGTTATTAGTTACTCTATTATCTCAAGTGCCAGAGTCTGTGTAGTGAATCTAAAGATTCCAACCCTGCTGACAACCCAGTGTGTCTAAATATGATGCCAGATGACTTGATGGAATTTCTGTTTTCTTTTCAGAAAAAAAAACCACCCTAGGAAATTACACACAGACAAAAACTATGATAAATGAACCATTTCGCCTCTGAGCATTTAATTAATGCATACGCACCTTGCAACCTTAATTCTGGCACTTTCTAATTTTTGATTGCTTGATTTTGCAACCTTAATAATGTTCTGTTAACATAGATGATTTGTGTGTGTGTGTATGTATAATCTATATTAACAGCTTTTTGGAATGTACTTATTATATATGCTACATCATGAGTTATACCTCAATTTAAGGAAGATACATTTGGGTGCCAACCCCTGTTGACAGTGGTTTTTTACCCCTTGAGACCTGCAATTTACTTGTATACTGCACACATTTGATATGGCAAAAAGAGTCAACAAAAATGGAACCCAGGCTACCATTTTTTGAGTCTCTTCACAGTAGCTTTTTGCAGGCAATATTAGATGGCTATTTCGAATTATGTTTTACAGCTCTGTAAGCTTCTGAATGGCTTGCCTATTATGGGTAGAAGTGCCATATATAAAAGGTTTTATTTTATTTATTGGGAAAAGGAAGTCCACTGGTTAATACAGATTTGCTAGTATAGAGTGTATCTGAGTGTAGTTGCTGTTTATACTGGCAAAGAAGTGCTAGTTCCAGTATAGTTTATACCAATTCCCTCAACACTTACACTTTTGCTGGTGTAACTGTTCTACAGTTGGGCTTTTGCTGGCATAAAAGCATGTGTGTGTATGAGTCTCTCTCTCTCTCTCTCTCTCTCTCTCTCTCTCTCACACACACACACACACACACACACACACACACACACACAAAAGTTACATCCCCTCAGCAATGTGACTATACCAGGAAAAGTTTCTAGTGTAGACTAGCCTCAAAGTTCACCAAAAAGTGTATGTATATGGGGAATATGCTGATTGTACCTCAGTTTTGCATTCTTAAAATGGGGTAATAATACTTTTTCCTCCCACTTTTTGCCTGTTTTGTTTATTAAGATTTTAGGAGCATGGATTGTCTTTTACTATGTCCTTATGGAGAACACCTACTTTGTGGGTGGAATCTTTAAGAGCTACTATAATACAAATGATGATTACATAGTTTTAACTGGAAAAAATCGGAGTTCAGCACATCTGCTCACACTGTGTTAGTTCATCTCAGCCACCAATCCCTCCCTCAAACAAATAAACAGAAATAGGCATTTAAATGTTTTGAAAATGCCTATTAACAGAGCTATCCAAGTGATATTATGGCAATATATATCATTCCAGGTGTACTCTGCTCCCGGGAACAAGAAATTGAATCTACAATTCAAACGTAGGTCTCATACTTGGAAACACATTGTTATTTCTGGGTCCCTGAGCTGACCTAATTTAAAACTTTAATATCACAACATTTAAAATAGATATATATTTTATATATTCACACCTAAAGCAATTTGATCATATGAATAGCTAGCCACCAAAATTTATTTTGAAATTGAAGGTGTTTTTTTAAATTGCACAAGCCAAAAAAAAAAAAAAGCACAATTTAAGCTGCAACTATTTCTACCTTTGGAAATTCCACACACAGTAAATCAAAAATTGGCCACATCATTTTTTAACTGATTTTTTTAAAAAATCAGTTTTTACGGACTATGTATTCCAAATAGCCTGAAGCACATTTGTACAGCCTGTTGTACAAAACTCTTGAAAAAAGGAGTTATTAATGGAAACACTGATGCAACCTTGATTACAAAGACACACATGATAATATTTGTTCTTTCTGAGCAGATACGGGGGGAAAACATTAACCAATGTCAAAGTAGATTCCTTACAACATTTCTATTATTCTGAGTGGCTCCATAAAACAGAATAGAAAGTCCATTCCTGAAAGGTGCTGAGTTTCCCAATGGGTGCTAAGCACTTTCCACTTTCAGTTACTTCAATGGGAATCATAGATTGTCACCCATAGGAAACAGCATTGCTCTGCACCATTCATCACCAAGCATACTACATGCACATGAGCGTGCACATACACGTACATATGAACACACACACACGAAGTGCAACATGGAAGCAGTCAGTCAGGTTTATCATGCTTTGATTGCCCCACAATTGCAAGATAAATGGCCATTTGTCTCTAAGCTGTTTTTAAAGAGCCAGTTTGACAGAACTTGGAATGAACTGTAATCTCAATACTCTCAAAAGTCACATGTGGGCTTGTGCATTTGGTGAAGCTAAAGTTTGAAGATGGAAGCAACTTGCCAGTGTCAGTCATTGTATACTCTGTCTACAGAGCTCTGACATGTATTGGTTTATGATTTATGTTTGCCCCCTGAAACAAACCACTAAATCTCTTTTATAATAATAAAAGGCCAGGGAAAAGAGTTATATGGAACAGAAAGAGCAGCTGTGTAAGGGCACTGTCCAAAACACATAAACCCCAAATAAACAAAGGCTGTTTTGGAGTCAGGTGCATAATGCTCATGAATCAACACAGCATCAGAGACCACTGGTGTCAATACCCTGATTTGTCTATGGGAAAGGGAGACATAATTAGCAACAAAACAGAACAATCAATCTTTACCTTATGGGAGCATTCTGGTGACAGCTGACTCACAGCTTGAATCTCTGTCTTACCCATCAAAAAGGTGACAGGACCTAGCAAAGCCTAGCCAATGTCCAGGGCTCCTATCCTTGAGCACCATGTTTGTAATTTCCCTTGCCTAACAAACATGAGTTCCCAAGGTAGAAACCAGCTCCAGGTCCTAAAAATCTGTAACAGTGAGAACAAATGTTCTCTATAAACAATGATGCTAGTGTACAAACTCTATCTGAACAAGGGAAATGTTGGTGCACTGCCAAAACTGATTGTCTTCACAAGCTGTGTATGATCCATGAGAACACATTTTCTACCTTTCCCCCCAAAAACAAAAACAAAACCCAGCCAACAATCATGACATTTGAACACCTTCAAAACTAAAACTATGCTTCTTTCTCCAGTTATGCATATGCTTTTTCTGGCTTGGATCAGGTGGGGAAAGTGTATGGAGTCAGGAGCTCTAGCTAGTCTAGCAGATGAGAGATCACTGTTCCATCTTTCAAAGGTGACAGAGCATAAGCCAGGTCACTATGGCAAATCTCTGTTTAACTGTACAAAGGTTTGTTGATAGGCCAGGACCCATTCCTTAATGAGCATTTAATGGCTGCCTTGGTCCGTGTTACTCATCTCAATAGTGGTACATATTAGTTACCTCCTGAGATTCCCAGGAGAAGGGGAAATCTTTACACCTTTTTACCTCCAGCCTCCCATACTCTGGAGATGGCTGGTGGTGGTTGTATTTGTAGTTTCCTCTTTACTGTCCTCCAAAGAAATGGACACCCAATAAAGGGATCAACTCATTTCTCTAATTTTCTCTTCCCTCTCCATGAGAGAAGTTCTCCCTTCAAATCCTTTCCCCTGTTTGGTGTCTGGACTCTTTACTTTAGATTCCACCTCTTCCTCCATTTGCTTGTCACCTTTGACGATGGTCTCTCTAGGCTGAGGTTGTCCTTTGATTTATGAGATGAGCAACTGCCCTCTGAAAATTATCTCCCTTTTAGGTGTGTAAGTTAGGGCAATCAAAATCACTAGTTATTTTTGAAAATCTAGGTCTTCATTTATTTTTAAAAGAAGTGCCACATAAATAATACCCTGGGGCCTTTATTCTTTGTGCATGTCACTCTGCATAGTCTTTTGAATTGACAAAGGCTAAAGGAAAAAAATGTAAGGCCCACATCCTCCTATCCAGGTCACAAACAGAATACTGGGCTAATGGTGCAAGGGAAAGGAATCCTTTAGCTTAGTCTCCATGACAACTATCAAGCCCCTTTGTAGCCACTTTCACAGCCCTGAGGTTGTGTAAATCTTCACAAACCTAATGCACTCCCTCTAGGTGAGAGGGGGGAAACTGGACAAGAGAAATAGAGTCTCCATTTCTGTTCTAACCTCCAGGGCCAGACAAATGCAAAGTCTTTTGGGATTGCAGCTCATGGCCTTGGGCTAAGGGATGCCCCACAAAAATAAATCCGAGCAGCTGGTGAACCGCCTGTTTGGGGAGGCTAGCCCCCGGCCCTGCCCCTTTTGCCCAAAGTCATGCCTCTTCCACCTCTCTCCTATCTCAGAGCCCCATCCTGGGTGGCCTGAGCACCAGCCAAGATGGCCGGGTGGACCAAATGCCGGAGCGTCCCAAACGCCCCCCTTGGCCATGCCCCAGCACTGCCCCATCCCAAACTACCCTGGCCATCCTGCGCTCCAGCAGCTCACCTTCCCCACTACCAGAGTGTCCCAAAACCAGGCACAGAACCAACCCTGCCCCAGGCTGGCCAATCTGCACCAGGCCCAGACTGAGCACTTGCTTCCAGGCCCCGGAGCACTGCCAGCCCACGCCGCGTCACAGCACCGTCGTGTCTCACCCTCAGGCTGGCCCGAGTGCTCCCAGCCCCTGGAGCACCGCTGCACCAGCCCATAAAGGGCCCCACAAAATCTAATAGCCCTGGGTCCACAGGAGAGCTAATCCGGCCCTGCTGCCTCACACACCAGCTGCCTGCAGGGGCTGCATGCAGAGAGCCTTTATGGAGCCAAGTTCTGCATCCTGTGTACATGCTTTCTGTGTGGCCTTTCTAAATCTTCCCCCTCCTTACACAGGAACTCAGCCAGGTCTGTTACTGCAGAGGACGCATGCAACTAGAGAAGAGAATGAATGATTCATCCCCAAAATAATGTGCTTTGATGCCTAATGTTTTTTCTTATTGATTTAACAACTCAAACCTGTTTGGCTCATGATCTGCTTGAAGGGACCTAAAACAAAGCAAAACAAAAAACAAAAAAGCCCAAGGATTTGATTAAGGAAATCAATTGCTGTGTAGTTTGAATTCCTGCCAAGTCATCAGTTACATCCCCACAATCTGACCTCAAGATCAGATCTTCTATGTACATTCACAAATAAAGAGTAACTCTAGAGTCCAAGGAGATAGTTCTTAAACTTCTGTTTAGGGAGGCAGCCTGGATTAATCCTCAAGTTGTTTGATCAAGCAGTCTGGCAGAGAAGGAGTCGAAGAAAAGAGGCTGTTTAAACCAATGCGAAACAACGATATAATCATTAATCAGTTTGACTATTGTGCTCCTTACTCAGTGAAGAGTGTCAGGATATTCATATTCTGTATGCCCTGTTCACCTTGCCACATCACTTTTCCATTTGAGAAAGCAGGCACACATCTAGAGCACTGTTACCATCTGCAAGTTTCTAAATGATCACAGTTTACCTTTGAGACTTGAGATTTTCACAGTGAGCAAGTTTCTGATCATATTTTTCCTCATACAGTAGGTTAAATTAAAACCTTCCTAGGCTGAACTAGTTGAAATTTTTATTCATATATCATGCTGAAGATTTTTCAGTGTTTAGAAGCTGAGAAGTACGTTTCCTTTTCTTCCATGGTATTTGTCACTAGGCTTGGAAAGATTTCTATTTTAATTGGAACATGTCAGTAAATGCGGATTTCACCGTGCACACCCAAACCAACCAAAAATTTCTATCAACAACAACTGAAATATACAGATAGGCCAAGAAACAAAAAATGCTGCTTGAGAACTTAGAGCTTGGTTTATGGATTGAATATCACAACGTTAATATTAATTTTGTACATTTTGACATGTGATGTAGTCAATTTGTGTTTTAACAGTTATAAAGTTAACTTTTTGAATCTCACCCTCTATTGTCATTAAATATTATTGTTTGACACTTTTATTTTCTGATACCCTGCCATAATTTCAAACAGTCCTGAAAATTTAAATCGATAAAAATAAAAAAGTGCCTAAATAATCAATATTATTTGTCAGAATTATAAAAAAAAAAAAAAAGTAAAATTTCTGCCAAGTCTACTTGTAACTAAGCCTCTTTGTTTAATATCCTTCCCTTCAGGATGCTGGTGCAAAGTCTATTTGAGTCAATAGAAATCTCTCATTGAACTTTGAGTTTTGCTCACTTCTGTGGGTTATAAATTACAGGGGTCTCAGCTTTGATACTGTACAACATCACACACAATGAACATAGAGCATCCACTGTTATAGTTTCAGGGTTAACTGCACTTCTATTCCCTTCCTTCTCCTCCTCATGGTCCACTCTAGGAATTCCAGTCAGTACTCAGGTCTCCAGTTGTCACCTGTCTCTGAACAGGAACTTTGACCCATTTCCTTCTGACTAGAGGATTTTATGACTGCACAGCTCCCCAGCAAGCCAGTCTGTCTAACAGCCAGCACCTGTGCATTGCTTTCTCTCCAAGGGCTATGACTGGTGTACTGCCAGAAGATACCAGTTACCAACAGCTCTTTCTAAGCAAGCACATTTGTTCTTAAGGCAAAAGCATTAGAGAGAAAGCATATGAAAAAACAATAAAAGTTCTAAAAGTTCCTGTTTGCATGTTGAAAGCTTACCAGAGGTCACCCATGAATCTTATGGGATCATAGCAGGGAAAAGTCTTTTCAAAACCTTCTGCAAGGACTGAGGCCCCCCTTGGACATGAGGTCATGTCCTTTTACTGGATCAGTAAGACGGACCTGAGTCAATTTATATCCAACCCTTTCTTTGTCTGTTGGTCTCTGGAAAACCCAGTTTGAACTTCCCCAGGAGGTGGTACCTCTTTGGCGGTATTTACAACAGAGTGATTCACCTTAATCACCCTTCACTATTTTTGGCTCTTGAAGGAGCTGTGGTACCCCTCCCAACCTCGACTTGGCCCATAATGATACATAAACTTAAAACAATATGGTCCCCAGATATATTGCATGGGATTGCAATATCTCTAGGGACCATATATTCTTCCCTATAGCACAACTCCTTTCCCCAGCCCCCACTTCTTGGAGGATGGGGCCATGAGATCCTTCTGGCATAACCTCAGCTTCTCAGGGGGCAGTGTGAGGAAGAGCACTGAGCTCCCCTTCGCCACAGCATTGGCCTTTTCTTCCCCACACATTGAGTCAAGGTGAGCAGCAGTTCTTCCTCCCTGTTGCTCAGGGTAGTTCACATTTTCACAGACCAGTGGGCATTCAGAATGTAGAGGAGATGTTCCCCCTCCTTCCTGGCTGTCTCAGTTTTTGTGATCTGCAGGGAAGATCCAAACCCTGCTTTTTCCTATCAGTTATTCCATTTGCATTCTGGTGGACACCTCCATCTTTATGTTTGGAATCAACTGAGAGATTTTGATTCACTTGCTCTGCCCTTCCTGAAGAAAAAGCTGGATTTAGTTTTGAAACCCCAGTTTCATATCCCAAAACACCACAACACAAGACACAACCTCCCATATTCCTACAGTTAGAGTCCCAGAACTTTCTTTAGTGCTAATATTGACTCAGGCCACAGGTAGAATATTTGAGTTCATCACACCCAAATCTGTTTTCCTGCCAGCCCCTGATTTAGCACACCCTCTTGTCCTTCCTCCTGGCCACAATTTGACCCTCGTCTTTTGTTCAAGCCAGCAGTATTTGTCCTGGTCAGCAAGTTTCCAGTTCCATCCTTCTCTTCTGTACAAGCATTCTTTTCCACTCCAGCCTTCATATCTCTGGAGCTCTCACCATCACCACTATACCTTCTGGACTATCTGTGGCACTGTCTCCTCAGTCTCCATATATGTCCTGTAGGAGAAAAAGGGAGTTCTTCTGACCCTCCATATGGAGAGGGTACCCCATCCTGCCTCAGATCGTCTGGGCACAATAAGGATTACCACCTCAGATTTCTGCAGATCAGCAGCAGACAAGTCTTGCTGCTTATATAAATTCAACAGCTGCTGTTTCTTCAGTGATTCTTAATTATTGTTCCTGTCTTGTTTCATTATTCCTTTCCCCCAAAGACTATGAGATACTTTTCCGTCTGCTTTTTTCTTCTGCAGTACTTGTTTTCATTGCTGTTGGCACTTTACTGGCATTCCCCACTTTCATAGATCCGAGATATGTTGCCATCACTTGTGTAATATGTAGTGTACCACACGTTTGTGTCCAAGTGCAATACTGTAAAGGATCCTCATCTCCAGAACCTCCTTTACTGGCCTTTCACTGGGTATTCTATGGCTCAACCCTCCAGCCAAATCACATAAAGTTCAGACCCCTTCCCTTGGTAATAAGAGGGCCAACTGAAAATCCAAATCAAATGCCCAAACTAATATCTCTCCTGCCCCTCTCAGGCTCCACTAAAGCTCTCTGCTTCTTGGCCCCTTCTTCTGGCCATGCAGAGTTTCTCCTCTCTTCCTTCTTCCCCAGTTTGATCCCCCTCCTGCCTCCCTTCTCCAGGGACTCTGGTAGCTTGCCTTAGAGATATCCTTGATCTCTGTAAACCCTCTCTCAGGACTCCCACACAAGCAACCACTCTGCTCCTTGTGAGGTCCCCTTCCTGCAGGAAAGTCCTACCTTCTCTACAGTCCCTCCACCTAGACTGAGCTCTTTTTAAGTGCTTCACAGAAAACAAAAAGATGAGTGTCAGATTCCCAAACTGGGTCTCCTGTCCCCAGGACTCACAGGAGGGGTGTGTGCACAGCAAAGGGGAGTCTCAGCGCTTACCCTGAGGCGGGAAGCACCCTGAAAATAAAGTTATGGGCTGCTGTTCACTCTCAGAATCACTATACAGATCTCATCATGTACCTTTCATTTATTTGAACATCTCTGTTTCCCTTTAGGCAGAGAAATTCAGCCTCCATCACAAGAAATTCTTCAGCCTTGTTATTAATCTTATAAATAGGTGGCTTGATTTTAATCTCACCTGCATAAGTGCAGTTCTGAAGGACTCTATTGACATGAATGCATTTACAAAGGTGTAATTGAAATCTGAATGTAGCTGAAGACATTCATATGAAGCCATTTATAAGAGCTTTTCAGAAAACAGGACATGTATTTTGATGAAGCTTTTCTGACCAGCACTAATATAAACCTCTCAAAGTGGAATATGAATTTAAGTATGAATTTAGAAAGTCAAACAGACTGATACTGAGAATAATATTGTAATGGTAACTTGTGCCCAATGTTCCTGATCCTGCAATTCTTACTCATACAAAACTCGCACTGACTTCAGTGAAAGTTTCTCTTGAATGCTTTTTGAATGCCTTATAACTGAAGTTCTAATTATACGACTACTTAATACAGGAAAATGCTGGTGAGTCTATGCTATTCTTTATTACAGAAAAAACTACCTAAAGCTGCAACAAGAAGCTGGGCATGCTTACATTTGGAAACTGGAAAACAAATCATAATTAGCAGTACAATTTAAAGTTTCTATGTTTCCCCCCAGTCTTCTGCCTACTGAGATGGATATGGAGGCTCTTGGTGATGAACTGAAAATGGAGTTTCTGTATGGGATTTCTAAGATGGAGGGTCAGAATGTCAGGGGGAGAAGACAGTTTCAACACTCAGACCCTCCAAAGTCACAAGACCAATGACTGCAAGCCATGTGTGATATGGTGTTTTTGTCTTTCATCATTTTTCTGTGTGAGTTCATTTGAGACTGTAATGATTGCCTCGTTTCACCCACATATCTCATCCAGTAAATGCCCTGACAACAAACATGTGGGTGGAATACAACAATCACTATGCTCTCAAATGAAATGCACAGAAAAATGACAAAAGAGAAAAACATCATCTCACCCCTGGGTGAACACTTTCCACAACATGCTCACTCCATGTCTGACCTCTCAGTCCTCATCCTCATTGGAAACCTGCACAACACTTTCAAAAGATGAGCCTGGGAGCTTAAATTCATAACGTTGATAGAGAGTAAAAATCATAAAGACACTGGATTTATGGTTTATTACAACAACCTGTAACCCACTACAACTCCCTCCCCCCACCATTTTTCATCCTATAACTGTAGAAGTGTTAATGAACCTTGAATGGTCCCTTAGAGTATGTGTTAACTATTTGTGCTAAACTATCTGCTCCAGCTTGTATTTAGCTGTGACACTCTGAGCACCTTTCCCAGACCAGAAGAAGAGCTCTGTGTAACCTCAAAACCTTCAGCAGTTTTGCCAGTTCTCATGATTTTGTCAACAGTCTCATGATAATTATTGTTTTTCTTAAAGCCCTGGCTCCTGGAGTCACAGGGATATGTTATGATTTCAGTCTTCATTCTTAAAGAAAAAGTAAGTTTCTAGCCTTGTGGCTGTGGAGAAAGCTTCCAAATGTGACCTTGGTGCACCCTAAAGGCTCAAAAAGCAGAAGACAAATAAAAAGAATGCCAATTCTGTTATTTTTACTTGAACTCATGATTTTAAAGCCAATCTTATGATTTTTCATGAGCCTGCCTCATGATTTTTGAAAATTTGGAGTTGGCAATACTGAGCTTGTCTCTCTCACCAACAGAAGTTGGTCCAATTAAAGATATTACCTCACCCACCTTGTCTCTCTAAGTGCCAGACAAGGGAATAACCATTAGAGGGGCACTATCTTAGATGGCCTGCCTGGCCAACTGGAAAAAAAATCAGGCTGAGGCACACGGATGACTTAAAAATCCAGGCCCTGTAACAAAAGCCACTGAACAATATCGTGATTGGACTCAGGCTTACACAGGGAGAGTGGTGCTTTGAGAAAGGGGGTATACCTGAGCCGGAGAAGGAAGCAGATGGGAGAGAGGGAACACCAAGGAAAAAGGAAAACCAGGCTGGATCCCAAGAGCTCCTTGGCTTGCTAGAAGAATGTAAGTAGGGTTTCTTCTTGTAACTCAGAGCTTGTAGTGAAGTGTAAAATTAGATGAGTCTAGATATGTGTGTAGGCTGTTGTTCTGAAATCATTTTCTCTAATTGTTTGTTCCATTTGCCATTTATCAATATATCACTGGTCACAAGTTCCCAAAGAGAAGAAATGCAGCTGTCCAGTTGGATCTGCATGATAATAAGTGGTTAAGCTGAAGAGTGTTGCACTCCTGGTCTAGGAGCCAGAAACTTGTGAAGTCCTACCCTGGACAGGTAAGGACATGAGGCCAAACACCTGAGGGGGTACAGTCAGAGACTAGAAAGAGGACACAGGTGCAAGCATAACCATGACATCTACCTATTATAAGCTGGCAATTTTCTGCAGGCATCACAGCAGACGTTTATCTTGAGGAGAAGGCAGTAGCCATGCAGACCACTCTGGGAAGGGTATTTCATGCATAAGGAACAGTTAAGATGGTTTTGGGAGTTGCACATATGTCAGGGCTGACACTGCTAGCAGAGGAGAGCAGGCAGGAGATGTTTCTGTAAGTGCCAGGAAAAATATAAATCAAATAAAAAAATCAACAACAAAAAATCATTCAGATACGTTGTCTTGAAACATTCCAAATGTTGTCTGTGGTGGCCTGTGGTATGACTCCTCTGCCGAGCATAGTCTGTTGCTGCCATAGAGAGTTCAATGTGAGAAAACGACGGTGAGAGAGCAAACCAGTGGACGGTAACTCCTAGGGCTGAATAAAAGAAGAAAGGTAATCTCTCATATATTTTAGTCCCCGGGCCACTTAGGACTTTGTAGATCATAACTAACATTTAGGATTGTACCTAGAGATAAACAGATACCCAGTTCAGAGCATAGTGCACAGATATTATGTTCTCAAACTGGTCATTATGGCTAGAGATGGGCCAGAACCGAAACTCTAGATCTGAACATCCTCAAATTTGGGGGTAGAGGTGGAACATAGGAATTGGCATACTGCATAGAATCTCTGGTCCAGTATCTTACCTCCAACAGTAGCCAGTAGAGATGGTTCAGAAGAAGGTATGGTAGATGTGCATTTGTCTGCCTGCCATGAAGGTCTCATCTTAATCCCTAATAGTTAGAGATTAGTTTAAACTTTGAAAGAGAAAATTTTATCCCCCTTCCAATGCTTTTTTAAATTAGCATTTACTAGTCTAACTCTGCACATTCTTATTATCAATATAAATGTCCAATCCCTCTCTGAATTTTGAAATGTTTGATGGGCGTTTAATCTGATACATTAATAATTAAGATATAAATCAGAGCATCTGTAGTGCCTGTATGAAATACACATGGAACGTTATTAATTTTGTTTGTGCAACACATATTTGAATAACTTGATCTTGATGGACTCAGTACTCCTCCTCCTCCCACTTGCTGAGGTTAGTTGTGATTTGTGACTCGTCTTATTTACATAACATAATGCGAAATGGAGAAATAGAGAGGCCCTCCAATTTCACCTATTATTCTCCTGAGAGGCTTCCAATTCTCCAGATGGTGGATATTCAGTACAACAGGCACTTCTTCAGCTGCTTTTTCTCCCCCTGGGGAATCAATGAGAATGCATTAGTAATCATCACAGTGGCAGGACCAGAATGTGGTTCAGTTGGGTAACTATAACCATTTCATCACAACTCTCGCTTAGAGTTGCTCTGCTGGTAGTGGAGCATTAACAGCAATTTACATTTCATCTCATCACTAATCGATCCCATTCACCCAGTTAACACCTCTGTCACAGAACAATGGAGGTATTTGCTAAAATACTGTTCTTGGCTCAATAGGATCGATTAAATGTAAATGGCTGCTACTGTTCTGTATTGCAGCGCACCTGGCTAACTGCTAGCTCTCTATCTGTCTGCATTTCTAACATTTCCATTAACATTTTTGCCTCTTAAGTAAAGATAAAAGATTGGGAGCCGTGGTTTTGGTTGATTATAATCAGTATTTGTTGCAATGTAGCTGATTTTAATAAGGAACTGCTTTACACTTTGGGGACTTACAGTTTATAGAAGTATTTCGCAAATATACTTTGTGAGCACTTTGAGACAGGGATCATGTTTTTTAATTTGCTGAGTAAGCAGTGGCAGCTGGTATTTCATAAACAGTAGAATGAAAAGCAGCAAGCTGCCCCTTCTCCCCGATCCTCTACTGTGAAGTTTAGCCGTATTGTCTCATCTCAGTTTACCCCGCCGCAGAATGTATATATATATATGGATCTGGCCTCAAGTGTCGAGATTTCAGTGTAAGCCCAGGGTTGAAACTCAGGCCTTGTGTACACTTAAAAAGGCTGCAGCAGTGTGGCTGCATCGATTCAACTGCACCACTGCAGCACTTCAGTGAAGACGTTAACTACACCAACAGGAGAGCTTCTCCTGTCGACACAGGTAATCACCTCCCTGAGAGGTAGCTATGTTGATAAGAGAAGTCATCAACAAAGTGCTGTCTATACTGAAAGTTAGATCAGTATAACTGTGTGGATTTTCCACACCTCTGAGTTACATAGTTATACTCATGTAAGTTGCTAGTGCAGATCAAGCCTCAGGCCAGCCATTTCATATATGTGATTAACATTTTATGAAGCTCATCTGAAGGAATAATAAGACATAAGGTAATTCTAAATCTGCATATTCCTACTTGGCAGTCAAGTATTTCCAAATTTCACAGAGGTATTGCTCCATGAATGAGCATGAAAGTGTGATTGTGACTTTGTTAGGAGAATCCATAGCCCCACTTTGACTTTGACCCATGTTAGTGGCTTTAGAAGACAATGTAATTAAGCATGTCTTCATTTGTTAAGCCTTTTAGATAGTAAGGTCTGTGAGGCATGTATTATACTTCTGTACAACACTTAACATAATGGGGTCCTGATCTGTTTTAAGGTCTCTAAGCTCTATTAAAATACAAATAATTATTCTAATAGACATCCATAACAATGAGAAGTTGATGAAACATCTTCAATAGGAGTAAAAAGGAGGAGCAATCAAAATTATATTGGTGGAGAACATTTTTATCAAAAATGTTGATTTCCTTTAAGTCATATCAATGAGAGTTTTGCAGGCGTAAGCTTATGTTCTTGTTAGGTTTACATTCCCAATTGCCTGTGATGAGTAAGCTGAAGTGTGTGTGCTTACGTTGAGAGAAGATTTACCTTAAAACTGTGGCTCTGGAAACCTAAAAATGTAAAACTAAAAAGCCACCAAAAGATGCAGAAAACTAGCTTCTTATTATTTTCAACATAAACAGTCAGTTAGGTAAAATATAATTAAAATTCAATAAGAGAATTTGATCAGCCATTTTTGTTGTTTGTCTTTATTTTTAAACCCTCCCATTTATGTAGTCTATAATCAAACAAAGTATAATTATCCAATCGCTGTTCAACATCTAACACTCCTATTACCATAAACAAAACACTATGTTAACATTAATTGCTTTTTAATGATTCCTTTTGTGCAACAGCTACAAAACATTTATGCTAAAATTAACCACCTGGAAATTAACGTTCTGTATACCTTAGACCCACCCACCCTGTCCACCCGGCTGATGAGGAACTACAGAATAGTTCTCTCACACTGCAGCTCATGACTGTGAGTGCTTACCTCAGGGCAGACTGTCAGAAAACAGGGCAGCACGCTGGTTGTATGTTCTATAATTAGATTTTACCAAGCCAGTAACAAATGTGAACTTGAGGATCACTATACCACTCTTACCATGGAGTCACAGGCAGTCCCCCTGGACTTTCCAGGCTACCTTGCCACCCGGTCAAATTGGACTTCATGATAAAAGATCACTTAAACCAAAAATCACACCCTATCAGGATGCTTCCAGTCCCAAGAAACCAGTCACTTACCCCAGATCAGTTGGTGCTCTAGATCTTATACCAAAGACAACACTGGTAGTAAATTCTACAATAAACTAACTAAAGGTTTATTAGCTAAGAGAAGGAAGTTATTGAGAGGTTAAAGCAGATAAAATATATGCACAGGTGAGTCACTGTAATTCCAAATGGTGGCAGTGATGTAATAAACTGAGAGTTTCCCAAAAGTCACTTTAACATGAATAGTATTTTTCTGCATTTACCTTTCACATATTTATGAACCTTTTTATTTTATGAACATTAGTTGCTTCAGCATCAACAGCATGCACAGCAGCAGCAGTAGTCCCCCAGCTGGGCCACCCAGTGAGAGAAAGAAGTTCAGAACCACTTTTAAAAATGATGGGGCCCTGTCCCCCCCTGTTCCAGTTCCCCTTAGAATGCCTCTACTCTTTCGGTTGATGTCTGGCTCCTATACATGTCCCAGCTGGGGGACTCCTCCTACTGCTGTGTTTATACTGGAACAACTCAGCCAGGGCCAGCAACGGAGAGGGGAGGGGGCCTAGAGGAGTGAACAGTGTGGGTAGTGGGGCTAAAAGACTGTAGCCTGGTCTGTTTCCCTCAACTGCCTGCTCTGGGTTTATCCTTCTCCCTCAACAAGTCCCAAGATCTGAATTAACAGAGGCAGAAAAAGAGGGGAAGAGAGGGGTTGAGAGAAAGCAAAAAGAAAAAACAAACAGGGAAGGAGAAGAAAGAGAGGAGCTTGTGAGGTAGAAAGTGAGAGCAAGGAAGCACTGCCTGGGGAAAGAAGTGAAATAATGAAACAGCTTTCATGTGGAGACTCACTAGAGCAGTGATTCTCAACCAGAGATATGTGTACCCCTTGGGGTACTTGGAGGTGGTAGTCTTCCAGGAGATACATCAACACCTTTAGATATTTGCCACATTTTACACCAGGCTATGTAAAAAGCACTAGTGAAGTCAGTGCAAACTAAAATTTCATACAGATAATGCCTTTTTTATACTGCCCTATGCACTATATACTGAAATGTAACTAGAATATTTATATTCCAATTGATTTATTTTATAATTATATGGTAAAAATGAGAAAGTAAGCAATTTTTCAGTAATAGTGTGCTGTACACATAATTATATGTCTGGTTTTGTAAGCAAGTAGTTTTTAAGTGAGGTGAAACTTGGGGGTATGCAAGACAAATCGGACTTCTGAAAAAGGTATAGTAGCCTGGAAAGGTTGAGTGCCCCTGCACTAGAGCAAGGGGGGACAAAAAGGAGCTCATGTGAGGGGGCTGAGTAGGGGTGGGGCCTGGGCAGAGTAGGGATGGAGTGAGAACAGAGTCTTAGGGGGAGGAGGCAGATTGGGGTGAGGCTTGGGGTGAAGCCAGTCCCCCAAATACAAGAGGCACCTGCCGCCTATGCTTGGGATTACAAATTAATATAGATCCTCAAACCCTAGGTTAACAAACCCAAGATATGCTAATTTAAGTTCAGTTAACCCTGGGCTTACATTGCAGTGTAGACGTACCTCTAGAGCCTGTGCATTTAAAAGATAACATGTTGCTTAAGCAAACTGTATAATAGCCATGGGTGATTCTGGCACAGGCAGAAAGTGTCAAAAATCTCTACAGAAGTTTATGGAAGATGAGAAAATCCATCTACCACACTTTCACAGGGTTTAACTATCAATTTAACACATCACTGTCACTGGAAATATTCCCATGAAATGTTTCAATTTTTTCAAATCAGCCATTCCATTGGAAATATATTCTAGTGATTATATTGTATTGTGTGTTCACAATGTAGGAGTACTATCAGAAGCTGAACTGACATTGTCCTGTAATATGCCTCAGTGCAGTTTTGAAGTCCACTTCTAGGGCTCAGAAGAAGTCGGGGCTTGTCTACATGGGTGATTTCCCGCATGCTGAATCAAAGGCTCCAGGCCTAGTCAATCCTTGTTCTTGCTGCCGAGGAGGCCAGGTAGTGCTAATTGTGATGGTGATATTTGCTAGATAGACATTTTTCCAATAGAAACTGAAGTGAGACCACCAGTTTATTTCATACAGCCCCCCAAAAGCCCTCAAATGGCAAAGATGTTGGTTCCCTGATACGTGAAGTTGAACCAATGGCCTTATGGAGGAAGCTGTATCCCATTTCTAATCCACCATTTTCCACTGCTTAAAATTACATTTATATAAGGAGATTTAAATGAAAAGTGATGTGTTTTTAACTTTCAGCAACAGCCTTTAGCAAGCTGTTCTTCTTAAGGCATTGTCAGTTTGACGAATCATGGCATTTGTGTCATGCCTGGTTAAATTAGCAGAATGGTGGTGTGTGTGTGTGAGAAAGAGAAAGGGAGGAGGGGGGTTATTTTCTGTAACATGATTGCTCTTTGGATCCGAGGCATCACTGCGAGAAGACTTCAAGCCCACAAAACTCATGTGCCACCGACACAGGAGTCTGCTGGAATGATAACTAAGCAACCGAGTCCTTTGACGGAACAGCAGCAAAAAAGTTGCTTTAATGTTTTTGGAGTGACAACTACTTTCTTTTTCTTTTTTTTTTGTAAAATTAAACAACAGAAGGTGCAGGAAACACAAACTGACATTATGTTTGTGCTGTAGAACACTATGTACAATATATATTTTTAGTCTTATGTTGAAAATTTCTCATTCTTGAGCATATCCCCTGATGCTTAGTCAGGCATAGTTACACAGGGAGTGCTTGTGGTCCAGGATTGTATAAAGCATTATACTAGGCAGTGAGATGCTGTCTGTAGTATTTCTTAAAATTCATTAGCTTTGGCAAATAAATTACATACTTCAGAATGAGGATGTTCTTCTTATGTAATTGTCATAGACTGGTGAAATACTGAAGAAAAGAAATAATTGTCGTGAATCACAGCCCAAACTTGAATGTGTTTAGGGTTCCACAAAGTCAGAACATACCACATTTTTTATGAGATTGCAAGTTTGGACAATAAAGGTAATGGGGCTGGTATAATATAGACTGTTGTAAAGCATTTGGCTTTGTGCCACACGGCATTCTAATTAAAAAATTTGCAGTATACAAAATCAATAGTCAAAATAAAAAAGACTAAACTCTGTCTAACTGACAGCTATCAGAAAGTGATTTTTAATGAGGGAGTCATCATGGAACGGAGAAATACTGCTGTTAGAGTCCCACAGGGATCAGTCTTTGTCCAATGCTATTCAATGTCTTTATCAGTAATCTGGAAGGCGATATCATTGGAGGTAGTGCACAGATGACACAAAGATGGTTGTGACCCTAAGAGCCCCTCACTGCCTCCTGGCAAAGGGCTCACAGTCATGTAACAGCAACTCCTTTCAGGCCTGACAAACTCACTACACATAACACATTGTTGTCATCATATTTACCTATGAAGAATATTGTGTAAGATATCAAAATTAAAACTTGTATCATAATGATCATCATAACCATTGTGTGGTGTACATATGGATGACAATTAAAAAGCCAGGAAAAATCAAATTAACCAAAAAATGAGAAGAACACAGAATAGACAGCATGGCATCTGGACCATGAAGAACAATCAGTGGGGAGAGAGAAACTATGTCTGGGGGTACACTTCAAAAGATAAATTTCAAAGGTTTACTGGACTATGTGGAGAGGGGAAAAAGACAGTGTAGTTATACAACACCGAGGGAACAAAAAGATCAGTGCTCTTTGCCTCCATGAAAGCTGGATCCTGGCCCAGGAGGCACTTGTGATTCTAAGAGGCTGTGTTAGGTGAGAAAACTGTTTTATACAAGGATTACAGACTTTTAAGTTTTAGTCACTAGAAAGCATATTATACTTTAGTTTTATCTGTAAACATTTTCTGTTTCTCTTACGTTCGCTTAGTGTCACTTGAATCTCTGTTTTTATCAATAAACTTATTTTTGGTTTAACTATAAATTAACTTCAGTGCAATATATCACAGTAAAGCATGCAGCCTGAGCTGAGCAAAAGACGCTGGTGAGTATACTGTCTCTTTGAAGACAGTGGACTTCATAATTTCTGTGAGTGTCCAGTGACAGGGGCTGGGTACTGCAAGGAGCACTTTTCTAGAGAGTTTGGGAACTGATGTCCAACAAATGTTAGCTGCAAAGCAAAGTGGGACGGGGCGGGGAGGGGGGCAGAGTTCTAAGGGGTTTGGATGGCTAGCATACTGAGGTGGCAGGGATTTGTCACTTAGTTTAGTACAAACAAATCTCTCTTTTGGTAAGGTGGATGGTAACAAGGTGATTTGCAGTTCTGGACTCGCAAAGAAAATGTCACAGTGGAAAGTAATGCTAAGTTATTTATGTAGAGTGGTGTGGAGGGCAAAACCCAGGGCAAAAGCAGGGCAAAACTAACAAGTATATAGTTCTTCAGTTTCCATTTCATACAGCCAAATGCAAAGTCAGAAATCTAGGAACAAAGTACACAGGTCACACTTACAGGATAGGGACTGTATCCTGGGAAGCAATGACTCTGAAAAGGGTTCAGTGATCATGGCTGATAACCAACTGGACATGAAACCTCACAGTCATTAAAAGATCCAAGACCTGGAAGCTGAAGTTAGACAAATTCAAACTGAAAATAAGATATTTTAAGGATAAACCAGTGAGAATAATGAACCATTAGAACAACATCCCAAGGGAAGTGATGGATTCACCATCACTAGAAGTTTTTAAATCAAGACTATTTTTATAAAATCTATGCTATAGTTCAAATGGAAGTTATTAGGCTTGGTGAAAGAGGGAAATTATATGCTCTGCGTTGTGTGGATCTATGACACAGGGAGGAAAGGAAAGTGGGGGAGGGGAATAAGGAATAGGTATGCTGGTTGAAAATTGTATGTGGAAATTGTTTTTCTAAAAGAAAATTGTGGTTTTGACTGAACAAGATTTTTCATAAAAGTGTCTGTTTATTTTGAGGTTTCATTGAACAAGCCCCCCCCCCTTACACACCACACACACACACACACAGCACCATCGCCAACAGCAAAACCCAACAAACTGTGCTTTGGCTGAAAACTTTGGGGTTAGGGTGTTTCAATTATATCTTCTTTTTGTTTTAGTCATAATTTTCTATTTCAAAACTATTTCCTGAGCATTTCTAGTAATAGGTCTCAAGTTCTGGCTGAGGAACTGAGCAAGGCAATGAATATTGAAGCAAGGGGATAAATTAGCGGTCGGGAAGTGAGGGAAAGGAAGCATAGCATCAAGACAAATAGCATGAGAAAGAGATAGATTGGATGGAATAAATGAGAGGAAGGCTTTAGTACCACCGCATTCTCCTGTTCATTTTTTCCTCTTCCTTTTTGGATCATATCTGGGCAGGAGAGCAGCAAGGGGAAAAACAGAAAGACAGCCTGGCTGCCTGCTGAACAAGTGACAGGAGTCTTTGGCAGCTCAGAGAGAAGACTCTACAGAGGATGCCTTGCCAGTAATATTCTTGCCATAAACTTGTCTGACATGCAGAGGAGTGATATGGGCGAGTACAAGAAGGGATTACTGGTTGGCTACATGGGCTTGGCAACGACAAGGATCATAGTATCCCACCAGATCCTGGAGATGAACCATGAGGAATGACTATTAGAGACTTGTGCTTGCAGCAATTTCCATCCCTTGGCTCTGAGGTTTTTAAGAAATTTTGGAAAGATGCCATCAGGTTTCATAGACACATTGACTTTAAGGTCAGAACAAACCATTGTGATAATCTAGTCTGACCTCCTGCACATTGCAGGTCATAGAACTCACCCACTTCTGGAATAGAACCCTAACCTCCGGCTGAGTTACTGAAGTCCTCAAATCATGGTTTAAAGATTTCATGTTACAGAGAAGCCACCATTTACACTAGTTCAGACCTGCACATGACCTGTGCCCCAGGCTGCAGAGGAAGGAAAAAAATTCCTTCCCAACCACAAATATGGTGATCAGTGAGATCCTGAGCACTTGGACAAGACCAACCATCCAGACACCTGGGAAAAATTCTCAATAATATCTCAGAGCCCTCCCCATCTGGTGTCCCATCTCCAGCAGTTGGGGAATTTTGCTACTGGCAGTCACTGAGGCAGGGTCCACATAGACGGCGGCAAATTTGCTGCATCAGATCGATTGCTCTGGATCAACTGAGTGGTCTGTGTAGACCCGCTCTATCAATCCAGCAATTGACACAGGAAAACCACTCCGGCAAGTTCCCTTCGATGCAGTGCAATGTGGACGGCACGCAGAAGAGACGCAGCGAAGTCGACGGGAGATACGCAAGTGATTTACGTCACTTGCGTATCTCCCATCGACTGCCGCTGAATCCCGAAAGTAAGTGTAGACTGGGCCTGATGTGCCACCTGCCATTGTAAGCAGTCTTATCATACCATCGCCTCCATAAACTTATCAAGTTCAGTCTTGAAGCCAGCTAGGTTTTTTGCCCCCCACTGCTCATCTTGGAAGGCTGTCCCCGGAACTTCACTTGTCTGATGGTTAGAAACCTTCGTCTAATTTTGAGCTTAAACCTGTTGATGGCCAGTTTATAGCCATTTGTTCTTGTGTCCACATTGGTGCTGAACTTAAATAATTTATCTCCCTCCCTGTTATTTATCCCTCCGATGTATTTATAGAAAACAATCATATTTCCCATCAACCTTCTTTTGATTAAGCTAAACAAGCCAAGCTCTTTGAGTCTCCTCTCATAAGGCAAGTTTTCCATTCTGCAGATCATCCTAGTAGCCCTTCTCTGCACCTGTTCCAGTTTGAATTAATCTTTCTTAAACATGGGGGACCAGAACTGCATACAGTATTCCGGTTGAGGTCTGACCAGCACTTTGTATAACGGTACTAACACCTCCTTATCTCTAACACTTCTCTGTCTTTACTGGAAATACCTCTCCTGTTGCATCTGAGGATTGCATTAGACTTTTTCATGGCTGCATCACATTGTTGGAATCATCCTGTGATTAACCAATACACCCAGCTCTTTCTCCTCCTCTGTTGCTTCCAAATGATAAGTCCCCATCTTTTAGCAAAAATTCTTGTTGTTAATATCTAAATGCATGCCCTTGCTCTTTGCATGATTAAATTGCATCCTATTTCCATTACTCCCAATTACAAGGTCATCTAGATCTTCTTGTATGATATTCTGCTTCTCCTTGGTATTGACTGTACCTCCCAACTTTGTGTCAATTTTGTTAGCACACTATCACTTTTTGTGCTGGGGTCAGTAATAAAAATGTTAAATAAGGTTGGTCCCAAGATCTATCCCTGAGAAACTCCACTTGTGACCATCCTCCAGCCTGATCATTCATCTTTCAGTACGACCCGTTGAAGTCTCCCCTTTAACCAGTTTCTTATCCACCTTCCAATTCTCATAATAATCCCCGTCTTCTCCAATTTAACTAATAATTTCCCATGTAAAACTATATCAGATGCCTTACTGAAATCAAGGTAGATTAGATCTACTGCATTACCTTTGTCTAAAAAATCAGTTGTCTTCTCAAAGAAGGAGATCATGTTGGTCTGGCACAATCTATATTTTATAAAACCATGTTGTATTTTATCCCAATTACTATTCACCTCTTTGTCCTTAACAACTTTCTTTTTCAAAATTTATTCCAAGACCTTGCATACAATTAAGGTCAAACTAACAAGTCTGTAATTTCCTGGATCACTTTTTTCTCTTTCTTAAATATAGGAACTATATTAGCAATTATCCAATCAGAAGGTAAAACCCCTAAGTTAACAGATTAATTACAAATCCTTGCTATCAGGCTTGCAATTTCATGTGCCATTTCTCTTAATATTCTTGGATGGTGATTATCCGTGGCCCCCCGATTTAGTCCCACTAAACTGTTTGAGTTTGACTTCCACCTCGGATGCGGTAATTTCTTCTCCCATATCCTCATTGCCATTAGTCCCCCGGCTGCAACCCCTAAGCTCTTCATTAGACTAATTAAAAACTGAGGTAAAGTATTTGTTTAGGTGTTGGGCCATGCCTAGATAATCTTTAATTTCTACCCCATCCTCAGTGCTTAGTGGTTCCACTTCTTTTCTTGTTTTCTTCTTACTTGTATGGCTATAAAACCTTTTACTACTGGTTTAAATTTTCTTTGCAAGGTCCAACTCTTCTTGTTTAAGGTAGTTCTCACTTTATCCCTACATTTTCTAACCTCCAAGAGGTAGCTTTCCTTGCTGATCCCTCCTATCTTCCATTCCTTGTAAGCTTTCTGCTTTTTCTTAATCACTTGTTTAAGATGCTTGCTCATCCAGCTTGGTTTGCAACCCTTCCCTACAAGTCTTTTCCTCTTCCTTCAGATGCAGGCTTTAAGTAGCTTCTACAACTTTGACTTAAAGTAATTCCAAGCCTCCTCCACATTCAGATTCTTGAGTTCTTCAGTCCAGTCCACTTCCCTAACTACTTCCCTTAATTGTTTAGTTAGCTCTTTTGAAATCAAGGATCCTTGTTGCAGGTCTATTTTTGTTTATCCTTCCATTTAGTTTGAACTGACTTAACTCATGATTACTCAAAAGAAGGTTGTGCTCTACAACCAGTTCATCTGAGAGGAACTCATTACTCACAACATCAAATCTAAAATGGTATCATCGCTTGTTGGTTCAGTAACTATTTGGTGAAGAAAATCTGTCAGCTATCACATCCAGGAAAATCTGGACCCTATCATTATTACTAGCACTTGTCCTCCAGTCTATATCTTGAAAGTTGAAGTCTCCCATAATCATACAATTCCCAGTTGTATTTACTTGGTTAAAAACATTAAAGCGGTCTCTACCCATATCCAAATCAGATCCCAGTGTTGTGAAGCACTCCTCAAGCACTATTTCAGGGGAAGTTCTAGTAGCTTTCTTCCCTAATGTAATTTTCACCAAGACAGATTCTGTCTTATCCATTCCATCATTTCTAATTTCTTTATTCTCTACCTCATCACTCTTCACTGCCTGATTGTTATAGTCACATGCTTCCACTGATCACTTTTTTCACCCAGCTGTCTCTCCTCCAAGTTCTTCAGTCCAGCTTGCATCTGCAAGTCTTGACTTTTCCTTTCAGACTTCTCTTGTCTGTGCTCCATCATATGCTTGAACCCCCTTTGAAACTCAACTATTGTTTCCACCTGCATCTCCAAGCCTTGGATCTTTTCTTCCATCAGCTCTATCAAGCAGAACTTCATACAAACAAAGATTTTCAGGTACACATTCAGGATCATGTACATGCCACAGCTTCCCCCTAAACTGCAAGCCCCAAGTAAGTGTTAAGTGGCACTAGCAAGGACTGAACTTTGCGGCGGGGCAGCTGATAAAAGTGGGGGAACCATGGCTCCCTGGCCCCGGTTTCAGCACCATTGCTACCTTCTCCATGAATGGGGACTGAGACACAGTACTATTTGTGACTGAGGAAACCAACTTCAGACTGTGGAACATCTCATGGATCAGTAACCCAAACAATCATATTCTGGTGGCATTTCTGCTATTCCCTCTGCATCACTTGAAGTAATTAGTTGGATACCCAACCTAGACTTGAACATCTAACGTTGCTTTTTTTAAAAACATATGAAAAAAGAAAGGGATGCCTTACAGCCTCTTCCAACAGTCTGGGACTATAGGTTAATAACTGTGCCAATACTGGGACAATTGTCCAATATGCAAGGGGAAAAGAATCCATAATTTCCAAAAAATCTCTAAATATATATATATACGTATATAGTTCTTTAGTTTCCCAGTCCCTTCTTGTTGACATGAATGGGTGGGAAAGACTTTGTTTTCCCTACAGTACCTCTCAATATTCCACTGGATCCTTTTTAACCCTGCTTTAATAAATCTCTAGTTAATTAACCCCTTCGCTCACTACCTTTGTGTGAAGTATCAAAAGATGCTTAATATGTATCTTTTAACTTCTTCCTTTTCACTTTCTCCTTTGCCCCATCTCCCCCAAAATCACCACAAGTCACTTTAACAAAGCCAACAAAACAAGATCAAGCCACTTTGGAGATCTTATAAGCTAAGGGGGGAAAAAGAAAACAAACACACAAACAAAAATCTAGATTGAACTTCAGTTACAATGTTTGAGACAGAGTGGGTGAAATCCTGCTCTGTTGGCATCAAGGGAAGTTTTGCAATTTATTTTAATGGTAGTAGGATTTCATCCTAGAACTTTAATTTGAATCCTAATTTTACCAAATTTATCAGAAGAAAATTTAGCTTGAGATGAGAAGTGACTTATGGGATTTCAGGAAGATCAAGATTTGGGGGAATTGTGTATCTGAGAGAGAGAAATATCAAGCTTATAATGGGTATGACACTGGCAGACCAGGTGCCAGCTCATGCTGAAGCCCCAGGCCTCACTGAACCCTTATAGATGCATAGATGGAAGACAGGCTGATTCACTTGTGTATTAGTATAGATCAAAGTGATTGATATATGTATAAGAATGTATTTGATGTTAAAATTTTATGAAAACTAATGGGAAGCTGTATGCATTGGTTTCACTTATCTGTATCCTATTATATTGATGTTTATGATTTTTGATGTATGTGACCATTTATCACATAGTCCAGCTTGCCTGGTGGCAAGATAGACGGGAGTGTCTAAGGGGACTGTCTGTGACTCCATTATCAGACTACTGTAGCACTTTGAGAGTTCACATTTGTTACTGGCTTGGTGAAATCTAGTTATAGAACATACCACCAGTTTGGGGTGTCTGCCCTGTTTATGAGAGTCTGCCATTAGGTAGGCACTCACAGTCTTGAGCCACTTTAAACAGTGTGACAATGGGAAACTAGCTTCAGCCTTTACTATGCAACAGCTACCCCCATTACATAATATTCTGTGATGCAACCTAACTATATATATTATTATAAATAAGAAGAAAAAAATGTGGTGGCAGGTACCAAAATCCAAAAGGTTATATAGTGTGACAGGGTCAGTCTAGATGGCTACCGGAGAGTTCTAGCAGGCTGCTATATCCCCCTGGTAGCTGAGCAGGGGTTACTCCAGGTTAATTAGCACACCTGAAGCCAATCAAGGCCCCAGCCAGGACTTGTTAAAAGCCTGCCCTCCAGAAAAAGGGTGAGGCTGGAGTTGTGGGAGTGAGGCGAGCTACCAGGGAGTATGTGAGCAGGCAAGATGCTGTCAGAAACTAAGAGAGTTTAGAAGAAGGAGCAGAATGATGGCAGAAGAGAACTCTGCAGATACAAAGACTGGGGAAAGGAAAAATCCTGCCCAAAGAGGGCAAAGGACCTTCCCCAGGCCTGGAGGCCTGAAGGAAAAAACCCTGCCAGAAGGGGAAGATAGAACTGGACATTTGGTTCAGCACTTCCACGCCCAGTGGAGCTGTCAGGAGTCAAGAGCCTCCCCTGGCAAGCAGGCCAGGAAGGGTCCCTGTCTGAGCAGGGTCCAGACATAAAGTCAAGGAGCATGGGGAAATAACCCAGGGAAGCTAGCTGCATTCCTGAAGTCATAGCAGGCAGTTGCCACTCGTAGGGTCCCTGAGTTGGGGTCTGGAGTCAAGGGTGGGACTGGACCCCTCACCGGTCATTCACTGGAGGGGCAAGAGCCCCAGCGAAGGGGCAAGGGCCTATGAGAACCAGAGAAAGGACTGGGAGCCAGCAGGAATCAGCTATCTTAGAGAGGCTGTAGTATCCTCACCCATCACTAGAGGGTGGAAAAACACTAAGGGGTGAAGCAGTTCCCTGACCTACCTCTAGAAAGGAAGTGCTGGACCCACCGAGGTAGAGGAAGAACTTTGTCACAGTAGTGTTCAACATTACTTGCATGAACATTACTTGAATGTAAACACATCTTCTGTATAAAAGTAATAGCATGATAGACTCTCAATCAAATAATTATATTTATGTAAATGCATGGTGTTGGGGTGGTGCTAAATTACTATATAGTATTGCAATGGACAAGTTGAGTAAATCTGAGTGTTAGAGGATTCTGGGAGCAGGGCCTTGTAGCACTAGACAGTGAAAAATCACTGAGAAGGCCAAACGTGGCACTGACATGAGCCACAAATGTTTGTCCAGGCCCTGTGTGCATAGCTGTGCTGATGTGAAAGACCAATGATCATGGTCAGCCAATGGTCAATTCACCTAGTGTGTACACATTGAGGTGGGTAATAGTGAGTCTGGGACTTAAGTGACCTGGATTAACTGACCCTGTAGAAAGCATGAGATCAGGTGCCTGGGTGAGTAGTTAATGGGAAAGTAAATGTCAGCCAATCCCTGTAGCCCCCTCCCAAATTATGAATTAATTGTAATATGCTAGATGTTACACTAGCAAAGCATATTGTGCCTATTTTGGGGACATGTGACTCCTTTAGGAAAAGGGTATAAGTACCGGGGAATATCACATATTATATGGATACACAGGCATATATCTAAAAAGACTAGTGATAGTGTTGGACATAAGAGGGACTCTGCAACCAGCGGGTCTCGAGGAAGCCAACACCCTGCTTTGAGGGACTCAGAAAACAGACCAGTACCTGAAGGGAGAAGAAGAAGAGAAGTAGCGTCCTCCTAGAACTTGTAACTATACCTGCTTTGTTTGCTATTCAAGATACCATGTGGGGCCAGCAGAGTTACTGAGGGTTTATGCTTGGGGAATTGAGGCTTATTAAGGAAAGGCATTGTATAACCTTCGCTGTTTGTCTGTGATGCCTAGCTTCAAATAAATAGCTTTCCATTGAAGAAACTGAATCTGAGTTTTCACTGGCAAGGATACTGTATGTTGCTCCCAGCTGTGGGTGTGTGAATTGATCCCAGCTCATCACATGGAATCTAGGATTTATCTTTTGGGTATGCAGTAGTGTTTTATGTCTCTGTTAGTGAAAAAATGCATCTCATGGTCATTTGTGGGTGTGTTTATTTCTGTATTGTAAAACTAAACTGCTGACTATACTACATGCATGTGTCTCAGACAGTTTTAACAGATCATCCATCCAAATGAATGCAATATGAAGATGTACCTGGCACAAGCTTTACTAAACAAATACATTTCCTGTCTTCTCCTTGGGCTTTACATCTAGCCAAAACCAAATGACTTAATAAATTAAATTAAAATAAAATAAAAACAGATGAAATATTATAGGCAGGACTTACAACTTTTCTAAGGAAAAAAATAACAGTATAATGAAATAATGAATACAATTAATTATGCCAGGTAAAAAAAACATATTAACCTTGATCCTTAACTTTATGTAGTAATTCTGTGGGGGTATTTGGGATGAGTATGAGTGGGTGGAGGGAGACAGAGTGAGCTTCCTTGTAGGAACATAGCATTGATAGTAAAAAGGCATAGCATCCTACTGCCAACTCAGGGCTTGTCTACACAGGGAAATAACCCTCAATAGTTTGTGCACAGTAGCTACTCTGCACTAAGTCACTGCATGGACATTTCTACTGTACACTACAAGTGCCTTTGTATACATTAGCTTTATGCACTTTGGAAGTATATTAAGCTAAAATGCTTGAGAGTATACTTCATATGCAGTCTGTGTCTACATAGGTATTTAGAGCAGAGTAGCTAGTGCCCTTTAAAGTCACACTGCACACTAACTGTCTTGTGTAGACAAGCCCTTACTTAGTAAGAACACCCTGAATATCTGCAGTTACTCTGTGATAGATGTGGAATTACTCTGTACTAACCTCTGAATACTGATATGTGACCTGGTCAATGTGGGAAAGTTATCTGGTAACTAGAATTTTGTGTATGAATGTATTGATCTTACTTCATAGGGAGCTGTGGAAGAGCAAACAGGGAAACAACCCAGTAGCTCTACATACAGACACCCGAACACACTTGAAAGAATGGATCAAACTGTTAACTTCAAGAATCCTGTCTAGAGTCTTTAATAGGTTGCAAACCCCGTTTTGCCAAATCTGGGAGGCTAGAGATCAAAAGAACTCTAATGAGTTGAAGAACCTTTCTCTGGGAGAGAAGAGGGTCACTTTTCAGCACTTTTCAGCATTCTAGGAACAAAGAATGACATAGAAAGAGAAATGTGCACAGGGAGTCTAAGCAGTAGGGCCTTCCCAGATTCAGGGAATGGTATAAAATGATAGAATAATAGAAAATTAGGGTTGGAAGGGACCTCAAGAGGTCATCTAGTTCATCCCTCTGCTCAAAGTATTCCTTAGGGAAGATCTAGTGAGGCATACAGTCCATTGTATTGTTTTATAGATAGTCTTTCTTTCAAATGCTTTTGCTCTAAATACATGATACTTTCATGTAGGCTCAGACCCTACAGTTCTGTTCTCTCCAGGGCAAGAGTGTGGTAAGAGGGACCAACCAGCCTCCTTAAAGCAGAGGCAATCACAGATGATACACAAAGAACTACAACCCAGTGTCCAGTCTGATAGTGGGAGAATCACGTGAGAGACAAGAGATTGGTCTAGGCCTGAAATGTACAGACCAGTGTGCTTGGAGACATCAGAAGGAGTCAGAGGTTTAGTTTCCCCAGGAACTGTGACACTGTATGCGCCATAGGCTGCGTCTATACTGATGTGTGTACTTGAATTCTGGACTGTGTAGACGCTCACTCATGCTCCCTATACCCATGCCATGTGTCTACATTTTGCTGTGCTAGACACAGCTATAATGCTGTGCTGTGGGGACTGAGATACTCTCCAGGAATCGCTTGCTGCATGTCATTGATATTGTCTCATGCATTCACACATTTGCTGATGGCAGCTCGTCCTCGCGTCGCCCTTTACTGTTATCGTCTGCAAAAGTGGCTGGAAGACATGGAACAATAAGATGATGACCTGGTTCTGTTCCTGTTCCTGATTACAGTACAAATGGTTATGCAGTGGAGTAGGCGGTTGGAGAAGTGCTGGATGGAATTTGAGCAGAACTTTCTGACACAGTGAAGACAGCTTACCTTGAGGATCAATGACAGCTCATTCAGTTTACTACATGGTACACCTCTGATTTAACCAGGCTATCATTCAGCAAGGATATTTCATCAAGGAGTATAATAAAGAGTTTTGTACTCCATGTTTCCCTGCTTATGTATCTTGAAGCGTTTTAATTAAAGACACAATTAGGAAAGCATATGTTAATCAAGAATATTAACTAATTGAAAAAAGTTGAGCACAATTCTTTGATTAAAGACAACAGATTCTTTAGATATTTGCCTGTGTAGGGTGGATCTGTATTTTGTAAGCATTATTGATGTTTTGCATTTATTGCTTTCCTTTGCTTTGATTTAGTGCTCATCTTGAATCCAGCCAAATCTATTTCTAGAGAGCGTCTTGTGAACAATGATCAAAGTGTAAATTTATGTAAATTCAATGCTTCACCTTAATTACCTTGATAGAGCTTGTCAGCAGCCTTTTCCATGGTCTCACTGATTAGCAAGCTATCACAAATAATTATTATTTCATCTGCAATTACAATGATGCTGTGCGCTGGCTTCTTGCCCAGCCACTGTATTGCATCCCGCCCCTCAGCCTGCTTTTTTGGAGTTATGCCACGGTTATGCGCATCATGAGTTAGCAGCCCTATTTCATTCTATCAATCATCATAAATCTCTGAACTTTATGATCCCATAAGGCAGGCTCTCTCTCAACTTCTACAAGTAGGATTACTACACAGAACTGTTAAATATGCCCACAGAGTGTTAGGGCTAGAAAGGGCTGTGTGCTGCATGCCTATTTTATAACACTCCCACTCTCTGCTGAATAAAACCTCCCCCCACACACACACACTGCAGTCATTTATTTTAGCAAATCATATGAAGCCACCGTTGATGGCTGAACTGTGAATTTTACATGTTGGTTCCATTCGGTTTCAGTTGTGTTAATAAGAAAAGCAGGGAAAGGTTCTCACATTCCTCCCTGGCAGCCCAAGGCTGTGGCAGCAAACAGGGCTGTACAATGGGAAAAGAGAAAAAGTCCTACAGCCTCCAAAGCCCCCGGTCAAACCCCGTAACAAGTGCAACCCCTTGACCCCTGACAGCCAATCCTCTGAGGTAGAGTCAAGTGCCCATTTGCTTCTGTTCCTATTCCAAAGCTGTCACAGAGACCTGTATAACTCGGTCCTGTCCCTGATTCAGTCACACAGGTTGTCTGCAATCACATCATTCAGATCATTTGTTTGTTTGTTTTTTACTCTGCGTCTCCCTAAGACATTGGCATGCACCAGTGAAAGGCTGCAGGACAAGGGCTGACTTGTTTGTTTTAAATGTGAATGATCCACATATAGCCTAAATCATCAGCTACAGATAAGAACAAAATCAAAGTACAAAAAACTCATCGATAAATAAAAATAAATTGTAAGCAACAACCTATGGCCAAATATAAAGAATCCTTCAGGTGAGAAGGAACACCAAAGGAAAGTATTGTCAGAGAAGCCTGAATTCCTAGATCTTAGGAGCAAAAGGACATTAAGACTGGAACAGGGTGAGGTGGCCCTTTAACACCAGAAGGGAAAATCTCACAACCCAGGCTACCCAGTTTTAGGAGACCTACAACCAACCTAGACAGATGCTTAAAGAGAGGAAGTACCTACAGGGTAATGATGTCCGGAAACATCCCAGGTACTATTCTCTTTAGGACCGGGAGCCTTGTATGGTAGGGATATCTCCTCTCTCAGCCAATTAGGAAAAATTATTGGAAGGAGGGCAGCATATAATCTACCTCTTCATACTTCACAGGTGGAAAAACCGATAGGAAGGTATTGCCTCAAACTGGAGGCATTGGAACATTACAATCCAATGGGGGTGGGACAGGGATGGGGGAAGGATGCCATGTGGGGAAGAAGGATCTCTTGTTTCTGAAGATTTGAGAGTTGAGCAAGTGCTGGGTGGAAGTAATTTAAGGGACCACTGGGGAGAAGCCAGCTCAGGGTTGTCGTTTGCTAAAAACAAACTGTTGATGTTGCTTTGGGCCTGCTCCTGATCTCATTGAACTGCAGAAAACTTTTGCCATTGTCTTCAAGGAGACTGAAGTCAAGGAATTAAAGCTTTATAATTTTAACAACTTAATTGTTGCAATTATAAAGACAGACAAGAAAACATTATAAAAGTTGCACAGGAACGGGACGAAATCACTCATTATCATGTATTATGAAACCAGTGCAATCAGGATACAAGGAAGTAAACATCTTCTAGAGATGTTTGAGCTATTTCTCCCCTCATTTAAATAGAGCTGATGTAGAAACCCTAAACATAAATGGAGACTGTAGCAGCACAAATCCTGGAATGAAACTGACACAGAAACTGGAATATGTAAGAGCCTCTAGTCAGAAAATCCTGACAAAAATAGAAAAATCCCATCAAAAGTATTTCTGTAAACCACAGAACAGCAAAAGCTCATAAAATGCATTGGAATCTCTAAATGCACAACCACTGCAACTCAAAGAAAGAAAAGAAAAATGGTTTGATACCAGCTGCCAATAACAGAATGAGAAATATAAGAGGAATGATCCAACTTGAAAGAGAAAGAACCCCTGAATGTTAACCTTCACACTGCTTACCATCACACGTTTTGCCTCTGCAAATCAGTGTTCCAGAAAAAATACAAATCAGAGTGCAGGAAGGAAATCTAGCACTAATTGAATCTGACAAGCCAAGAAAGAATTGAAAGTCAATAAAAAAATCAAGCCCAGAAATACAGACTGGTAAAGTCTGAGCAGAATACTTCCAAAAGTCATACAAAGGAAAACAACCTGGAAAAAAAACCAAACCACTCAAGGTCATAGTTGGAAAAGATAAGTACACTGAAGCCACCATTAAAAACAATTCCCTGAAGAGGCATATAAAATACAGAGATTAAATGGAAAAATTTTAGAAACTTAAATTTAGGAAATAAAAAAGCACTACCTCCACCACTTAGCAGTATGTGGTGAAATGTTAAATACAAATAAAAGCATCATACACTTTTAGATACTATCATTCTCTGACTTCAGCAATGCTTGACTCTCAACTAGTGGAGCAAACAACACCATCCAAATCTGAAAAAAAGCTCAAGGCAGTGGACCAAAATCTAACATACTACTATATGTTATGTGGAAGAACAAAGCAAAATGGGAACAAGCTCAACTGTAACAGATCTCTGTAGAGAATTAACACATTAACAGACTATTTCACTATAGTGGAAGGTACAAAGCTGGGGCAGATTCTCATCATATACCAAGTTAAACACACTAAGGGTATGTCTGTACTGATGGTGGCAAAGTCGCCGCCATCAGATCGGTCACTGTAGACCTGCTTAATCAATCAGGAAACTGACGTACTAAAACCACCTCCTCAAGTGATGTAGTGCTGTGTTTCCATTGGTGGAATACAGTGAAGATGGCGCGCAGAAGAGAAGCACTGCAGTCGATGCGTAGCTTGCGTAATTCCCATCAACTGCCGCCAAATCGCTGGGTAAGTGTAGACCAAGCCCAAGTGGCGTAGTGCTGCATTGATGGGAACACAGTTCCCGTCAGCGCAGTGCAGTGAAGACGGCATGCAGAAGAGAAGCACAGCAGTTGATGGGAGTTAGTCCACAAGTTACAAGTTACGCAAGCCACCAAATCTCCAGGTAAGTGTAGACCAGTGCTAAGATACTAACCACGATCTAAAACCATAAAGGGGTGACTTTGCAATCAATATAGGAGAAATTGATCTACATAGATAATTTCTACTCCAATATCCAAAAATCCAACCACGTGGCAGGAACTTATTTTCTCAAATTACCGGAAGTGAACAGAGGCTTTTCAAGAAAAGAAAAAAATAAAACACAAACAAACAAGCTATTCAGAGCAGAGATAGAGAGTGAAGGAAGAAATGATGGTGTGCTATGTAGCAGCCTGCTGCCAGCTGAGGAATTGAGGATATTGACAGATGCACACAGGAAATAACACCCTAAATATGTTTTATAGCTTGTCTCCTGAGGTGTGGCTTGAGCCTCCTCCCTGGGGCTTGCTAATTGGATGGCTTCTCCTCCCTTCCTTACATGGGTTGGGTCCTGGCTTCTTTGATGGGACACCTGGTGTCTCCTTCCTTCACTGTGCCTGGGATATAAGAGGTACTGTCCCTGGAGAAAACGCCTGTTGTTATCACTCTGAGCAAGGAGTATGACCCATCACTCACAAACGAAAAAATACATTAACTTTAACAAATGAAATGCCTCATCCTAAAACAACAACATAATAAAATGGACTATATTGGGGATAGGAAACAAGAGGCTCTAGGGAAGGAAAGATTAACTAATAAAAACTAAAACATTAATAATACAACAAATTCCCTGCTTCACAGTATTCACAACTATACTATTAAGTCCAGATCCCTCCCTGGCCCCTTTCCAGGCAGATGGAATGCCTGGATGATTCCAGAGGGGAGTGTAGCAGCACTGTGAATGTTGGCCAGCTGAAAGAAAATGAAAGGTTCCCTCTGACAATGTTTTCACCCCTGAAACTTTTTCTGGTTCCTTGGTCCAGAGTCCTCCAGAGGCTACTCTTGGTAGCCAGCACCAGGTTGATTCTGTTTCTTCCTGGATGCTGGTCTCCACAGGGCTGGAACTGACCAAACACATGCTAGATCCTACTGCAGTTCAAATTTTCCCTTTGTATGGAGTAAGACTTAATCAGAGACACCTTGAGCTATTCTGCTTTTCTCTCAGCTCCAACCTCAAATATACCTCAAAAGCTCCAAAAACTGAAACTAACCAGCCCCTTTGTCTCTGAGTCAGCCTGTCCCCACTGATGGACTGAGCCGTCCTGACTCCTGGCTCCTCTCTAGCCCAACAAATTGTCTATATAAATCAGCCCATCAGAAGCCTCTCTCTTGGCATTTTCAGGAATTTCCAGTCTATTCTGTCACTGCCCCAGACTCTAAACCAGCCTGGGAAATGGTGTCTGATGGCTGTGTAGCAGTATTGCAATGCAAACGGTAGGTCCCTGTGACAAGTTTGCACCAGTCATCGCTGGACTGGCACTTCCTGCTGGTTGTCTGGGGATTAGCTCCAAGACTACACCCACATCTGCAATCTGTACACCGTCGCTATTTCGCTGCAGTTGGCCTATAGCCCTTCCCGCAGCTGTTCAGAACCACAGCGTCCTCTTCCTGACTCCGCCCTCCAGCTGAGTCACAACCTGTGTTCCTCCCGTACCTGGGGAGGTTTGTCTCTTCAAGAGTCCAGCCACTTTCCCCACTGGCTAGTGCAGTATCTCATTTACCACTTACGCAGTGGCACCTGCAGCATCTTATTCTGCCACTTCCCCAGTGACAAGTGGGGGGAGGAGGGACCCGGGACCACCCATTACTGTAGGTCCCAGCCCAGGGACCGTGTGGATTGCAACCTCCTGCTGCATCTCAAATTTCTCTTCCTGCTGCTGTCTCCCTAGGCCACTTCCATCAGCCCTAGCACCTTCTCTGTCTTGCCCTCAAGGCCTGCTAGCACCCACTGCCAGCAGTAACACTGTCTCAGATGACACAGGCCTCTCAGCCTGCAAGAGCCACAACCATCCCTCTTTGAGCTCCAAGCAGTGACTGCTCAGCTCTGCCCTTCAGCTACTTTTATATGGGCCTGACGGCCTTTGATTGGCTCTTCCTCCAGACTCTCTCCTATTGGCTGCCTCCCATGCAGCCTCCGTAGAGCTGCTTTTAATGTCTTAAGTGTTAGCTTGGGGAAGATAGCCCACCACAGTTCCTTAGAGGCTCCGTCCAGCAACGCATTCTAGGAGCTCACAAACTTCAGTTTTGATTATGAAGGATTATTCCCTGTTGTACATTAACTTGCTTTTTGTCCAGCCTAGTTTTAAATGTACCTGTGAGCCAGTGTGCTCATACAACAGCATACCCCACCATTGGTATGTCTTGTGGGGTATGCTGTCTGGTGGGATGGTCAGCTCCTCTTGCCTGAGTCTCTGTGGTAGTCCCTTTCTGGGCTATAAATGGTGTTAGTCTCAATCTTGCTGAGGCATGCAGGTTTTCTCCTTGGTACTTTGCAGAGTGAGCTGGTCCTAGTCCTCAGGGGATCTGGAAACCCCCTTGGTTCATAGGACCCTGTTGAGAGATCAGAAAGGAAACCCATGCCACCCACTCCACTGGATTACAGCTCAGGGCCCTTAAATCAGGCAGAATCAAGCCTCAGCAACTCCTCCTGCTATGCCCTGAGCCTCTTCTTGTCTCCCTAGGTTCTGTAGGATTTTCCTGCCTGCAGGTCTGGTCATCCCTTCTCTGCAGTGTTGTCTCTGGGTTGCTTCTCACCAGCTTGCTGACAGGACTTTCTTTCTCCAACCTGCTTGCTCCTCTGGAAGCCACCTGTCCCCTCTGCTGCTCAGTCATTTTATTCTCCCAGCTTCTATGAGGCTTTCAAAAACTCCTTGATTGTCAGCCCAGCATGGGGTCTATACAGCCCACAGCCATACCAATAAGGCTTTCACCAGTTGCCTTAGGAAAATATTTCACAAACCAACAGATCAAAGCGACAGGAAATTTATCCAGCTATTTAGCATGCATTTTCTCCTTATTGTCATCTGATTTCCTCATAGTTATGCCCTCATCTGCTTGGAGGTAAAATGTGCATGCTGTGTATTACTCCAATTTTGTAAGTGCGTGCTGTACAGACGACTGGAATTTTGTATCAGCACTGTTGGATTGAAATGTCGTATCAGCACTGTTGGATTGAAATGTCTGCAACGCAGTCATTGCCCTCTGATGATTTTACATGCCATGGAATGGGAAGCACAGTGTGCAACAGCTATGCCACTTTTGAAGTGACTTGTAAACCATCACTATAGACTGACAGGCTTTGTAGTCTGTAGCAAAATGCCTGTCAGAGGGATACCTATTAAACAAGTCCAGGTTGATTAATGTTTGTGCTGCTAATATTGACGATATTGCTGCTTGTGCATAAATTAATGAGCATTTGATCATGCAGTAATTCACACGACTGATGAAAGAATTCTGTTGTCTTCTCTGTTTCATAAATCGCTTCTTGACCATCACATATTCACTGTGCAAGTGCAGAAACTCTGTCGCATAGAATGGCAGGGAGTATGTAGCAACACCCTCTTTTTATGTACTGGTATCTTGAAAAGGTGGTTTCCTTGTGGATGAATTGAAAGCCAACATGGTGCCATCTAAATAAACTGCATAACTGCATGTCACAGCTAAAGCTCTGGCACCTGTATTTTTCTTCAGTGATCCAGCAAGGGTACCCACTCTTAGGCCGGGCTACACTTACCTTTGCGATTCAGTGGCAGTCGATGGGAGATATCTCCCGTAGACTTTGCAGCTTCTCCTCTGCGCGGCGTCCACCCTGCGCTGTGTCGAAGGGAACAGCTACGCCACTTATCGGGGTGGTTTCCTTGAGTCGCTTGCTGGATCGACTGAGTGGATCTACACAGACCCAGCCTTAGGCTTCCAACTCCCCAACCATTGCGTTTCTTGAGTGGAGACCCGCATCTCACTCCCTTCTGACTAAGGTATGTCTAGCTGCACACTTCCCTGCCTATGCTGTGGTATTCCCAGCAGAGAGAGGCTGCCCAAGTATCCCTGCTTGCTTTCTCTTCGGAGACAGTGTGTCTGTCCATGGTTATATATACCACACAGCCAGTTTTTATGCAGGCCTATTTTATTCTTAAGATAAAAGCATGGCAGAGAAAACAGATTTAAAAAAAATTAAAGAACCTACACACATGCTAATAAGCTTACCAGACATCACCCACCTCTAACATGGGCCCTGACAGGAGCAGAACTTCAAAACACCACAAAGGGTCACCTGCTCATATCAGCCTCAGCTCAGAACTAGCAGCCAGACCTCAGTAAGCCAAGTCTCTAAGGATTGGGCCCTATGGATCAGCGGTCTTGTCCAATTGCTTGATCAGGACGAAGGCCCTGGGCCAGATTAAAACCAGACTATTTATCCAGAAATCCTGTCTTTGTTTGGTGGTCCCTGAAAAATCCAATCTGAACTATTATATGCAATGCTTCTCAAGGGGAGTGGCTTCAACAGTCTGATAATGTACAAATTACCATAGCATCCCCTTCCTGCTAAAGAAGATACTTCTTTAATAACAACAATAACACACACACAACTGCATTTTTAATGCAATGGACACCAAATGTATTCAACTTAATTCAATAAAGTTTATCTTCCTTCCATGAGATTTGTTTAGGATATGGTAGTCTGTCACAGTAACCATGTCTTCACTCCTCTTGGTCTATAGGTTTCTCCTCTATCCCATATTGCTACAATGGTAGGACATTATGTCTGGGTAACTCAGTGCCCCTGTCTTTGGCCTACTGCTCACACTGGTTTCTTTACCACCACTCAGACTCTGAGCCAAGAAGTGAGTTTCCTTCCATAAGGGACTTCCAGCAATAATTGACTCCTTATTTAAGGCACCAGATTAAAGTTCAATTTATACTAATTAAAATTAGGTTTATTTGAGAAAAAATATATACCATAAAATAAAGCGAATAAATATAAAAGCACCACCACCAGTATTGCGACAAATATTGATAAAAGGGCTAAAATTAAGTTAGATGTATGTGCTAGTACGTTCAGCATGGCTGCAAAGATCTGTCCCTGACCACTTGCTTAGCAAAGCTGCCTTCTTCCTTGTGGCATCTGTCTCTGACTGAGGCAGTCAGAGCTGCTTATATTAACCCATAGTCACATCTCTCTTTATGATTGGCATGTCTTCCAGTTCAGTCTCAAACAAATATTTGGACAGTGCAATATCCCAGACCAAAGCCATATGGTAGGTGATTCATATTTCTCTACAAATCACCAGAATGCATAGATCATAACTCATTTCCTCTTTTCAATCCCTTCATTGAAAGTGGCATCTTTAGCCATTAGTTTAACAACCCTCCAAAAGCACTTTCGGATCAGTTTTCATGTCCATTGATGCTGCCCAATCAATATCTGTAAAGGATGGTATCTGGCAGATTCCCTGTGCTCCCCCAGTGAGTTATTTGCCCAGGAACGCAAGTATAATTTATTCATACAACTAGCACATTAAAGTTCAGACATAAAGCACATTTGAACTCAGATATCCAGAAATAGCTCTCTATTACAGATAGCTATTGGCAAGCATCATTGCTGATCATGAATTAGGGGACACAAAACTCCATGTTACTGCACTAACACAAACACATATTATAACATAGTTAAAGGTGGATAAGAGCCATGCCCACAGGGAAACCAAAGTGTATGAAGTAGCCCTAATATGAGGCTATCGCAACCTCTCCACTGTTGATTGATAACATATTCTAATTGAAAGGCCACTCAGAGCAAATATCTTGGCTTTTGGTGAGATACGCACATTCAAGGTCCTTCAGTATGTAACCAGAAAATGCATACCAAACTGTACCTTGAAAAATCACAATTTTATGAATGTTAGTAGTTACCTCAGACCATGGTAGATGAATCACTATGGCATGCCTGCCACATACATAAAGCAGTGATTTTCTCATATAGGGCATTAACAAAGGCACAGCCAAATCACCAGAATGCAACATGTATTCTTACACAGAAGACAGAATAAGCGGAGACAAATTGACCTATAGAAGGATGGCAGCTATTGCACCAGCAATTTTGGGCTTAGTTCAAATCTACAGTGAACCACCATGCCAGAAGTGATAATGGCATAGGATTTGATGTAGGGTATTTCCCTCATGTTTTTCTGGCTCATTGGAAGCCTATCTGTTCTTCCTGGTGCATACTGCTGAGGTGACCAAATATGGCTTTGAGCTCTTGCACTAATTTCAAAGTCATTTGCTATGGAAATTCCACCATTTGTCTATGTGCGGTGGTGAGGGGTTGAATGGTTAACGTACTTGACTGCACTTCTGAAAAGCATGTGTTTGAATCTCCCTTGATCTCACACTGAAGAGGGGGCAGTGCATGTGTTTAACTAAACTGGCTTAAAATCACACCTTTATTAAACCAGTGAAACTTTCACATGTAAATAAAGCCAGTGATAAAGGAAGGAACATAGAATCAAGTTATCGCCAAATGGTTGTTGTCACTGTGGGTAGAGAATATCTGTATATTTATTTCTGCAATAGTAAGCGAGCTAAGGGAAGAACTTGCAGTGTAACCTAGCAGATACAGCATTAGACTGGTTCTTAGAAGACAGCAGTTCTATTCCCAACTCTACCACTGGCCTACTGGGTGACCTTGAGAAGGTCACTTCACCTCTCTGGCCCTCAGTTTTGTAATCCTTTTCTTCCCCTGTTACTTATTTTGCATGTTTTGCACCCTTCTGTAAAAGGGGAACAATGATAGTGACCTCCGTTGTAGAGCTCTTTGAGATATACTGATGAGTCAGATATTATTAATTTCTGATGATTTAGTGCCTGGAGACAAATCCTACAGCACTTTCAGTGCACAGAATTCTCCATGGCAACTCAGCAGCAGCCCAATGGTCCAGACACTCATTCTCAAGGCCTCTGGTTGCATTGACATTAGGGGAGTGAGCTTAAAAAAATCAAGTGTCTAAAGCAAAATAATCATGCAGCTGCGTGCCAAGTTTGCCTGTGGAATTCCTACAATTGTGCACACTAACTGGACATTTGCATATTCAGATGGGAAGCTATCCGTGTAACTGACTTGAATGTGTAATTGTGTCAATTGTGCTTGAAAATCAGGTATACAGCTGACTGTCTGACCTTGTGAATGTTAGGCCCCATGAAACAGTGAAGAGAGAGAAGATTAAAGCACCTGAATACGGTAGAAACATTTAGTTGTATATGGATGGTGATTAGAAGTACCATTTAGCTCCAATTACACTAAAGACTGCAACCTGAATATTGGGAAAATCATGTATTGTTTTCTATTGTACTTGTTTGTGGTTCACTGTTCTTTCTTATTAAGTATAGATGGGTTTGGCTTAATAGAAAGTCTGGATAAGTGTCTGGTTTGTTTATTTATTTTATTTTTCTAATTTCTATAAGCACTAGCCAATGTGGCAGCTAAGTACTTTAATTATAGAAAATTATAACACAAAACAAGACAAAGCAAAAACCAGTTAATAAAATGCTCAATAACAAATAGATTTTTGCCTCCTACTCTGAACTCATTCAATCAATCACTGAGTAAAGCTAAAAAGTGTGGGTAGCTTACAAACTGTTTTATTTCAGTACTGTCTACTTACCAGTTAACAAATAAATTATTAATAATTCTAAATTTATAGTGTCTTCACCTTCCTGTTTCTGGCCTCCCCATTCCTAGAAATGTGGTGTCCAGAACTGGACACAAACCTCCAGTTAAGGCCTTAGCACCATGGATTAAGTGGAAAAATTGTTTCTTGTGTCTTGCTTACAACACCCTTGCTAATACAACCCAGAATTATGTTTGCTTTTTTTGCAAGTGTGATATTGTTAACATATTTAGCTTCTGATCCACTCTGACCCTCAGATATCTTTCTGTAGTACTCTTTCCTAAGTGGAGTACTTTTCATTTGTCCTTATTGAATTTCATCCAATATAGGATGAAAATTCAAATGATCTATACAAACTGGAGAAATGGTCTGAAGTAAATAGGATGAAATTCAATAGGAACAGACCCTCACCCAGAACTGATCCTTGCAGGACCCCTTCCAGCTTGACTGTGAACCAGCGATAACTACTCTCTGGGAATGTTTTTCCAGTTATGCACCCACTTTATAGTAGCTCCATCTAGGTTGTATTTCCATAGTTTGTTTATTAGAAGGTCACACAAAAATTTATCAAAAGCCTTACTAAAGTCAAGGCTTGCTACCTTGTCAAAGAAAGCCACCAGGTTGGTTTGACATGATTTGTTCTTGACAAATCCATGGTGACTTTTTCTTATCTTCTTATTATATTCTTATTGTCCTTATTTCCCTTTTTATAGATTGGCACAATATTTGCCCTTTCCAGTCCTCTGGGAATCTTTCCTGTCTTCCATGACTTTTTGAAGATAATAACCAATGGCTCAGATATCTCCTCAGTGAGTTCCTTGACTATTCTAAGATGTATTTCATCAGGCCTTGGTGACTTGGAAACATCTTACTTGTCTAAGAAATTGTTAACTTGTTCTTTCCTTATTTTAGCCTCACATCCTACCTTATTTTCACTGGCAGTTGCTATGCTAGATGTCCCATCGTTACTAAACCTTTTGGTGAGAATTGAAACAAAAAAGTCATTTAGCACTTCTGCCATTTCCACATTTTCTGTTACTGTTTTTCCCCATTCATTGATCTTCTTCTTGCTTCTAATATATTTGTAGAATGTTTTCTTGTTACCCTTTATGTCTTTAGATCATTTAATCTCATTTTGTGCCTTGGCCCTTCTAATTTTGCCCATACATACCTGTGCTATTTGTTTATATTTATCATTTTTAACATGACCTAGTTTCCACTTTTTGTAGGACTTTTTTTTGACTTTCAGATCACTGAGGATATTTGGGTTAAGCCAGGCTGGTCTTTTGCCATACTTCTTATTTTTCCTACATAGTGAGTTAGTTTTCTTATCCTTAATAATGTCTCTTTGAAAAACTGCCAATGCTTTTGAACTGTTTTTCCCCTTAGACTTGATTCCCATGGGATCTTACCTACCAACTCCCTGAGTTTGCTGAAATCTACCTTCTTGAAATCTGTTATCTTTATTGTTCTGTTTTACCTCCTATCATTCCTTAGAATCATGAACTCTATCATTTCATGATCACTTTCAACCACGCTGCCTTCCACTTTCAAATTCTCAACCAGTTCCTCCCTATTTGTCAAAATAAAATCTAGAACAACCTCTCCTTTAGCAGCTTTCTCCACAATCTGAAATAAAAAATTGTATTCCATACATTCCAAGAACTTGTTGGATAATCTGTATCCTGCCATGTTTTTTTCATGACAGATGTCTGGGTAGTTGAAATCCCCCATCACCACCAAGTCCTGTGCTTTGAATGATTTTGTTAGTTGTTTAAAAAAAGCCACATCTACCTCTTCTTCCTGGTTACATGGTCTTTAGTAGACCCCCACCATGACATCATCCTTGTGTTTTACCCCTTTTATTCTTACCCAGAGATTTTCAGCAAGACATTCTCCTATTTCCATCTCAACCTTAGTCCAAATGTATACACCTCCTCCCTTTTTTCCCTGCCTGTCCTTCCTGAGCAAGCTGTACCTGTCTATACCAATATTCCAGTCATGTATATTATTCCATCAAGTTTCTGTGATGCCAACTGTCATAGTTATGCTTATTAACTAGCATTTTGAGATTTTCCTGCTCATTCCCCATATTTCTTGCATTAGTATACAGACATCTATGATACTGATTTGATTTCCCCCGTATGTTCTCTCTTGTCTCTCCTTTATCCTTGCAACAATGACCTATGCTCTTTCCAGATTCTAACACTTCTCCCAAGTCTCTATATTTTCCCCTTAAACCTTATACACCTCCATTTTACATGCTGTTTTTTCTTTGTATGCCATACTGCAATGGGAAGATTTGGAGGAGAACAGGAAAAAAAAAAAAAAGGATTTTTTTCACACAAAAAATAAAGCTCAGGAAAAATTAAATTAAATTAAACACCAAAGTTTGTGCCAGCAGGTCATCACCCAGTCATAAATCACCAAGTTAAACAATCACATTTGTTTAACTGAATGGATACGAGTTAGATCTTGAAAGAAATGCTGCTTCTCTTTCTCACCTGGAATGCAGTTTATTCAGATGCTGAGCCTCACACCAGTAAGACTGCCTGTGTCTCTTTCTTTCTTTGACTGATATGCTTGTTTAAGCGTAGCTGCTGCCTACAGGTTACGCCTATGTGAGAACCAAACCTTACATGGTGACAGGAAAGAAAAGAATCCATCTCACGCTCCAAAGGTTGCATTAATTCTACAATGCTAACAGTCATCAAATTGGTTGTTGTCTCTGGAGTCATCTGATATGACTCCCAATCAGATCTGTTGAGTAAGATGGTGCAATTGTTACTCGGATACTTTTGAGATAAAACCTCACTTTACAAATGAGTAAGGTATGAATTTGAACCATGGGCAGACTGCCTATTTGGTAGTGCTGGCAAATGCCAGAGGGGCTGGGGCACTCAAGGGCTGGTGAGCCAGTCAGCCTGCCACAGAAGCCTTTCATTGGGCCCTCCAGCTGAGCCTGGCCGAGTGAAGCAGCTGCTTCCCCCTTCCGGCTCCACCCCTTCTCTACCACAGAGCCCAGTGGTGCCCTGGCCGGAGCGCAGCAGCCTCTCCCAGCCCTGCCCTTCTCCTAAGTCCCACCATGTGGGCCCAGCAGACGCCCTGGCCTATGTGCTTTAAATTCCAGGACCAATTTTTAGGTCCAGTCTGTCACTGCTTTGGACCATGCAAATACACACAGCTACAATGTGACTGACAGATACAAATGTTATTTGCTTATAATTAGTAGTATGAGGGGTTACTTGTGCTACTGTGTTTATTAGATCTATAGCATGTCCTTTTACATTGGGCTTAGGTTGCCTTTTAGGCACATGATATATTCCAGTATCTTTCAGTAGCTACTCAGAACTAAGAACACTTAATGTACGAATAAAAATTTCACACCCATAAGTCATTTTGCACTGAAAGATATGATTCTTAATTTAAAAATTTGGAGAGAATACACAGTTAAAATGCATTGATAGAGAAAAGTCTGATTGGAATAGGCACTAAAATATGGAGCAGTGTAGGCGGTGGATACAAATAATTTCTAGCAGACAATATGCTGCATATACTACAATATATTCTTCCTGTTTGTAATCTGCACTCCTGAGAACCTTGGAAGTGAATCTCCAATATATGGTTTTCAGAATAAGCATGTAACCTTTCAAATAAAGCTACTGGTACATGTACAATCATGTATTTTATCACTTCCAAGACAAAATAGTAAAAAATAGATGTGAATTCTGAAATGACAAAATATTTCTCAGGCTGCAGCGTAAAAATGGGTATGAAACTAGGTGCCCAGAATGTTTTCCATTTGCAAACAAAACTATGTCATTTCTGTTATCAGAGGAAAAGGATATATTGTGTGTTTTGTCAGCTTGCGGTCTTCAGGGAGGCTGATGTAGAAGTCATACGATAAACTCCTTCCTATATAAAGAGGATTTTCACAATAACTTGCGACAGTAGAATTCAACGAGGGTCAGAATGCTGACTCAGCTCCTGATGGGATTTCATGTATTTAAAGAAACTATCACTTGTACAGTTATGTAAAATCTTTGTACCATTCAAGAGGCAATAAAAGCAAATTGTCAATTCTTTAATTGAGTAACATAGTATCTCAATGTTTAGGACAGTACGTGAGTGTGCCACTAACAAGTTATTGTTCAATAACAGATGGGAACAGATATTAGAAGGCTGAAAAAAGCGTATCGAAATCATTATCAGTTTAATAGCAGATTCTAAATTGTAATTTCTCAGACATAGAGAAGCAATGTCAAAATATTGTATTTTGCAGTGTTATGCTATTTCTTAGAACTCTTCAGAGATATAATAAGATATGTTTTTATTTTTAAATGCAGGGATTCCAGGACAGCTTAGGGAGGGAAGAGAGCAGGATTTCTCATAGTACGTAACAGTCTTCCGCCACTAGGTTCAAATAATTAACTAAAATCCATTATTGTCTGAAGGCTGTGTTGTAACGCATTGATTTCAGTCTAGTTCCTAGTGGCCTGATTTTCACATGACATAATGATGATTACTGTTTGCAGTAGCTGGCACTCTGAATGGCATTCTCAGCAGAGTAGGCAAAGATGGAATGGGGCCCAAGAATGAAGTAGTTTTCATCTCTAGAGGCTTCTCTGGATTGATCATCATGGTGGTGCAAAGTGGAGAACCTTGCACTCTGTTTGCAATTTTAAGACCTAAAAGAATTATAAAATTCCAGGAATACCAACCTGTCACCTAGAGTGGAATTTGCTTTAAAAACAAACAACAAGAAAGGAAAAATACATACAGGAGATTTAGAGCCCTATGAAAAATGGTAAGATGCCAAGTCTAAGAAAATTACCACGGACAATGATTATGTTAATTTATTGATGCCAGAGACTTGTACCAGTTATTTTTGGCCTTGAGCTACTGGTTAAACTTCATGTTATTCCTTGATTGTTTGATTGAGCAATCACACAGTTTCATGTATTTGATCACAAGGCGTTTTATGCTGCTTCAGTAAAAACTTAAATAACAACAAAGCTATAGATTATTTTGTCATGTCACCTACATATGAGAAACAGTGAGGAGGTAAAAAAATGTTACATTGGTCTTAATAAAAAGTGAATGAAGGGCCTTAGTTAAATATGATGCTATCTCAATGGATGCTAAATAAAAAAAAACTAAGACCATTAATTGATCCAAATGATAGGAACATCCAGGTGATTCCATGGTTTCCATGATTCCATGGCAGAGTGCTGCACACCAAAGAAAACCCATGATCATTTTCATGTACCCCCCACCCCACACACATTTAAATACAGGAGTAGTGTAATAAAGGTCTTCCTTAATTGCCTAGATAATATCTTCTCTGACCTCTCTTGTCTGAGCTTCCTCAAGCACCTTTGTTAGTGCTGTGTGTGTTCATTACAAAGATGTAGTAATGCATGAATCAGCATTTTTATCTCACAGCAGAACAAAGTCAGAGAAATGCTGCTCATATTTCTAAATACTAGCTTAGTAGTTTCATGAATCATTGATTTCTTTTCATTGGACCTAGGAAACTTTGATATAATGTTGGAATATACAAGAAATACATGGCATCCCGAGGAATACTTCATACAATTTTAATTTTTACTACTCCACTGGGGTTACTTTCAAATGCTGTGTACTACTGTTCATAAAACCCAGCTTTCCTTTAATATTAATGAAAGGTCAGTGGAATAAATTCTAATAGCTACAACTTCAGTACATAGGCAATTTTCTTGTGAAGATATTGCCAACTTGTTTTGAGCCACAAAGTTTAACTTAGAAGAAAAAAGATGCTAGGGATAACGTAATACAAAGTAGTCTTTTAGCCCTTATTGTGTATTTTAGATATGAAACACAGGAGTACAAATGCTACCAATTCATCTCTATGTGGAATTATGGCAACCTCTGTCCCATCTTTACTCTCATAGCCTCACAGGGAGGCATGGTAATGAACACAAAGCTTCAGCTGATAATCATCACCATAATTAACTTTATTTCTTCTTCTCAGCATCATGTGCCCAAGGTCTTGTCCCTTTTGGAATGATTATTAAGTAATAAAGCTGATCAAGATTTTTCAACAAAAAAAGTGTAGTAAGTTTTGATGAGAAAAAAAAAGGGAACAAAAATTAGTAACTTTTTGTGACTATTCCTTTCCTTTGTCAATCAGCATTACTCAATGACATTGACATTAACCAAATGAAACAGCCCTTTTTAGATCAGTTACTAAATGGCATTACCAAAATTCACCAAATAAAGAAACATGCCAATGTAAATAGCCAGTAAATCCAGATCAGAAATAAACTATAAAGGATACACTTCCCTGATGTCCCCCAGCAAAGTAAACAAACAAACACCACCATATTGCATGCATGTAACAGAAAAAGTTTTACCCAAGCTAATAGACTCCCTCCCTGAAGTTGTTAGAGATATTGTATGGCAGATAATGATATCTAAGGGAGAAATGTTACAAAGGATCAGGACCATAGCAAAAAAGAGTTTACCAACTATTACACAGATTATTAAAAAGATGGCGGTAAAGCCTCTATCTTGTTAAGGCTTAGTTCAGTTTTTCACTTAAAGCAGGAATTCGACTTTGTTTTCTATGATGGATGCACTGTATCTTCCCCAAATTTATAACGCACAGTATCTGATATTTTAGAAGATTTTCAACTAAATCTTTCTTAGTTTATGAGTTAAAATTCATTAAAAAAATGAAACCTTGACACAATTTTTCACCAATGTCTGAAATTTGTTTTGACTCTTTTGCTATCAAATAGCTAGTTTGCTGTCATTCATACTTTCCAGATAGGTAAAACTCATTGCCAACTAGCTTCGAGCGTACATTTGAAAAAAATTCAGTTGTAATTTAGCAAAATTATTAATTTCCCCCCATCTTTCCCATTATATTAGTAATTTTCTTTTAAATTGACATGGCTGCTATTTCCCATAATTTAAAATGTGACTGAAGCTACTCAGTGAGATTGAAGCCATGTTAAAGTGGAACATCAGCAACATTAGTAACTATTCAAGTCTTGACATACGTGCACAAGTTAAGTTTATCATATGTTATGTGTTTAAGGGATGAGCATGAGTTTATAATTAAGGTTCTATGTTATAATGGTATGGAGATGAATGTGTTGTGTACAGTTTTCCTTTATTCTGAAGCAGAAGGAAATACCCTTGGGATGATGTTGCTTGGAGTCTGTCACTATCGGTAGAAACATTCTGTGTGGGCAGTAGTGTACAGCTAATCTTAGGTGTCCCATAATTAGATACCTCCATAGTTTTTATAGTTTGTATTGTGGGGAATGTGATATTTAACCAACCTTAATCCTATTTAAACCAAATTTTGTGGGATTTTTTTATTATGGAATGGTCAATAAGTCTAAACTCCAGTTCTGTAACAGGGTATAAACCAACAGAAAATCCTTCAGGTAGACTGATCCTATATCAGGGACCAGTTCTATTACTTCTGAGGAGAATAGGGATTTTGGGATAGGGGGATTTTCAGATCAGGAATTCTGTCCTAGTCAGGATTCAAGAAGGTAAAAGTAAAACCATGAAGGGCACCCACTGATGACCAGTTTCAGGGTTTCTTGGCTTTTTTTACATAGCACATGCTGGCTCTTGCTGGCAAGGGCAATTGAGAAGTTGTGTCACTGTGTTCTGAAGTTGCAAGAAGCTGTCATTTGCTCTACAAGGAATTTGAAAGGGAAACTCCAAGTAATACCCCCGCCCCTCAGAAGACAAGGGTTACAGTGGCAAGATCCAATTTCAGGCAAAAAGGGTTGCTGTTGCTCGGCATCTCTGGGAACTTAAGACACACCTTCCTGCTATTTATCAGCTTTAACTGACAGAACCTGAAGGATAGTCAAGCATTCCCTTAAGCAAGAAAGGCCCAGACTACTCAATGCTCTAACCCATTAAAAGCTGTCTGAGAAAAGCCCGTAAGAAAGCATCCAGTTTTTATGTATTCATCACTTCAAGAATATTAAAGAGATGTCTTCAACCTTCTACATTTTTTCTTCCTCAGTGGCAGATACAAAACAAATAAAGGTATGAAATTTCTAGCATCAGCCAGTTTTTAATTGTGCAACACATACTTTCAAGCAGCAAGTGCATTTTTCTTTTACCCTTACTCAGAACTGACTGAACTGATTTTGCACACACTTTCCAGAAATAAAAATTACCTTCAGCCTAAGAGGAATGATTAGGAACAAATGGAATAGTTTGGAGAAACTTCTGAGCAACTGAAAACAGGGGGTTGGAACTGAAAGTGTATTGCAGACTTAACTATAGGGTTCACAGCCCATGAGCATTAGTAAAGAAATAGTTTAGCAGAACTTGCATATTTCAACAGAACCACAGTAGGAATGTGGATAATTGGAATCATTATTGATAAAAGAGCAATTTTTGGGTGTGATAGACATTTTTTCTGAAGTTTCCAGAACCCTGTAGTGACCTTTAAATGTGCATGCATCAGAATGGACATTGCTAAACAAGATGGTTCCCTAGAAATGAGACATTTCCTGGAAGATATAGCAGCGCTAAAAGCTTTCATGTTTTCTGGCAGATGATAATGTGCATATTTCAATTACTGAGCCCAGTTCTTGGGCCTTTTTGCACAGTTCTCAAAGTATTTGGTATTTAAAGTGTTCTTTGTGGCTAAAGCCATAGATTTTGTGGGGGGTAACAGCCAAAAGAGATAAAGTGAATTGAAATGTGCCTATTGTCAGCTTTTTGGCAAAAGCACTGTATTACACTATGGTACAAAATGATAGCTTTTGACAAGCCCAGCAGGCTTCTAAATTATAGCAGCCTTTGAATTCTGCCATAACATCAAATGATGGTGGCTCCTCTGAGCTTTGTATATGATGATTCTTTCTACTAAAAAGAATCTCCTTTGTGTTCTCTCTGTTCCACATAATAAAATGAATGAAAGCCTCTCTGGTATTCATTTAAATGAGAGTTTTGATTTGGGATTCAATATTCAATGGCCAAATTTTGGTAAGCAAATTAGTAGAGTGGTGTCCACTCTGCCTATTTTGTAGCACCATAAGTATCCATTATTATTATTAGACAGGTGAAGTATGTGACAGAGTGCACACCCATGGCATGATCTGGTGGACACTCCAATAGAGTAACATGCAAAGAATTCTATCTCCTATAATTTATTTTTCTTTGTAGGAAAATGACCTGGGCCATAGTGTTTTTTCTCCACTGAGTGAGTTCGTTAATAGCTGTGAAAATGCCTGGCAGTTGAGAGAGAAAAAAAAATCTATTACAGTAATAGCTGGAAGGGACAGAGGCTGGCTGCCAAAAAAGGTGGGAGAGCAGACAGCAATAATGGATGACTTAGTATCAGAGATGAAAAAATTTAGCAGACGTATATGAGAGAGAGAGAAAGACTGACAGAACAAAAATCAGGGCCCTGCAAGAAGAGATGGAGAACCCTGGAGTGGCAAAGAGATTGGATAACTCAAAAGAGTAAATGAATACAGTATCATTCCAGTCCCCGCAAAGCAAAAAAAAAAAAAAAAAGAGCAGTCACTGGAAATTGCCATCCAATTTTTCTATATTTTATACTAGACAAAATTTTGGAGCCAGTAATCAGGAAATTAAAATGAGCATTTGAAGATCATTCATTAATGTGATATAGAGGTCAAATGGTATCATCAGCTCTCAACAGATCCTGTCACACAAACCCACTAGGTTTCTTTGAACAATCCAAAAGAAGTACACAGGAAATTTAGTGTGTATCATTCATTTAGAATTTAGCAAAACATTTCACATGGTCATTTACGAAATTTTGCTCAAGTAAATGGATATGACTTGGAAAGTCAGCTCAAAAATCCAATCACAGATGTGATTAACAACATATTATAAAATTGGCAAGAGTTTTCAGGGAGTTCCAAGAAAGTAATTTCTGTACCTGATATTGTTTCATGTCATTGGAAATGATATGGAGAATGAGGGCAGTGACACATTCATCAAATTTACAGAGGATATGACCTACATACATACATCAATATAGTGAACTCTGAATTATTATTTATTTTTAATGAAACTAATATGACAGAAACAAGTAATCCCATAGCCTTGTTTTGTAAGAACTTCCCTCTCTCCCTCCCCTTTTTGCCAACTGAATTTTAAGCTCTATCTAACTAGGTACTTATAAGGCCAAGAACACTGCAATACAGGAAAGTATTGTTTATTCGCCCATTTTACAGGCAAGACACTGAAACTGAGGTTGTAATAATATGTCCACAGTGGTGTCTAAAAGGGATGATTTTTAGACTTCCATCAGCACTCCATGCGCAAACCTGAGTACACAGGCTTTGCACAGATGTTCAACATAGGGGTTAAGAGGACAGAATACTCCCTACCAGCTGTAAGCTCTAAAATAGCTTACCTAAATACCTTTAAGAATCTGCGTATGAACCATTTCCTCCTTCTTGTGCCCCATATTGGAACTAGCAAGACAGTGGGTTGGGGGTGCAAGCCCTAGAGACCCTAAACTATGTGAGAAGGGAAAGCAGAGTGGGGACCTTTTGGAAAAGCCCTACTGCATTGAATAGAATATAATAACCTTTCTAGACTTGTCTCTCTGCTGGAATTCTATGGGATGGTTAAAAAACACTACAAAAAGGACGCCATTTGCTATTAAACTTTATAAGTTTATTTAAACTCTGTAAACCCTTTATGTGCCTCCTTAAAACATCAAAGGAGTTGGCCACTACCCAGCCTATAAAAGAAACATTAAGAAAATTACAAAATGTGCCAACATAAAGTTTCCTTCTTGCCACCTGATATAAAGTTAAAAGGGGAAATTGAAAAGGAGAGAGAGAGAAAACAATGTGTTATGTCAACAATATTGTTTATCTTTACTGAATTTCTGAATAATGAAAAAAGTGGAAGCAAATAAAAAGTCAATGAGCCACAGTTATTTACTCTCTGTAGTTTTATTATATTCATCTTCACCTCTCAAGTGTTGTGCTCAATTACTAGGTCTGGAAGTGATAATTATCTCCCCATTGCAGAGGCACACTGATTTACATACTTATCAAGGGGAAACTGGATGGCTCTGAGCTTATCACTGAAGCATTTGCATATCTAGAACCTAGAATTTACAAACGACATGGATGTCTTGGTTCTAATTATTGAACTTGTGTGTGTATTTACCCAACAGTTTTGCTCAGTGGGTGTTATACTAGCACTATTGCCAACCCCAAGTGTTCAAAAATCACGAGATTGTCTTAAAATCACGATTTAATAAACCAACAATTATATATTGGGTCTTTTTATTTGCATTGTAATTTTTGATCATTCCTCTGCAATCGTCAGGGCTAGAAACTTTCTTTGTTTTTAAAATAAATGTGGAGAGTCTCTCAACTCTAGGAGCTGGAGCTTGAAGACAAACACCCAGATGTCATGTAACTAGCAATAAAATCTTGAGTTGGCAAGACTGTAACAGATCGATGCACTAAATGCAGGGCAACGTTATTTTCCCCTCAAAATCAGCATGGGCACATACAATTCTGCCCAACTGAAGTTTAGCTTGTAGATGCTGGAGCTCAGAAGTTTCAACATTTATTTTTTTATGAAAATTGTGGAGGGGAATCCCTTAGAACCTTGTTCCGAATCCCTCTGATTTCAGTGGAAGCTTTTAGAACATCTGCATTACAGATGGTCTTTCTTAAGAACAAATATTTCATTTAAAAAAAATAAAAGAAACTGAACTAGATTCTTCGTGACCCATGCTCCCTCCACATCCACAAGCACAGGTGATCCTGTGTTAACGGGAAGGGACAGCTAACTGTTCCCGGTTTGATCCTAACCACATGGAACCTTCTGTGCAAGGCTTGATTTCCTTAGAGTTGGAGGAGGCGTGGTGGGAATAGGTTAGGAGCAGCAAGGCAGCCCATAAGAGCAGGGTGTAGTTTGAAGTATGGAAAAGCATGTGAATTAGAGCTGGTATAATGTTTCTGATTTTGATTTTTTTGGGGAACATTTTTATTGGAGGTTTGTTTTATTTTGTTTTCTGGACAGCTAAAATGTTTGAATTAAAAAGAACAGGGAAACTAGTTGTAAAACAGTTGCAAGTTTTTTAAAAAATACATCATTTACATACTTAGTTGTTTTTGGTTTTTTTGACCAGCTCTAATATAGCTATACGAGATCATTTAGCTGACTAAATCAAGAGAAAACCAAACCCACACATAACATGGAGTAAAAATAACAAGAGTCCTGTAACACTTCAAAGACTAACAAATTTAATTTTTGCAGGCATAAGCTTTCGTTGGCTTTAACCCACTTCATCAGATACAGAAAATAGAGATAGGTGATATATATATATACGGTCAAGGGGAAGGTACAACAATGCAGGGGGAGGTAATAGTAAAGTCCATACAGTTAGAGTTTCTGAGGCCTATTCAGAACCATTGATTAGAAGGTGAGAATGTGTGAACAGTGACAATTATTTCTTGTAATGAGAGAACCATTCCAAGTCCTTATTCAGACCCAGTCTGATAGTGTCAAGTTTGCAGATCAGTTTTAGCTCTGCAGTTTCTCTTTGAAGCCTCTTTTTGAAGTTTATGGGTGTTTCCATTTTTATGTCTGATTTGTGTCCATTTATTCCTTTGCATAGTGACAGTCCGGTTTGACCAAAGTACGTGGCAGAGGGGCATTGCTGGCACATATTACATTAGTAGATGTGCAGGTGAATGAGCTCCTTATGGTGTGGCTGATGTGCTTAGGACCTGTGATGGTGTCACTAGAGTTGATGTGTGGGCAGAGCTAGCAATGGGGTTCCTTGCAGGGATAGCATGGAATGCTTTACCATTAATATTATTTGGGTTTGTTTTTAAAACAGTGTCTCAGACTAAGGCTGTGATCCTGGAAACACTTGCATTGCATGCATGCTTAACTTTGCAAGGTAGTATCTGCAGGATTCAGGCCTTATATATTATATAGCTAACCCTACTAAGAGCTAGATTGTGGCTGGCTCTGTGCAAGAGTCCCAAGGACGGAATGGAATAAGGAAATTCTCCATGATCTCAGTCTTTGTGTTCATGAGATAGGAGAGGTCTCTTTTAAGTGGGCAAAGTGGAATAATGGCCCTGTCCCATCTGCATCAGGCTTGCACACATAGAGAAGCAAATAGCACAGGTAACGACAGAGGTGTCAAGGAATAACATGGTTTCTTTACAGTTTTTCCTAGAATATACATGAATAAGTATTGAATCTGTAGTTATATTTCCATTTGCTTTCTCTGTGTGTGTGTTTTTCTTTTATGATTCATTTTCTATATACCAGTTATACTCAGTATCGCAATATGCTTGTTCCTCCAGTGGAATTTATGTAATACAAAATCAACAGTAATAGGTACCTATTTTCAGTTCACTGAGCATTTTAATTGTTGTTTGATGGATTCTTTTTGCCATTCTTTTATGCCCACTCTCTGCTTTGCTCTCTCTTCTGATGTGTGTGGAATGACTCGTTGCTTTTTGTTAGGGTAAGAAGTTTCTATTACTGCAGGATATTTTTGTTTGTTTGCTTGCTTGATTTTGGCCCTGATTATCCATCAAGTTAGTCCATGGACAGACACTCCTTCACCTTCATGGACTCCAGTTGACTTTAATGGGGGTGCCTGTGAGTGGAGGGATCTACCTGTGGAAAAGTTTGCACAATCGGGGCCTAAAACAAGAAGTTATGGGGTCCTGTCGGGAGCCTGGATTAATTGTGGCACAGGTGAGGAGACAAAGGAGGGGATAAGGACAGGTGAGATTTGTGTTTCTTCTCTGAGAGGTGTCCCATTACATCAGCTATGTTTTTTAATGGGGCTATAGTGCATAAATAGCCTTTCTGTGGATTTAAATTAGACTAATAGAAATAAAAAATTGGCAATACGGAATATGTTTAGGAATTGAGCATATTCTACTCTTAACAGTCCTTTTGGGGGAGAAACAAGCAAGGGGTGGCAATGTTCCCAGCCACCATGTCTACTGCATTGTACTCTGTTTAGGTGATAAGTGTCTGTCTGTATTTCCAGTTACAGAAGCCATTGTCTTAGCCTATCCTAGTCTCAACTAGGCTAGAGATCCAGCATGTGACAGAGTCTTCCCCTGGCTGGGCAAGAAGACTGGGACTAGGACAGAGAGAGAGAGATGGGTTTCAGTTGAGGAGCCCTGAGGGGCAAACTAGGACTAACTGGGCAATAAGAGGGACTGGGATGAGAAGACTGAGGACTTGAGAGTGTCTAGGTGAGGAGAACGGGACTGCGTGGAGGAGCCTGGGACAGGGAAAAGACAAGTTGGGGCACTGTGGGAACAGGGGTCAAGCTTGGGGGGAATTAACTCATTAAAGCATACTCCCATCAAAACCCTTGAATGGAACCCAATATCCTTGACTCTCATCATTCTTTTTCTGTCAACAAATATCTGTGAAATAGGTATAAAAGATTTACAAGAAGGATTAAATAATATATAGACATATATATTACTTGTAAAGGTGTACTAGATAAGGGTAAATTATACCACATGTTTTCCATTAATATTTGCTCAAATTTAAAATGAAACTTGCTTTAGCTGTTTCCATATCCTGTTTTTATGTTCACTTTCCCCAATCATTTGAGCAGACAGTACATTTTATGCTCAAATACTCAACTCTTCTCACTGGAAGTGGAATGTTTTACATGGAGTGGAATGCTGCCTGACACCGCAGGATGAAAAATTGCCTAATGTGCATCACTAGAACCCTGGCACTGAACAATTAAGTGAGCCAGACAAGGGTCCATTTACATCCTTCACGAGTATGGATCATGCTGTAAAATATTATAGTGATGACACTAAATAAAAGATCATTAACTGCATTTATTTTTAATCAACTGGGGTTTGGGGCATAATTTCAAACGCTCTTTTGAATGCATTAGTTTTAAAATAATCAAGCCATTTAATTCTGTTAACCACTCACCTTTATTTCCTCAGCCTAATATTGAGCTTTTGTTCATTAATCTAGTTGACCTAATTTCCCTATCTCCATACCCTAATTCTGTGGTCCCTCCAAGACCTTATGAAAAAAGAGTCTGATTAGGACATTTTGAATTGTAGGACATCTAGAACAGTCATAAGAACATAAGAATGGCCATACCGGGTGAGACCAATGGTACATCTATCCCAGTATCCTATCTTCCTACAGTGGCCAATGCCAGGTGCTTCAGAAGGAATGAACAGGTAGTCATCAAGTCATAAAGGAGATTCAGTTAAAGAGTGGTGCTAATTATTGTGATGTGACACAGACTAGGAATTATTCTGGCGTATCAGAGGAAAACAGTATAATAAAATATATCACTAGATGGCTAGTGCCAGTGAAAATTGTTGCTGAGATGTTCACTTGTGACAGTTGGTGCTTTTGAAGTTCATTCGCACAGTGGTCTCCATTAGGGCATTTATGTCTCTGAAGCTTGCCTAGGCAACATTCATTTATCAAACATATATTACCAAGAACAATCCTCTATGGTTTTAGCCCTATTAGGTATTTAGACAGAGAAAGCAGTGAGAGACACACTGAGGATGACCGGATGTGGAGGCTGTGGCATGTACATGGTCCTGGAGGGGGCACCTGAAAGGAGTTTTGTCTGCATGAAGTGCCGCCTGATAGAACTGCTGGAAGAAAAGGTAAGAGGACTGCAGATGCAGGTGGAAACCATGATTGAGTTTAGAAGCAAGTTTGAGCAGATAATGGAAGACAGACATGATGAGCCACAGGGGATAAGCTCAGACGAGCAGATGGAAGTAGGACCAAAGAATTCTGAGGAGCTGCTGGGTGAGGAACCTGGACGGTGGAAGCATGTGACTAGGAGAACCAGGCAGAGGAAAAGACGGGCCAGCGAAGGAGAAATAGAACTCAGGAACAGGTTTGGTGCATTGGAAAATGAAGATGGAGCACAACTGGTGCTCGCTGTAGAAGAGAGGGCAAGGAAAAAGAGGCGAGCGGCTAGTCCTGCGGGAGGAGGGGAGGAGTCGATGGAGGCGACAACCAGTATGAGCCCTAGGAGGATTGCGAGGGCAAAGACGAATCGAGAGGGCTTGCGGCCAGCTGGTGCCGGGGATAGACCGGAGAGTCACACTGTCGCCGGGAAAAGGCAAGTCTACGTGATTGGAGACTCTTTACTGAGAAGAATAGATAGGCCCGTAACTAGAGCTGATCGGGAGAACAGAAGGGTGTGCTGTCTGCCGGGGGCTAAGGTACGGGATGTGGACCTGAGGCTGAAAAGGATCCTAGCGGGAGCGGGAAAGAATCCGTTGATTGTCCTTCATGTGGGAACGAATGATACGGCTAGTCGCTCCCTGGACTGTATCAAGGAGGACTATGTCAGACTGGGGAAGACGCTCAAGGAAATCCAAGCTCAGGTGATCTTTAGTGGAATTTTGCCGGTTCCTAGAGCGGGGCAGCAAAGGAGCGACAAGATTATGATGATTAACAGATGGCTCAGGCAGTGGTGCTATAAGGAGGGCTTTGGGATGTACGGTCATTGGGAAGCGTTTACGGACAGACGACTGTTCGCTCGGGATGGACTTCATCTAAGCAGGGAGGGAACTGGACTTCTAGGATGGAGGTTTGCCGACCTCATTAGGAGAGCTTTAAACTAGGAAGTTGGGGGAGATGGTTGGGAGATGTTCAGGAGATCTCCACGCCGGAACTTAACCTGGAGAGGGAAGCAAGCAAAGTGAGAGGGGATATCCTAGTGGACCGAAGAATTGACCAAAGGGGGAAAAGCGGAGTTGCAACTAGCCAGACGGGTGATGATGGTGGTAGAAGGTCTGTGCGTGACCGGGGAAAGAATGTCATTGACGCCAAACGTCAAAAATTAAAATGTCTGTACACTAATGCGAGGAGCCTAGGAAACAAGATGGAGGAACTGGAGCTACTGGTGCAGGAAGTGAAACCGGATATTATAGGGATAACAGAAACCTGGTGGAATAGTACTCATGACTGGAGTACGGGTATTGAAGGTTATGTGCTGTTTAGAAAAGACAGGAAGAAAGGTAGAGGTGGTGGAGTAGCTTTGTACGTCAATGATGAGGTGAATTGTAATGAAATGAGAAGTGATGGAATGGATAAGACGGAGTCTGTCTGGGTAAAAATCACACTGGGTAAAAAAGCTACTAGAGCTTCCCCTGAGATAGTGCTTGGGGTGTGCTACAGACCGCCGGGGTCTGACTTGGATATGGATAGAGACCTCTTTAATGTTTTTAACGAAGTAAACACTAAGGGGAAATGTGTGATTATGGGAGATTTCAACTTCCCGGATATAGACTGGAGGACGAGTGCTTGCAAGAATAATAGGGGTCAGATGTTTCTGGATGTGATAGCGGATGGATTTCTTCATCAAGTAGTTGAAGTACCTACGAGAGGGGATGCCATCTTAGATTTGGTTTTGGTGAGTAGTGAGGACCTCGTAGAAGAAATGGTGGTAGGGGACAATCTTGGTTCGAGTGATCATGAGTTGATTCAATTCAAATTAGATGGAAGGATAAACAAACGTAGATCTGGGATTAGGGTTTTCGACTTCTCGAGGGCTAATTTCAAAGAGTTACAGAAATTAGTTAGGGAAGTGGATTGGACGAAGGAACTTGGGGATTTAAATGCGGAGGAGGCCTGGAATTACTTTAAGTCGCGGCTGCGGAAATTGTCGGAAGCCTGCATCCCAAGAAAGGGGAAAAAAACCATGGGCGGGAGTAGCAGGCCAAGCTGGATGAGCAAGCAACTCAGAGAGGGGATTAGGAAAAAGCAGAAAGCTTACAGGGAGTGGAAGAAAGGCGGGATTAGTAAGGGAAGCTACCTTAGTGAGGTCAGAACGTGTAGGGATAAAGTGAGGAAGGCTAAAAGCCGCGTAGAACTGGACCTTGCGAAGGGAATCAAAATCAATAGTAAAAGGTTCTACAGTCACATAAATAAGAAGAAAACAAAGAAAGAAGAAGTGGGGCCGCTATACGCTGAGGATGGAACGGAGGTTAAGGATAACCTAGGCATGGCCCAATATCTAAATAAGTACTTTGCCTCGGTCTTTAATAAGACTAGTGAGGAGTTTAGGGATGATGGAGGGATGACGAACGGGAATCTGGATGTGGTGGTGGATATTACCGTATCTGAGGTAGAGGCCAAACTTGAACAGCTTGATGGGACAAAATCGGAGGGACCGGACAATCTCCACCCGAGGATATTAAAGGAGCTGGCGCGTGAAATTGCGAGCCCGTTAGCGAGAATTTTTAAGCAATCGGTAAACTCGGGGGTTGTGCCGTACGACTGGAGAATTGCTAACGTAGTTCCTATTTTTAAGAAAGGGAATAAAAGTGATCCGGGTAATTATAGGCCTGTTAGCTTGACGTCTGTCGTGTGTAAGGTCTTGGAAAAAATTTTAAGGGAGAAAGTAGTTAAGGACATGGAGGTCAATGGTAATTGGGACAAATTGCAACATGGATTTACTAAAGGTAGATCGTGCCAAACCAACCTGATCTCCTTCTTTGAGAAGGTGACGGATTACTTAGACAAGGGCAATGCGGTAGATCTAATTTACCTCGACTTCAGTAAGGCGTTTGACACGGTTCCGCATGGGGAACTGTTAGTTAAATTGGAAAAGATGGGGATGAATGTGAAAGTTGTAAGGTGGATAAGGAACTGGTTAAAAGGGAGACTACAGCGGGTCGTGCTGAAGGGTGAACTGTCAGGCTGGAAGGAGGTTACTAGCGGAGTCCCTCAAGGATCGGTTCTTGGACCGACCTTATTTAACCTTTTTATAACTGATCTTGACACAAAGAGCGAGAGTGTGTTAATAAAATTTGCGGATGATACGAAGCTGGGGGGTATTGCTAACACGGAGAAGGACCGGGATGCTATTCAGGAAGATCTGGACTACCTTGTACATTGGAGCAATAGTAATCGGATGAAATATAATAGTGAAAAGTGCAAGGTCATGCACTTAGGGATTAATAATAAGAATTTTACATATACGTTGGGGATGCATCAGTTGGAAACGACGGAGGAGGAGAAGGACCTTGGGGTATTGGTTGATAACAGGATGACTATGAGCCGCCAATGTGATATGGCTGTTAAAAAAGCAAATGCGGTTTTAGGATGCATCAGGCGAGGTATTTCCAGCAAGGAGAAGGAGGTGTTAGTGCCGTTATATACGGCGCTGGTGAGACCCCACCTGGAATATTGTGTGCAGTTCTGGTGTCCCATGTTTAAGAAGGATGAATTCAAACTGGAACAGGTTCAGAGACGGGCTACTAGGATGATCCGAGGAATGGAAAATCTGCCTTATGAAAGGAGACTCAAAGAGCTTGGCTTGTTTAGCCTGGCCAAAAGAAGGCTCCGGGGGGATATGCTTGCTCTATATAAATATATCAGGGGGATTAACGTTAGGGAGGGAGAGGAATTGTTTAAGTTTAGTACTAATATAGGCACGAGGACGAATGGGTACAAATTGGATATTAGGAAATTTAGACTAGAAATTAGACGAAGGTTTCTAACCATTAGGGGAGTGAAGTTCTGGAATAGCCTTCCGAGGGAAGTAGTGGGGGCAAATGACTTATCTGGCTTTAAGACTAAGCTTGATAAGTATATGGAGGGGATGTTATGATGGGATAGTTTAATTTGAGCAATTGATTTTGGATTATCGGCAGATAAGTCTGCTCAATGGTCTGTGGGAATGCTGGATGGGATGGGAACTGAGTTACTGCAGAGAAATCTTTTTTGGGTGCTGGCTGGTGAGTCTTGCCCACATGCTCAGGGTTTAGCTGATTGCCATATTTGGGG
>ML675610.1:63541197-63691998 GCA_007922155.1 Mesoclemmys tuberculata
TGAGGATTTCAATAACTCAGTCATGGGTTCGGGGTTGTTATAAATGTGTATGGGTAGGGTTTTGTGGCCTGCCTTGTGCGGGAGGTCAGACTAGATGATCATATTGGTCCCTTCTGACCTATGAGTCTATGAGTCTATGAGTCTATGAGTCTAGAACTGCTAAAAATCATGCATATATATGATGGTTGACATCACTGAATGTCATTCATGGAGCTGTCCTCGTTAGGTAAGCACTCATAAAGTAGTTCCCAACTCAGTGCCTGATGCCAACACAGATCATTCACAACACAAAGTGATTATCTCATGAATATTAGCTAAGATCATAGTTTCTTTTGTTTCAGATTAATAGACTTCACATTCTGCTTTAGTTTGTCCCAGATTAAGTTAGTGTTGCCTTTTAATGCCACATAGACAAACAACACAGTTGAGTTCTGCAATGATAGTAAGAAATATGAACACTAATTTTGCTTGAACTATGGCATCGAGAAAAACTGAAATAAGAAACGAGCTGCATAATGTCCTCATCTGTCTTAGTTTTTATATTTTTCAGGCCAGAATGGTCCACTATAATCTAGTTTAATCTCCTGCATAACACAGGCTACAAAATTTCACCTAAATACCTTTGAGGCACTGGGCATTAGTGATTAATCAAATAATTTGCCTTCAAATCAGCATGAAGACTTTTCTGTGCTTTGCAATACATTAAGACCCCAACACTGCAAACACTTATGCACATGTTTAGCTTTAAGACTGATCAGTCTGTTTGATTTCCGAGGGACTACAAATGTGCTTTATCTTAAACATATATATAAATGTTTGTAGGATTGTGGGTGAGATTTTTGTTAGGTGCCCAACTCCCATTGAAAGTCAATAGGTTTTGAGTGTCTAGCTTCTTTAGGCTCCTTTGAAACCTTCAGCCTGTCTTAATACACCACACTTAATCTATGCACACTGAAGATGAAATCTTGGCCTTAGTGAAGTCCATGGAAGTTTTGTCAATGACTTCAAATTGGCCAGGTTTTCCCTCTGTGAATTGAAGCAGAGGAATTGAAGTACAGAGATTTCTTTTGAAACTCTTCTTTAATTAGTATAATTTTAATTTTAAGCTCAGCACTGTTATGCATGCTGAACAGAAGACTAATATGTTCCTGCACAAGGTCATTCATATTAACACATTGTTCTCAGTCTTATCAAGACATAAATATATAAAGCAGGTACATGGATATAGTAGAAAGCAACTTATTTTAGGGGACACTTGGACATTTATTTTCAGAGCCTAGAAGCTCTATGTCTTTTAAAGTGTTAAGAAAATATATGACAGAGACATAACAAATGATCTCTTAAGATATTTTAAGTAGATGGTCATCCAGTCATTACCTTAAATCTAGGATTAAAATCAGATACAATTTACAAGCACATTATTGATAGGCAGCGATATTAGTGGAACTAAATGTCAATTCTTGTTTTTGTTGTTGTTCTTAATGCAATCCACATTCACAGTTTAAGACTATAACTTACATTAAGGTTTACTGAGCCTTTCTAATAAAATGTTCTTTCTCAACAAAAACACCTTGACATAGAACTATGAGTACATTTATAATCACATAACATTTTATTAAGCAAACTAGCTCTGTTCTAGTTTCAAAAACTTGTCTCTGTCCCTATATATTTTCCTGGACTGTCAAGTTTTATTTATCTAAATAACACTTTGACCAGTGCATGCAATGCATTGTGCCACTCAAGAAATTTTCTGTAATGTATTCTTAAATCTATTATGGTTTATTGGATCTTTACAATGTCTGACTCATGTAATAACTGTGCCAAAAAGAAATAAAATATCTTTAAAAGGAGAGACGGCCTTTCGGGTATGGGGTGGTTCCAGTTCACTTACACTGGGGCCTTAGTAAAAGGCTAACTATGTCTGTACACTTCTTAGTTTGAGTGAAAATTTATGGGTATATTTTGCCTTTAATGATACTTCTTTAAGTCCAGAGAATAGAGCAGAATTTGACCCTGAGAGATTTTTGATTTTTCATGCTGAGAGCCACTCGTAGGCTGTTTGGAGGTTAATTAAGACCTTACTCCATGGGAGTTTCATTAGTGTATAATAGACCTATTAACTACACAGGCATGTCCATTCTATAGCTGATGTAGGAAAAGTTAAGTATGTTTTGTGTCACTTTCTTTCCTGATTTTCCTGTTGTAAGATGTGTACATCGGAATAAGTCTAATAGCACTATCTTCAGGTTAAAGATTATTTTTCTTTTCCTAAGTTAAGACTCAAATCAATTTTCTTAGGGATGTCTCCAAGAACACGGAGAATCTATTGGTAGGATATTTATTGACTCATTGTCGTTAGTTGGCTTCAACGCTTCCAGAGGATGTATGTAACCCACTGGTCAGTGCAAGTTACACATTTCTGTGCCTGACCCTTAGAGGATGGGAGACTTTTGAAGCTACTGAGTATGGCTCTGAAGCTCAAGCTGTCATGACTCACGTTTTTAGCTCTGGAGGCATCTGACTGGATCACCAGCTTTTCAGTCAAGATGGCATCCAATCCAGAATTGGCTTCAAAATGCACATGCGCAACTCTTAATGATGTTCTGGGGACTTGTACTTGCATAGGAAAAAACAATGTATGGTCATATATGTTAATTCAGGCATTCATGACCAACTGTATTTTCTTCAATTTTATTATATCCAATAATTATTTAAAATGCACAATTTACACTAACATAGCTTTCATTTTTCACACAGGAGTCTAAAAGCAAAGAAAACTTTTTTACTATTAATCAGGGGTTTAATAAAAATAAAAATAGTTTTATCAGAAAACAAAGTAACAATTTACTCATCTGTAAGGGTAGGATTCTTGTGCTAGTCAATTTTCCGCATGTGGGTTCTGGGCACAAAGTCAGCTTTTGCCCTTTTCTAGAGATAAAATAACATAAACAATATGGAATTCAAACAGTGAGCTCTCTACAGGAAAAAAAAGTGTCAGAAAGTCTCACATGACATTACAATGTTGCATTATTTTAGTAAGCAATTTCTAAATTCCTGACTTTTAATAATGTTTGCAATTTGGAAACTAAATAAAAAATATGAATGCAATACATTTATGTTCACCACAAAATAATCACAAGTAAACATTGACAGAAAAATACCTTATTTTATTCTTTGAAAGAATTTTCTCTTTGTGTCACACACCAGTTACTTGTCAATATCTCTAAATAATATTAACCTAAACCTGTTCTTCGCTACAATGCATAACAGCCAAGTAAAAGCCTGGCCATAATCCATCATCCTAAGGCAGAATGCAAGTGTGTAAAGTCACAGAAGAGACTGCCAAGTTTTAAAGCCTAGGGATGTATAAAATCTAGAAGCATACAAAGTAAGCAAGAGGACTGATTTTTTGCAGAGAGAAAGGCTGCATTTGATGGCCTTGTGACAGAAAACCACAGTATTTTAGGATCTGGAGCTCAAATCCATGTGTTAAAAATTTCCTTCCTAGGATAAGTCTGATTTTACAATTATGCTAATGAAGGAACTTCATTGCCATTTACACTTGCCATGTATTAAATTACCTACCTTTACTGTTTTCACTTCCTTCAAGGCAGCCTGATCTTAAATAGATCTTGTCAGCCTAGCATCTGCTTCCTATGGCAGCCAAGGGGCAGACACATTTATAACTAAAGCAGTGAAGCCATAAACTAACATATCTTCAACTATTAAAAAAAAAAAACCAAAACCAAAACCCTGCTAAAAACCCTTCAAAAGGAAATCTTGTTAATTACAAATCAATGAAGTTACATTAGAGATTAATTTGACCCAGGGGGTCAATGTGGGAATACATCCAATGCAGTTGGGTCAGATATATGTAATTGGCTCAGTGAAGGAACTCCTTAAAGGACTACCAGCAGCTGTGTGCATGCATGCGTAGATAAAGTTGGTTAGGGATATTATTTGGGAGCAGGTGATGAGGTCAGTAGAAACAGCAGAACAGAGAAGCCATTAGAAAAGGGGTAAATTTATTGTTTGGCAGAGAATGCAATCAAAAAAGAACTAATGCATAGATCCTGCAAATATGAATGTGAGTATCTTTGCTCATGTGAGTAATTCCACTGACTGCAGTATAACTATTCACGTTACATGCATGAGTGATCACAGGACTGAGCAATAAATGAGAAAGTAGACATGGAGCATCTTGAAAGGTAAAACAGGTGCTCAAATAAAGTATGCATTTGTTTTTATTTAAAGTTAAAAGTATGGTAGAGTTGTACAATATCACCTGCTTTCTTTTTGCAAAATGTTCATGGGAAAAGCAGAGATTTTTCTGTCACCTTAAAAAATAATTGTCAATTCTGATGCCCTTGAAATTCAATTATCCTTTTTATTATTTCCACGAAATGTGCATTAATTTCTTAATAATTTACACTTTCTATAAAAAGTAGTTATTTATTATTTAGAATCATGTTTATTATGCAGTGCCTAAGGACCAGCCAAGACTGTGGTCCCATTGTGCTAGGCAAAATACAAACACAGACTACTAGACAGTACCTGCCCTAGACAGCTCACTTGGAGACTTTCCTCTAGTGAAATCAGCTTGTATCTTTCTACCTTCTGGATAGACACAGATAGTAAAGACTGACACTGGCTTCAACGGGAGTCAAATAGGACTATGTTAGCCGATGCAGGGGGCTAATCGGCGTTTTAAAGGAGAGGGTCAGATTGAGATACAGAGTCAGATCCCTCTATGAATTTTAATCCTAGAACCACAGCTATGTAGGACTGGAAAGGACCTTAAGAAGTCATCTAGTCCATCCTCCCACACTAAGACAGAACTAAGTATACACAGGACATCCCTGACAGGTGTTTGTCTAACTTAGTGGTTGTCAACCCGCAGCCCCATCAGCACACAGCTGTGGCCCATGTGACATTCTCAAGGCCATACAGGTATATAATTATTGTGTGGATGCAGCCCACATAACACATGGAGAGCTGCATATGCAGCCCACAATGGTAAATAGGTTGAGAACCACTGGTATAACCTATTCCTTAGGTGGGAATTCACAACCTCCAGTGCTTAACTATTCATATAGCTAGAAATTTCCTTCTGAAATCTCCCTTGCTGTAGATTAAGTTGATTAGTTCTTGTCCTCCTTTCAATGGACATGGATATGAATTGATCACTGTGACATATGCCCATTGGTGCCAACTGGCAAATGGTTCACTACTCTGTGTCAGCAACTCCTAACAGGCCTGACAAACTCATGCTACCTAACACATTGCTGTCAGAATGTTTATTTATAAAGAATGCCATGTGAGGTCTTAAATGAAAGTCATGCTGGTTATTAATATTATGGTGAGATGTATGGACGGGTGCTATTTCAAGAGTTGTGCATGTACTAAAAATAGATTGCAAATTATGTAACCAGGCACAGTTGACAAACTGGATTTCTGCCAGACAAGGCATTCACTATCCCTGTCGCTGATGTATACTAATATTATGTATATTGTAAGGAAAACATAATGGAAGCTATGTTTACATTCCAAGTCAACAAGAGGATGTAAAGTCAATATGGGAAGATCCTGGAGATAAAAACCACAGGGGATGTTCTTGTCTTTGTGTTGCAAAAGACAATAACCTTTGGGATACAAGAGGAAGGCAAAAGGACCCCTGTTTTATCCTGTATTTAAAGAGTAATTGGGCAGTGTCATTACATTAATGAAAATAGGATCTCAATCAGGGTTTGGTTGAAAGCACCACAAAGGACATTTGAATAGTATAGACCACTTTAGTCAAGGGCTTGCCTGCTCACATTAAGTTTAGACTATAACTTACTGTTTTATTTGTAACCTGTTGTTTTTATCATACTTGCTCACTATCTCTTAAATCTTCACCTTTGTTAATACATTTGATTTGTTTTAAATCCTAACCTTTGTTAATAAACTTTTATTTATTTTCACTGTAAATAGATTACAGTGCTGTGTTGATATAAAGGACCTGATCCTGAGGTGTACAAATCAAGCTGTGTGTACCCTTTCCCTTCAGGAACCACTTATCTAGTAATTTCTGTGAGTGGCCAGTGATAGGGGCTGGACACTACAAGGGTACTCTTCTGAGGAGAATGGGGTACACCCGGTGTTAATGTGCAAGGCAAAGTAGGAGTTAGTAGAGCTCTGAGGAGATTGTTTGGGTGGCTAGCAAACTGGAGTGGCAGAGAGCTGACAGTTTAGCACCAGAAAGTCTCTCTCCCACTGAGGCAGGGCATTATCTTGGTGACTCACAGCTCTGGGCACCCTAAGAAAGTGTCACAACCACCATTCCCTTTCTAACAGTCTTTAACTTTTTTTGGAAATTGTTTTCAGGCCCCTCCTCAGCCTTCTCTTCTCAAGACTAACCAGGCCCAGTTTTTTTAATCTTTCCTCATAGGTCAGGTTTTCTAAATCTGTTATAATTTTTGTTGCTCTTCTCTGGATTCTCTCTAATTTGTCCACTTCTTTCTTAAAGTCTGGTGCCCAAAACTGGACACAGTACTTCAGTCGAGGCCAACCATGTGAAGTAAAGCAGAACAATTATCTCACATGTCCAAAATACGACACATCCCAGAAAGATGTTAGCCCTTTTTGCAACTACATCACATTGTTGGCTTGTTGACTTTCCGATGCACTATAACCCCCACATCCTTTTCAACAGTATTACCACTGAGCCACTTATTCCCCATTTTGTATTTGTGCATTTGATTTTTCCTTCCTAAAGCAAGTACTTTGCACTTGTCTTTATTGAATTTCATCTTGTTGATTCCAGACCAATTCACCAATTTATCAAAGTAATTTTGAATTCAAATCCTGTCCTCCAAAATGCTTGTAGTCCCTCTCAATTTGGTGTCCTTTGAAAGTGTTATAATCATATTCTCCATTCCATTATCCAAATCAATTAATGAAAATATTGAATATTATTAGACCCTGCAAGGACCCCACTAGACACATCTCCCTCCACTCCCCTCCCTGTTTGACAGCAAACCATTGATAACTACTCTTTGAGTACATTTTTTTCAATCATTTGTGCACCCGTTTTCTAGTAATATCATGTAGACATATTAATAGTGCAATGAAGATTTATACCTGCTGAGGATCTGGCCCACAATTTTTCATTATTTATTTACTACACAACATTACAAACTAATCATCAGATGAGAGAAATATGGTGTGAAATCCTGGCCAATGGGAGTGATGCCACTGACTTTATTAGGCTAAGATTTCGCCGATTAATCTACTCTAGTATCTCTCTACCACTTAGCAGAAATAATCTATTGCTTTATCTTTTGCAGTCGTTTCTAGATTAAAATAGAACTTTTACTAAGAAAAGACCTTGCCATGGTAATAATGACATCAGCAAGAATTTTTTTTTTAAATGCACAGTTAACAGGCTTCTTATACAGGTATGAAGACAGTAGAGGATTTATGGAGTAATTAGCTCTTGACATTAGGAAACATCTACAAAAATAATATGCCATCTCCCTGAAGATCTTTATGTGATTCAGCTATACTTGACATTTTTTACTTCACCTTGTCCTATATTTTGAATCACAGAAACACTCACTTGTTCTCAAATGTTGAGCTTCTTGGAGAAATGATGATTCTGAACAGCTGATGATTCAATCCTGGCAGTTTTCACATTCGAAAAAAGACATATAGCTAGTGGTTTATCAATTGTATGAGGTGTTTTTTGAATAGCTTAAAGAAATGCTAGTTAAAATATATAAAAAGGAAGTTCTTACCACAGTCTAAAGTCAAATTTTGGCACTGTTGCCAACTCCAAACATTTAAAAATCATCAGTGAGGCCCAAAAGATCAAAAAATTGGCTTAAAGTTCATGCTTTTTAAAAAATAAATAATACATTTTGGTTTCTTTTAGGCCAAGTTTGCCTGACACTCATCTTGACTGTCTGTATGTAACATCATAACTTTTGCATGCTGCATCTGATCAATTCCAAAATTTCAGGGAATGTTCTAGGCATCAATAGCCAAAACCCTATTGATTTTTGGGGAAGTTGGACAACTGAATGGGACACATGCAGCCTCTGATATATGTTTAGTATGGCCACAGCTACAAGCACCCTGCAATTGTCTATAACTCAAACTGGCTGATGGCACCCATTAACATCGTCCAGCATAATAATATCTCCATCTCATCTCTGTTTATCCTCCCAATTGAGTTTAAGATGATGATACTCTGAATGACTTACAAATAATAATAATGGCATAGAGGGAATGACAGGACATGGAGAGTATGAGGTCATGCACACAGCTCCTGGTATGGGGCAAAATAGGGAACCCTAGTCTGTGGGGCAGAGAGAATGGGAGGCACATAGAATCCTTGGTAGGGGAAAATGGGAGAGGATATGAGGGAAGGAAGACACAGAGACCTTAGTGTGGAGGGTAGAGGGAAATGGGGGGGCAGACAGAGGACCCTGGCATAGGGAGATGGAGGACTGGGTTGCTCATAGAGCCCCTGGAGGGGGAAATTTGTGGAGGATATGAGGGGAGGAAGACACAGAGACAATAGTGTGGAAGAAAGAGGAAAATGGGAGGGCAGAAAGGGGACTCTGGCATCAGGTGGAGAATGGAGGACCCTAGCATAGGGAGATGGAGGAGTGGGGTGCACATACAGCCCTGGAGGGGGAAAACTGGGGGGACCCTGATATGTGTAAAATGGTGCATGGAAGAGCACATGGAGATTCTGCCATTACCAGGGATCCTGGGAATGGAGAGAGAGGGGAATGGGGGGCACATATAAAACTGGTTGGGAAGATTAGTATGTATTAGATTAGATTGGTATGGGGTGAGCAACACACAGAATACCTTAGGATGGGAGTCAGTGAGAATGGGCATGCACACAAAGACACCTTCTTGGGGGTAGACGAGAGAGCCCTGGTATGGGAGGAAAAGGGAATGGGGTGCACACAGAATGCCTACCAGAGGGAAGATTGGAGGAGTCCTTGTGATAGAGAGGGATGTAGGGGGCATAGAGGAATGGAAGGAGATCTGTGCGTGCAATAAACTTGGTTAACAAAAGCACATCAACTACTTACTGTTAAATGAACGCTCATATTCTGATGTGATCTCCTGACCCCTATGGGATGGGGCCCTAGGTACGGGTGTATAGTGTGTGTGCTGTACAGTGTGTATGGGTGTACAGTGTGTAATCAGTGTGTACAGTGTGTAATCAAAACCCATGTGATGGATTCTTCTTTTCCAATCCCCCATGCAGATCCTTAGCGCACAGCATAGCCGTTCAGAGTACTTGTTGTGGTCCAGAATTTCATCTAACAAAGTCTACATACCTGTCCTTTTGGAATCTAAATTTAATTAATACACATAAAACATATATAAGAAAATGAATAGTAGCTCGTTGTTCAAAAAGTCAAGAAACAAATTCTTTGGTAGGGAGAGAGCAATACTGGCACATATAAGCAGAGAGAGGTGGGTCTGTAAAATTCATGGATGGAGAATATATCTTAAATAGAAAAGTATTGTCTGCACAAATTCTAAATATACTAATAATAGGGAAGACTCTTCAGACAGGAAGTGATTCATTTCCAAACTGCTGAGTTTAGCGGTGTGGCCTTCATCTTTCCCATGTTAAACATATACATCAAGTAGTTAAATGGCTTTTTAAATGCACATTTTTAGCATATACACTTAGAATCTGTATTGAAAAGATGACAATCTGTCAGTGTGCTAAAGAGAAATAACACCTTGAAAAACTGGCTAGTTGGAAGGGAATTAGGTGAAAATTCTGTGTTCACTGTTGCTGCTTGTGGAATTAAAATGGTTCAGAATAATTTGTGTCAGATTAAATCACTCCAGGTAGATATAAAGGAAAAATGACCAGGCCTCCGAATGCTTTTAGGTGCAGCTCTGTACTTTACTTCTGCTGACAGAGGATCATTTTTACAGAGATTATAAAATAGATATCTTCTTGGGTTTCATTTTGGTGGCGAACATTCTGGCCATCTCTGCCTGGGAAGGTTCCTTGAGGACCCCGAGTGAGGCCCCAACAGTTTGGGTTCAAGCCCGGTGCGCAATGAGACCAATCAGACACCGAGACGGAGAAGTCCTTGCATAAGCTATTTATTTCAGGATCCAAATTGGTGCAGGGAGACTGTCTGTCTCAAATCCTGCACACCAAAGCAGCAAGCCACAACTTCAAGATTCTTCAATACTGAAGTGTCAACCTCATCTGTTTACATAGACCCTTACTGAGAGAAGTGATGAGATACATTTATTATGTTTACTGCTTTGCTTTGGAGCCTCAGAACATTTGCATTTTGACTTTGGCAAAAATCTCAATGGACACATTTTAAAAACATAATAAATATATATAATATATTATCAAGTACTTGTCAATATGTCAATAATCAGCAATTGATAATACTTTTGTTATAAATAGTAAATAATATGGTTTTCTTTTAAAATGGCTTTTCTGGTTTTTTGTAGGTCTGGGCTACTTGTATTGTTCACAGTACACAATGGCACTGTCATGTGACTGAGGAATCAACTTCACTAGGTAGAAAAATACAACCCAAAACACACTTTTCTCTTGTCATTGGTTTGTTCAGTTATAATTCTGTATTTGTTTTGCTAAACTAGTTGTGGGTGGGGCCTGCATTTGTAGGTAAATAACAGATTAAATCATCTGTGAAAAAGGTCTGTCTCCACTTATGAAAGTGCAAATATAGCTAATGTACTCTAAGAGATTTTACCTTAGAATATAGATTGTTTAACAGTTGCTTGCAATTGTCAGTGCAATAATGTGAAGTAAGGAAGATTTACCTCAGGGTCACAAGACCCTTCAAAAATATAAAGTGTGTAAACTACATCTTGCAGGAGGATTTGAAAGCATTCAAATTACAAGATAAAACAGATGTCCTAGGAAATCAAGTAATTTAGATGTGAAGTCTCCATTTGATGTCAAAGTAAAATACAGAGGAGTCTTACTAGTCAACACTAGAAGGAAGGAGGTACTACTGTTTATTCTGTTTCCAAACAGACAAGAAATGATTCCTTCAACCAATACGTAAACTGCTTGGCCCGGGTCCTTAAAGCTGTTTAGGCTCCTAAATTCACATTACATAATGTAATGTGATTGACATCAGTGGGGTTAGGTGCCTAAGACCTTTGTGGATCAGGGCCCTTCTAGCTGTTTAACCTTTCAGAATAATGACTTCAAAATAATCTACAAGCCAGGGACTAGACCCATTTGTATCCTTTCAGACCCTCTTCACACTCTCCTCTCTGCAGGGTTATGTAGTCCCATCAGAGGAATCAGATGCCTGCTGACAATTAGCTTTGTCTGCATTTCCTCCCAGTGAACCCTTAATTAGGCCTAACTTTAGGATCTTAATTTTAGGCACCTTCCTTTGAAAATTTTGGCCAATTGGAGCAATTAAAGTTCCTACCACATGGATGTTCCCTTGCTTGAGATCTTTAAACACTCAAGACATATACTGTATATTTGAGGAGGGAAAAGAAAATAATAATAAAGGAGACAACCCAACCACAATTAACAACATGATCTTTGTCATAAATTGGGTAAAGGTCTATTTCCTCCAACCTACATGACCATATGTATCTAAGTGGTGAGAGCATCTTTGTTAACCCATAGAAAATGATTTGCCTGTTGGGAGATGAAGCTGATTTGTGACAGGCTGTTATGCCTTCTCCTGCCTCCATTGACTTGCAAACCCTACACAGGGGCCAGTCACAGATGTAGTCTCTGCTCTCAGTGGAGCTTCGGAATTGTTCCTATGGTATGCTCCAAAGGGAATAGGAAAAGGAGCAGAAAGTAAGCGGGGCTATAGACTGGGCCAGCTGCAACAAGAACATATAATGTTCGACAGACCATGTTGCTTCATCCGGGAGTGGGACTTCTCTAAATTAATGTAGGGAGGTGTAGCTTCATTCACCAGCTAAGGCATGTTGCTAAATGCCACAAATTGGCTTATAATATGTGGAATTTCAGCAGCTCATAAACCATTTCAGCACTTTATAGGGAAGACGCTATTACAAGAAAACGAAAACATCTTTGTTTCCATGGATCCAGTTCTCAGCACAACTTAAATAAGACCAATGGGCAAGTAGGCGATGATGCAAAATCAACATGAAATTCGAACAGCCAAGGCTCAGAATCAATTTAGCCACTCTTACTATTATAATGAAAAGACTAATGAGTTTTTAATCACTCATCAAAATAAATTACTCCCCTGCAGACGAGCAGGTAAGCAAAATTTTACAAGGCTGATGTATGTTACTTTCAATAGATTAGCATTAGAACACTGGTGTGGTAGACAGATTTTGATTTTATATCTAACCTGTAACCACCAACAGAGAGATTGGAGAAGAGATTTTGGAGCTGGGTAGGGCAGAAGGAATAAGATATCCACTAAAACATTTCCTATCACACATCACTATGATATTGAGCTTACAATTTTTTTCCTTGTCTTCCCAAATCTGTTTTTTTTCCCTTCATATTTTCCATTGTATAGATGGGTTTAGACAGAGACAGGCTGAATAACACTTTGTGTCATTACATGTAAAAGCACTGTGTAATCTCTAGGACAAGCTTTAATTTTAAGGTTTCTTTTCCAAAGAAAGCAAAATAGAGATGATAGTCTAGTTTAACAGTATTGCTGCTATTTATCTTAGGGTCACTAGCACCAGACATCTTCTCGTGGAGTTGTTGTTTTGCTGTATTATTTATATAATGCAGGGTCTCTGTCCAGAAAGTCTTACAATCTAGGAGTCTGATCCAAAGTCCACTGAAGTCATTGGAAAGAATTTCATTGATTTCATTGTGCTTTGGATCAAGCCATAGGAAAGTTCTGTGCTGTACTTTACTTAACAGCAATAGTAGAAGCAGAGATGTTGAATTCATTGTTGGTTGATACTACAGAATTTGCAGAGCTTGTTGAAGTTGAGCCCATAAGTAGTGATTATGGCTATTAAATATGACCTTCATATTGTTTGCTCTGACCAGACTCAAATTATTTCCGTTCTTTTGTTTTCTTGTCTTTTCAGTTCCACGCAGCAGTTGCTGGAGCTAGTATTATTAACGATGAAGATATTCCTAGCCCACATGTACAACCTTGCTCAAATCCTATTTATTAACTCTTTAAAAACAGAATACAATGAATGCATGTATATTTATTTTTAAAATATTTTATTTTTCCATGATACAATGGGTATGTCTACACAGCAACTAGACACCTGTGACTGGCCCATGCTAGCTGACTTGGGCTTGCAGAGCTTGGGCTGTAGGGCTGTTTCATTGCTGTGTAGACTTCCAGGCTCAGGTTGGAATCCAGTTTCTAGAACTCTGTGTAGTGGGAAGGTCTCAGAGCTTGGGCTCTGAGCCCAGAATGGCACCTATTAAATTCAGTGGGTTATGGATGAGGATCTAAAATATTGGATCAAATTCTCTCCTAGTCTACAGCAGGCTCCCTCATCCCCAAGGCCACCTCCCTGCCATTACATTGCATGGAGCTGCTACCTGGAAGCTTCAAGTTGCACTTCTAATGAAGAATCCTTAATGGAGCCTATACCTGACATGCATACACACACATACACACAACATCAATGCATCTCCTGCTCCAGAGATGTGGCGGCTGTCAGAGCAGAGCTGCAGACCTGAATCCATTATGGTTATGCCCAGCAGGGAGTTCCCTTACACCAGGGAATCACTGCCCCATCACACTGCCTGAAGCCGATATTATCAGTAATGAAGCTTTGCCCAACTGATCCTGAATGGTGCTATTGACACTTTTTGTAAACTTGAACAGAAAAAAATTATACAGTAATTATGGCCTGTAATGATTTTTAAAATCTAGTTCTTCCAATTCTCTTTCCTTCATCCAGGCACATGCACCATCTTCATTGTGTTCTAGGAGCATCCCTTTGTTTTGGGTTAATTTTCATTACACATATACTGCTTCTGAATAGCACTGTATGACACTGTAAGAAGGCACTGCGGCATCCCCCGGAGTTGGGACCCGAGGGAGGGCCACAGCCAACCGGCCATGGGTATGGCCGGCCAGACAAGTCTGCCCGGCAACAGTCTGGTCAGACTGTGGTAGGGCCAACCTGCCAGTCTGCCCGTCAACCACCAGGACAGACCGTGATAGGGCCAGCCCGCCGGACCAACCAGGGGCCGAGAGGCAGAGCCCCTACAGGAAGGGGCGGTATAAAAGCCAGGCCCCAGGCCTCAGTGAGGGGAAGACAACTGAGGGAGGTGGAGGTGCCACCTGCAGCCCAGCAGAGGCAGGGAACGTCCACCGCTCCGGACCGGAACCCTGCCGGCCTCTTGACCTTCCCCGGTACCGGGAGTGGGTAGGGCCTCCGGGGCCAGGTGCTTGGGACTGGCCCACGGGCCCCAGAGACTGGCCTGTGCTCCCCGAACCCCGAGCCTGGCTGGAGGAACCTGAACCACCCCGATGGGAGGCCCCTCCGGAGGCTAGGCTGGACTTGGACGAGCTGCCCGCCGCTGACCCTCCAGAAGCCGGACCGGACCTGGAGGAGATGCTGGATGCTGAAAGCCCCTGTGAATCCTGTGACTTGGACGAGCTTCCTCTCGCAGAGGACCTCCCTGCCTTGCATCCCATAGACGAGGAGGGACTGGTAAGCCAGCCGTGGGCCAAGTATCCATACGGCATACCGGGAGCGGGTGCGTGGAACTCGGGGAGGAAGTAGCCCAGGGACAGCCAGACCCAGTGGCTGAGTTAGGGGCCCAGCCCCAACGGCGTGTTGCGGCAGGAGCCCCGCCGAATCAGTGGCGACAGCTGTGCCACTGATAGGGCCCTGGGCTGGGACGCAGTGGAGACGGGTGGGCCTGCGTCCCCCTCCCCCTCTCCCTAGCTGCACCGGGAGGAAGAGTCCTCCAAAACCCCCTCCATCCAGACAGCTGGAAGCCGACTTGTCTCAACTCTTCACCCGTAGAGGCAAGGGCGTTGGACTGCTTGCCCCACCGGCCCTGCCTGAGGGCTGGGCGTTGGACTATATTCTGGCCCCCCCCTTGACAGAGGGCCAGCAACCCGACTCGGTGCGGCAAAATCCCGTGCCGGACTAATGGCTAGTTCCCCTATATAAGAAGGCGCTGCGGCATCCCCCGGAGTTGGGACCCGAGGGAGGGCCACAGCCAACTGGCCGGAGAGGACGGGCGGTGACAGTCACTCTCATTTGTTCTCTTTCATTTAGAGATGGCTGAAGAAATATGCTAATATCAAGAATACTTCTGTTAGAGTAACAGTTGTTTTTCCTCATTGGGAAAACTGTAGTAACACAATCTCAACACTAGGAAGTATGCCTTATTGTCTGAGGCAGAATGCATGCAATACTTAATTTAGTTCTATGTATCCACATATTAAATTTGTTTCATGCTTTAATTGTGGGTATTTATTGGTCTAAAATAAAATGACAGAAAATGTGGGTTCTAATTCATCCTAATTCCGGATACACATATCATTACTTTGAATTTAACTAATAAGTTAATTCCCAAGTTCCGTAGAAATGTCACCGATTTTATTTTGCTCAAATACTCTTTCTTACTTCCTTTTTAGATGTTTCTGTCACTAATTCCTCTATGTTTAAAAATCTACTCATGTTATAAGACAGATTCTTTGACAGAGAAAACATAGCTTTTGCTCTTTTTTTCAGACTAAACCATTCCCAGCTCATTGTATTTGCCCTCTTTCTAAACTTGGTTTGTTGTTCTACTTGTTCAACAATGTAATGCTGTAATCCAGTTGCTGACACTACCCTTTATCATTAGGCACAAAACATAAAGCACAAAAGTCAATTATTAAATATGTGCTGTTAAAAATAGCAACAGTGCTTACTATGTTCACTCTTTGATGTTTCATGAGAAATACTTTTGTCTGCCCAAAATCATACAATTTTGGTTTATTACATCAACAGATGTACATCTTAGCCTATGAGTCTTTGTAAAAAGATAGAAATTTAGCATTGTACTGTAATAAATAAATAAATAAAACGTTCAACACTCAAAGACTTTCAGAGAAGAGAAACGGTTTGAAAATAGACGTAGACAGTAATTATTTTGACATCACAAGAAGCTTTCTCCCATACTCTTTTTGCCAAAACTGACTTTTAATTTTTGTCAATGGTCAAGTTCCAGACTTTGTTTAATTTGCACTGCTGCACTGTTTTAACGTGTTGAAATAGCTTTGCACTTAAAAAGTGACATTTGTATTGCCTGCTTTTAAATTGTCACTCCCATAGGTAATTGAATAGGAATAAAAAATGAGGTTTTGCTTACTAACCCAGTGGGAAATGACCATATTCTTCCCATTGCTAATCCTCACTTCTTGAAGCATAGGACAATAACTATTTTAACTACCAGAAATAAATTTTCAGTGCCAAAAATTCTACATTGATACATTAATTTTGTAGGTCATCAAGTAAAAGCTGTACTCTTAAGTAGTGTTATTTAACTATTCAGACATTTCTATTAACTGTGCAATAACTTTGTGCTGCAGTAACAAAATATCTTAGCTGCTTCTAGCTTTGGGTGAAATAATTTCTTGATTCATTGTGCACAAAATGAAGATAATTACCAAACATAAATTTCTAAAGAGTACAAAAGTGTTTAATTCTTACTTGGAAAAGACTCTTTTAAGACTCTTTTAGGAAAAAGACAACCTTTCTTTTCTTTCATGGTTTAGTTGATATTGTGCCTACAGCACTGATTAAAGAAGGCATGTGACTGATAATATCTTATGCTTTCATTCTGCAGGATCTATTTATTTGTCTTAGGCAGTCACATATTTCCTTTGGTTAACTTCTTTTATGTGTCTATGTAAAATTACATAGGACTATGTAGTTATTAAAAAATTAGGATATCTTAATTTGATACACCAAGACAATTAAAGAGAACAGACTATATAGTTACTATCCATGAAAAACTGAATAATTGCTTCCATACTTCCCACTTCTTACATTTTGATAAGAATCCATTTTGCTGTATAATGCTTACTGAAGCAAGGCTAAAATGTATCGTCTATAAAACTTTTATTTATTGCATGATGTTAATTCTGTAGTCTACAGAAATATTGACCTTTTTTCAGAATAGACTAGTAAACTGATAAAACAATATAGTTAAGTCTCATGAGTGAAAATGGTAGTAACATGTGGATTTAAGGACTGACTCCCATTGTGAGATTGAACTACCTAGTATCTTGGTATTTTCTGTTTAAATGTCTATATAATCTATATGTAACATTTTTTACTGGACTCTAGCCTAAACAATAGAATAAAATTTCGTAGTATACAGAACTGGAGCCATCCAGTTAGCACAAATTCTATCTATCTGCATCTCAGATTCATGAGGTAATTTTGACATGTTCAGTCATGTGCTATGGCATAAAATTACAGGCAAGAATCTCCAGTAAATAAGCAGAGTGCAGCATTCTTTACTATTATATTTCATCTCATTATTATTATTCAGCTATTTATACAACTGTCCATATGTCCATTTTGGGAGTTAGGCCCTTAATACCTCTGAAGATCTGAATCTCTACTTCATAAAAAAATGTTATAAAGAAGTTCAAAAAAAGTTCCATAATGTCATATATTTTATTGTCATAATCTTGGCATAAAGGTATATTGTTAAATTTATAACAAAGACACTATAAAATGACAGCTAGTTCCCTCTATTCATTTCTACACATCTTCTTGTGTTGACCGTGTTATGAAAAAGAAAACTTTTAGGTAAAATAATAATTAGCTGTCAGAAGTGTTTGTCAAAGACAAAGCTATTTAATCACAGCTACCTGTCAAGTACCAGTTTTAGTTTAAATGCTTAAATTCTTCAGTTTAAGGCAGAACATCATTGGCAGATTATGATCAGACAGTGGAAATATGTTTGTTTGTTCCATAAATATAACAAGCTTCTTAGAAGCCTTCAGACCTAAGTGTCCATCCATGACTTTGGATACGGATTGCACGAAGCCGTGTTCTGTTGGTTACTTGACCCTTTGTAGTTGTTTTCATAGTACTCCATTGAATCACAAGTATGAAATCATCAGTACTTTGTGGCCCTTTGCCCAATTTCACAGTCCAAATTCTGTTGTGAAAACTAAAATGTGAACTACTTTATTCTCATTCCATTAGTTAAAGAGCAATATTACAACAGCAAACTACTGTGGGCTGGAATCTGTTCTGTGGCCCTATATGCTGGTGACCCTAATCACCAGCTTGGGACAAGAAGTCAGCCAAACCCAGCTTAGTCTCTGTCCCTTCCTTCCGGGCGCTGTTTAATAACTTCACAAGGACAGAAACAATATGCAAAAATAACAAACAACCAAGTTAAGGGTTGAGACTGGGGCCCTCTGGCCTCCTGTAGCTACCAGGTAGGGCCTTCCCCAACCCTAGTGGAGGGAGAGCCACAGGCCACACCCACCTGCAGCCTTCTGCTCTGGTTACAGGAGAATATACTTCCTAGTCTTTCCTGATTTCTCCTCTGCCTGCTCTCCCCACTTGCCCCCACCAACCAGCTGGGACCTCCTTTATTGTCCAGCTGATTCCCAGAACCTGCATGCTGGGCTTCTCCCTGCCTGCCCTCTCCTGGGCCATTAAAGGAGTAGATAGCCCTGTTACAGGCCCCTTTATGCTGCTCCAGCAATCTTAAAATATAGTTAGTGGAACACGGAGAGTTCCTTGGGCATAAGGATATTTCTTGTGCTGAGTACAACTGCTATAGAAGTATTGGTCATCCAACTTGCAAATGTAATGGCAGATGAACTCAAGTGAATAAACCCAACTGAATTCCTTATACAAGAAAGAGATATAAGGGTTCTCCAAAGAGACACAGGGCTGACTAATCCACATCTAGGAGTGTTTTTTAAACATTCTCCCCTAACTATCCCCATCCCTGAGGCTGCTTCAGTTTGTGGCAGGAGTTGAATCAGCCTGAAATGGCCCCATAATATGAATAGATGTAAAGGTGGTTTAAAGCTATCTTTCCATCAACTCCCAGCCTCCTGTTTCTGGACAAAACAGAGTTTGAGCAGGATGGAGAATCGGCCCTTATAGAGAAATGGCTACTCTAGCCTGACAATCTTTTCCTTTTTCTGTCTTTGGTGAGAAAGAAAAGACACCATGTGGGTGTGTATCATCTTAGGGCCTCCTTGGGGATCCATTTAATCTCTTCCTTTTATAAGGAATTCACTTGGCTTCATTCACTTAGGTCCATCTGCCATCACATCTGTCAGATAGAGGATCAACACATTTCTGCAGTGAGTGCTCAGACATTATCTCCAGTTCTTGTCTTACTCTCCCTTTGAGTAATTTGCTTTGCAATCTCTCTTTTTGATTTCTATTATCTTTCATCCATCTTCTTTTCTGGGTAGATATTTAGTATCTATGTCCCCGAGGAATACTTTGTGAATAGAAGCATGTATTAGAAACTGTGCTTTCATTCTCAGGTTGAGTGAAGACTTACGTCTGAAAATGTTTCCAACACTTTGTAAGACGTTTTCCCTGTCAATCTTCCTAGAACATTTTGATTCCATTTCATAATCTTATTGGTATGGTTTATTCAGTGAGAACCATTTTTATTTGCAAGCTGGCTGGCCAGCCTCTATGCTCATTTGTAGAGCATCTCATATGCATTTTCATTGCAAATTATTTTGTCATATTCCCTAGGTCTCCTAAGCTCAAACTGCCTCCACTGATACTAAGACTCGTAATTCCAATGAATCTAACCCTCTCCCCCCCTGACAATTGACTCCAACACACTTGAAAGTAGCTTTGGTGAGATGATATCTGGCTGGCTTGTGTCTCCTTCTCTGTTTTGATCAATAATGAGGCGGCAGGAATGTAGCTTTTGGTCGACAAACTCTCTAGACTCACTTGCAAATGCCCTTTTCTCATTAGGATCAGACTAAAACCAACATAATACTGTTAGTTGTTTGATCTGAGAGTGAGCAGCAGGGAGAGAAACAGAGAGAGAAAGACCTTGTCAGTGAAGTATTGGAGGGGCCTCTCTGAAGCCCCTGATTAAAATCCACCATCAAAAACTAAGGGAAAGTTGAGATAATTTTCCTACCTTCATGTAAGTGGCAAAACTCCCATTGATTTCAATGGGACCAGGATTTCACTAGTTATTTATGAAATTCTTGGAGATTAATTATTACTTCAACTTTGTTAAAATCAAGGAAGAAAAATTTCCTTTATTTGCTAATAGAGTTCTTTACTGACCACCTGTCAGCTAAGCAAGAGGGGCTGGATTCATTACCAGGGCTGGATCCGCACTAGTAATCTTAGGCTGGTTCTACACTGATGGCGGCAAATTCGCCGCTGTCAGATCGACCGCTCTGGATCGACTGAGCGGTCTGTGTAGACCCGCTCAGTCGATCCAGCAAGCGATGCAAGAAAACCACTCCGGTAAGTGGCGTAGCGCTGCGTCAAAGGGAACGCTGCTCCCTTCGACGCAGCGCAGTGTGGACGGCGCGCAGAGGAGATGCTGAATCGCAAAGGTTTACAAATGTAGACCTTTGTAAAGTGTACCTTTGCCGCCGAATTGCAAAAGTGAGTGTAGACCGGGCCTTAATGGTTGTACTGCAGTTAAGAAACTGTGGGCCGAATGTACAGAGTTAGGCAGTAACTTGTTAACTCTGGAATGTATTAAAAACCAATTTTAAATGTGGAAAGTAAAGTTGAAGTCCTTCATGTTGAAAATAAGCTAAGTAGGCTCCCTGAGAATCCTAGTGCTGAGAAAAAATTGTAATCAGAATTGTAACATAACGAAGTTCCACCATTAGTCCAACCCCAGACACCTTCTTAATCTTACACTCTCCAATATAGTTAAGTCATGCAAGCCATTCACATGTCGCATATCCATTGACTTTATTAGGTGTTTCTGCAAGCCATCAGAATACATTTCTGTGTTTTCAAGCTATTTCCTATAGCTCAGTTGCTGTCTTTTCATTGGATACTAAGTGTAATGCTTATAGTCTCCCTGTTAATATTTTTTTAAACCCAGTCCTTCGCAGATATAGCATATATACTCACATAGATGCTTAGGAGAACTTGATTGTTATTTAGCAGTTCTTTGATTTAAACTTTTCTGTGTTTGCAATCTAATTCACAGCTCACTCCCAGTTTTCTTCCCTTAGCAACAAATATTTATATAAACAGATGCAATTCTCACCTAGCTGAAATTAGCTGTGATGTGTTGTGTAATGCACTTTTAATTATTCACGGTGATTTCACTAGTCTTTGTCACTCTCTGATCCTTATACACCTTGCCAGGGTTTGGTTGCAGTAGACTGAAATGCAGCAAATGTTCCTCCAATTATTCCAAACTAAGGCTGGTCAAAAGAAAAAGATATTTTTTCCCACTGTAATTAAAAAAACAACAACAAAAAAACCACTATATTTTAAAAAAAATGTCCTCAGAAAAATGTTTGGAGTTTCATATTTTATTTTTATACCACTTTTCTCTTCTCTTTTCTTTTCTCTCACTCTTTCCTTCTTTCCTCTCCCCCACTCCATTTTTCCAATGGCAAATTTTCAAACAGCTCTGTTCCAATTCATACACCATTTTGATATCATTCTGTATCCCACATAGGAGGCCTTTCTTTTCTTTGTCCTGTAAAATCCCTTGCAAAACTTCAGTTACTATTTCCCACCTAGGCAAATTTCCCTCCTGTACCCTCTCCTCAGAGCTGCTGTTCATGGGATGTGGTAATGACTGAAAATCTTATGAGTAGATAGTTCTTGCTTTATTTACCTTTCTGTCTGCTGTTCTCGCAAATAGTTTTCTACCAGGAACAAAGAAGTCTGTCCTGCAGCTAGTGTTGTTTCACTTAGCAAAAAACAGTATCAATCATTAGGGAGTTAGGAGAAGCAGTAGGTTACATTTGAGACCATGAATGAGACTTATTTACTCAAAGTGGTAGATTTTCTGATTTCATCATTTTAAATTTTGCTGAGTCAAGGCATTTGATACTGTAGATAATGTTTCCTCTCTCTGTTCACCTTGGAGTCTCTCATATTTTATTGTATGTTATTCATAGCAGATTTGGCCACAGTTTCTGAGGGGCATGGAGCACTGATGGTGAAATTGCTGCTGCTGTTAAGTCTACTTTGTTGTTAGTTTGTAAGTCAAGTAGTTGTTAAATCAAATTTCAGGAAAGAAACCAACTGCTTCACACATTATGTATGTATTATAAAAGTAAATTAACCAACACTCTAATAATTCAAAATAACACAACTAATGTCCATGTGATCACACATGGTCAAATTCTTAATTCTACCCAAGCACACAGACTACAGTTGTTCCCTGGAGTAGGGGTGCTGGAACAATTTCTATAATGGGGGTGCTGCTGATGGTAACTATGCAAATGATGTATTTGTTATTTGTTGTTACTACTTCAAGAGAGGGGTGTAACAACACCTTAAGCACCCTTTGTTCTAGCTCAATTGGCAAGACACCAAAATACGCCAAAAGACCCAAAAGTTAATCTTTCAGCTATAAAACGCAAATAATGTTCTTGAAAACAATAAAACCCATTCATTTCAGAGTCTTTTAACACACTTATGAAAATATATTTTCTTGTCTTTACAGTTCAAAAGTCGTTGCCAGTAAAAATAGCAACCAATGTTGTGTTTACAGAAACAATTTAGAAATGTATAGTCTGTACTGTGTGTTAACATTTAGGAATGTGTAGTCTGTATTATGTAATAAAAAAGCATTGAAACGGGAGTGTACAAACTTTTCCCTTTTAAAAGCTTACATTTCTTTCCCTGAATACCTTCAAAGTGCTTTGAATCCACTCTGTTTACTTCCTCAACTATTAATTCCCTTTACATTATTTTTCCCCCCAAAAAGTAAAGTTTTTCATTATTTCCTTTTTCCTGGAGAACTCAGTTATCTTGAAGATGAAAATTAGGTATAAACAGTACAGGTAAAAATCTCAGTGTTCCCTTGAGTTTTAATCTTTGTTAGAACTGAAATGAGATCAAATCTTTACCAAGACTTTGACATATTTTATTTTTAAGTATGCATGTTTGTCCTTCTGAGCTCTCGATGGAATTGAAGATACTGAAATACTCACAGAGAGGTTGTTGCAGCATATCAGAACCAAAAGCAGATTTGCTGGAAATTTCCCCCCAAAAACCTATTCTTCTGAAATCTCTGGATTTGTCTTGAAGGCTCAGGCAATTCAAATAGTTCAGATAAGCTTTGACAACTCATCAAAACATATAAGGATGCTTATATGAACTGCACGTAAAAGTCTGAACACTTTGAAATCTAATCAGCTCTATTGAAAATCCATTACAAATGTGTTTTCAATGACAGCCAGTGGGAAAAGTGAAGCAAAAGAATCTGAAGAGAAATAGGAAGGGAGGAGTTAGGGTGAAGAGGCGAGTGTAATGAAAATTATAATGTAACAGAAAACAGAAGGAAAACCAAAATTCTTATTCTATATGTATTGTCGTGGGTAGTGAACTTAAACAGGCCTAATACAGTGCCTATTGAAGTGAATTGAAAAGCTCTCATTGACTCAACAGGCACTGAATGAGGTCTTTAGTGAATAGGAAGACACACAAAAGAACCAGAAGCTCTCTTGTAAACACTTGTTACTGAGTGGAAATTTTTACATTTCATTGCCTAGTACAAATGTAAAGGACAATACAAGGTGAAAGACAGTGAAGAATCAAGCCCCTTGCGCCTTTTACACCAGCACAGGAAATGACAGGAAGTTGGATAGTTGTATGTTAGAAGTTATGTAAAGTAATTGTGTTTGAAAAGCCCATCAAATAAGGATACATTTTATAACACTATCTGGAACCAAGGCACTTTCCTGTGGAGGCTTTTCCTTCCCCTGAACCCAATATCTAGAAAGACATGCAATTACAAGTTTCATTAGCAAATTTCTGTAACATTTGCATGGAATATAAACACACAGCCTTTGCCCCAAAAGCTGGGGGGGAAGGGGAGGGATCTGTATGAAAATAAATAAACCAAAGTTAATTTGCTGTGTTTAACCTTCTTAGCCAGTTTTTAAGTGACTAAATATTATACTCTGAAATTGAGTCCAGAAATTAATGCACACCTTTTAAAATACAGGAGCACCACACGTCCCCAGAAGACTTTAATAGGCCATGACTGTGTAATTTGCTCTTTACAATTCCTAAACCTCCTCCTGCTTTGGCTAGAAACTGAACTACCTTCTCTTTGCTCTTTGTAGTTTGGGATAATTAAAAATCCATTATACTTCCCTCTTTGCAATGACAGTCCATAAATTAAACCTCAGCAGTCTTGAAGCACACACAAAGTGATATAACCCTTTCCAAGTGTTATTTATCTGCAATGCAAATTTCTTGTGGCTGATTGGAACGTCTGCAAATATTTCTAATTCAAAACCCCGACCTTTCAGGAGTAACTAGCGTCCTTTTGTTGAAATTCCATTCAGAAGATATTGATGGTTTTGTTTTTTATTTAAATCAAATATTTAGTTCTATAATTTTTGTTCCATTTCAAATCTTTCATCCCTTCAGCCTTGAGACTAGCCTCTCTGTGCTATGATCCATAACCATCTGCAGTAATGGTGCCAGGATTTCAACTGATGGAAGATGCCTTTGACAAGAACCCAGCCAAGTTACCCATTAATATGAAGTCAAAAAGCATTTCAACTGTGCAGAATGTAGAATAATATTCTTCCTCTTTTCCTCCTTTTTTTTGCATGTTAAATAACTCCACTGTACACGTGAGAAATTAAATGTGACTACTTGTGAGTCCCCAAAATTTGCTGCTTTGTGACTGAGTAATAAGATTACCAGCTGGGTAATCTTACTTTTAAAAAGCTGCATGAATTTAATGCTCTTAAGAGTAAGAAAGTAACAGCGACTCGTGTCAGGTGTTGGTCAGACCATTGTTATATAAGATTCTTCATGCACTTCTCCCAATGCACCTCAATTCTGATATTTTGTTCAGAAATTTTAATGGGAAAATTTGGTTTTCTGATCAGCTCGCATATTTAGGCACTCATTTTTTACTTCTGGTTCCCATGCTCTAGCACGAAGCTACAAGAGTTGTGCTGCAAATCAGCGTTGGCCCTATGTAATAAGGTTTATAAGAGGACAATCAATCTCCTACTCAGAAAATTGATATTGAATGCACAATGTTGAGGGAAATCAACTAAGTAGCAAATTTAATAAGGTAATAATGGGTGACTCCAACTTCCTACATAGTAACTGGTCAAACATCATAATAGTAATGTCACTGTACAGGGCACTCATCTGTAATACTTTGAACAGTTATGAGCACCCATATTCAAGAAAGATGAATTCAAACTGCAGAGAAGAACTAGGAGGATGATCAGGGGAATGGAGGGTCTGTCTTATGAAAGGAGACTGGAAGAGCTTGTCTTGTTTAGTTTCACAGACAGAAGGCTGAAAGGAAATATACTCGCTCTCCATAAATAGACCAGGGGATAAACTAGGAGAGTGAAGAGTTCTTTATCCTAAAGGAAAATGTTAATACACAAATGTGTATAAACTGACCATGAAGAAATTCAGTCTGGAACTTAGAAGGTCTGTAACCATCAGAGGAACAGGATTTGCGAGGGCAAACAACTTAATTAGTTTCAAGAGAAATCTGGACAAATTTATGAGTGGGATGGTAATGGTAAGGAGCAGGGCTCAGAAGATCTGGCAGATTCCTTCTGTTTTACGTTTTATTTTCCTACAAGCTCATGCTTCAAGGCTCAGCTGGCCACTGGAGAGGTCAGGAAGGGATTCACCCTGACCGATGTATTCTGGGGGAAGAAAAGGTTGTGTGTTTTTAAAAAACATTCCTTCCTCTGAAGCAACAGAGTTAGCCGTAACAAGAGACGGGACATAGGACATGGTGGGAGAGGGCTTTGTGGTGGCACCAATCATTCTTTATCACAGATGCTTAGCAGGATTGTTCTTGCTGTTATGTGCAGTGGCTACCTGATCACCATATATAAGCTAGTAAAGAAATTTTCTCCCAGGTAAGATTGGCAGTGACCCTGGGAGTTTTTCACTTTCCTCACCAGCATAGTAGTGGTAATTTACCAGGATTATTTTGGCAAATGTTACTTTATTCCCTGCCATTGAAGGGGACTCAGTGTGCCTCAGTCCCTCCTCTAATTTGCCTATGGCACATAATAGTCTATTGGATGTGATACTTTAGTCTAATTTTGGTGGTTGGGTTTAGTGTGAGGGTGCTGGGTGGAACTGAGGGCCTGTGATATACAAGAGTCACTCTAAATGATTTGGTGGTCCCTTCAGGCCTGAAGTTCTCTGATTCTAATGTAGAGAAGCAATTTATCAACACTTGAAATGTTCCAAGCACAAGAGGAGAAGCTAGTCTTGATTTAGTCCTAAATAATACACAGGCATCAGTTCAAGTTAAACCACTAAGTAACAGTGGCCACAATATGATGAAGGTGCATTACATAATTACCCTGTGGAATTTATTGTAAAAAGTTATCATACAGGCCAATAATTTAGTAGGATTCAAAATTTAATCAGACAGATGCATGGATGATGAGAACATCCACAAACATATACATCCTCCAGGATTTAAAACAAAAAGCCTTATAAAAGAGAGATAAACTCCCATGCTTAAGGGCACAAGCCAACAGACGGGGGTAGATTATTCCTTAATTATGTTCTATGAGTTTTCTTACATACTCCTTCATAGCATTTGGTATGGCTACTAGTGGAGATAGAACACTAAACCAGATGGGTCACTGGTTCGATCCATCATGGCAATGCCTATATACGTATAAACTAGCAGTGATGTTTGGAAATCCTCCATCACGGGAAAAACAACAGCTGCATTCCACCTTCTTCAGACATCATCTTCACTTACTGTATGTTCTGTCACAATATATGCAAAGAACAAAAGGAACAGAATAATCATAAAGCATGAGGAATGTGAACTGCAGAAAAATGCTATATCATGAGGGGATTCAGTAGAATATAGCACTTTTTTCCACAGCTGACCTAAGAGTCTTGTTCTTACCTAGAAAATAAACTTTCCTACTGAGTGTATGATACTGATTCATAGATAAGAATATATAATCAACCATTTGTACATATGTTGCCAGTTAAATAATACACTATCATTGTATGCCTTATCCTCAGTATAGACTTGTAAGAAAATCTTAACTATATGAATAATTATTATTATTATTTGTTATTAAATATTTCAACATTACAAAAATGTGGTGTTGCATCATGGGTGATTTTGCTTGTGAATAGATGTGAGCTGATGTATTGTTATGGTACACAGAGCCTTCCAAGAAAGTGGTATTTTGCAGTGGAGGGTGGGTAGGTGTGGCCAGCAGCATGTAAATAAGCAAATATGCAAATTTATGATTTAGAACATGAATTGTGCAATATGTATTGTTTTACATAGAGAAAATCTTTGAAATCATGGCTGCCTTATCAGGTCTGAAGTACTTTTCTATCAGTTTTCTTGTGTCTTGGAGCTACACTAGATGAATAAACATAAAACCTCGTCCACTCAAATGTGTACCCATTCCTTTTGGTTCTCTCTCCTTATTCTATTGCCTTCCAGAACCCTTTCTTCAGGCCTAGTGTGCTCCACCTCATGCCCTGCATCTTTATGCCATTCTCTTGCCTCTACAGCCGCCTTCATCTTCATGGGGCCATACACAGAAGAATGAGGATAAAAAAATATTTAATAACTGCTCAGTCAGTGAGCAATGTTCATCCTGTACTCTGAATGAAGCTGGTCCTGTGGAAATCAGTGGCATGTGATCATGTAGTTAAAGGCTGAATTATCATGCATATGAATAAAAGGGACAAATTAAGATTGCACAAACGGCCTTAATTCTGGCTTTTCCAACTTTTAGGTGCTTGACTGTGCAACCTTCACATTCTTTTAACACAGGTTTTGTGTGTGTGTGTTTAAAGTTTATCTTAAAAAGAAATGAAAACCTCTGAAATAAACCTGTCTTTTCCTTTAGTTCCTTTTAGACATTAACACTCATGTCTTGCCCATGGGCTGACTTGCTTGAAATCCCTCAGATCTGTCTGCACTTTTCTAATGTTCTCGACTCCTCAGGGTGCTGCTACTCAGTAAGATAAGCAGTTAAGGCCAAGGGTAATCAAATGATCTAGGCTTTCATTTCAGAGGCATTTAAATAGCTTCTGAGTCTCTGAAAACATTTCAGTTCATCTTTGAAAGGTTTTCTTCATAATCATAACAGCTAGAAAACCCTTTACCTTTAAAAAAAATAAAGCTTAGATTCTTAAAAAAGGAGTTCATTATCACAGCTATTATGTGAATCATAAGTATTCCCATTCCATTTCTCATTCACTAATGCACCTATTTTATGCTTAATACTATATTTTGCCTTGCTGTACTCATAAAAACCCTTTGGCTATCATTAACTTGTTCTCTTTCACTTTTGGCTGTTCTTAACCTTTTTTCTGCATGCCTGAACTGAGAGCATCCTTCTAGTTGCCTCTTTCTTTTCTGTTTCATGTATAGATTTCCTTTTATCCTCAGATGTGTGAGCAGCGCTCCTGAAGCCATATTGGCCAATTCTAGGTATTATAAGTAAAATTATGCAGAGAGACTGCATGAGGCCTTAACTTCGGTACAGACCTTATGTGGGTCCTCTACACAAAGGTGAATTTCATCCTTTGTGCTTCAACCAAGCTTTTAAAACGATTGTGAAGCATCAGAGTCCCTGCTGGATTTGTCTTTAGCTGTAATTATTTTGTTTCTGTGTTTGGAATATGGAGGCTTATCATTTTCCCCAGAACAAACTCCCTTCTTAGGAGATCATGGGAAGCAGGCTTTCTTTGGCTGTTAATTTCTGAAAGAGCCCTGGGAAAAAATAACTGTTTCAAGGAGAGTGGGAAGCGATTGCCTATTTTCCCATTTCTTCTTTCTTATGGGTAAGGGGAAACATTGTAACTTGTGCATATAAGCTGCAGTGGTGGAGAGGGCAAAAGCCTGACAATTTTAGTTGTGTGTGTTGTCTGTCTGTATGTGTCTGTCTGTCTTGTGTTTTTGCATGATATACATGAGAAAAATTAATGTGAATGCATTGTCCCTGAAACTACAGGAAGAAAGACAAGACACCAGGAATGTGACTTAAGTAGACCACAGCTTTATTAAGTAACACATCCAATAACCATCCAGCAATGATTGATCCAGTCCATCCTTTGTTTTTAATCTGTACCAATTGATGGAGGGCTGCCCTCAGCCTCATTACAATCTTCACAACTTTAATCTGGTTCCACCACCATTGCTGGGATCCCAGGGCCCTCCCTTTGTAAAATGATTACCGGGGGAGAGGGGTCCGGAGTTGTTTCTTCTCTCTACCAGACATTAAAAGCCTCCACCCCCTTCCACACCTTCTTTATGAGGCACCTTCTCCTCATCCACTTCCAGTTCTGATTTATCAGGGACCTGGACCTGTTGTTGAATGATTTACCTGTATTGGGCACCTGGCAAGTTATGACAACATGAGTTTTGCATGTGAACTTACTCACTGGGTCCCTAGGCTGCTGAGAGGAAAGACAGAAAAAAAGAACACCCTGACCAGGCCAAGTTGGCAGTGAAGAAAAATCCTTCATAGCTCCCAAAAGGCAACTAGCATGATGTCCACAGCAAGGCCCAAAACCTGGTCCTGATTCCAAGGAAGAAATGTGAGACTTTTCTCAGGGCACAGGATGTGCCTCAGGCAGGCAGGAGGAGCCAATGGGCCCTATGCTGCCCCTTCTATCCAATTAATCAACCAAGGAGGAGCCTGAGTGCCCATAAAGAAGGGAGAAGATAAGTAGGGATGGCGAATCCTTAAAAGAGCCAATGGTTTTCTTTCACCAGCTGGCCCAGACAAAGCTATCCCTCCACTCCCTGCAGCCTCAGAAGCTCTTTAGCTTGCTGATATCCAAATCTGTAGCTTGTACTAGAATAGTGCATTGGGAAAGCTACTATAAAAACTATTTAACAGGACTTTTAAATGCATGTGGAATTTTCATGTTCCTGAAAATACTAGAAATAAGAGATAATATTCTATTTGTTCTACAAGAGAATTAAATATCTCCATGAATGGGATTTGTTGTTTGTTTTTTATTTATGAAGTGAGAAAAAATACTCCTTTCACACCATTTCTTGGCTTTGTTGGTGAATTTATATGAACTTGCCTTAGTTCCCAAATATATTTTACCATACATAATAGATATCGCTTTGTGTTTGTAGAGCAGTGGTTGGCCCTTGGTGCTTTCTTTTTCTTTTTTTGAGAGAATAAATCCATTTTTATTTCTAAAATTCTTCCCTAGTATTAGCAACCTGTGGTAATGTAGCAGCCTCTTGAAGAATTATTGTAAATAAACAATAACAATGGACAAAATACCAACAGAATTAGAAAGAGTGGAAGCAGCCACAGCACGCTCCTCAAAGTGAGTGCACTTCTAGTTAATGAAGGTACCCAGCCTTGAATACTTCTGGCCTCCTTCCCTTTCTAATTTCCCTTTTACTTTTGTGCACTTTCCCCCCATGATTGTTCCCTATGCGCAGCTGTTAAAGTTATTTTTAGGCACAGGCAGAGATTGCCTGTAGCACTGAGTAAATGAGACTGTCACACAAGAAAGCTGTAAATGCACAAAATAATAAGGCAAATTCTAGGGCTTTGGCTAGCACCACCTGTTTCTAATATTCACTTCTGGCCCCTGGGCAGGAAAGAAACACAAGATGGAAGAATTACTTTAAATCATGTATGTTGGTTCTTTTGCTGGGGTAGTATAATGCAAAAGGTATACAAATAGAAGCACTGGGGAAAACAGAGAAAAAATGGTAAATGAGAAATGGCAAACTTTAGTCAATGTCAAAGCTTCCACATAGTGATATCTATAAATCCAAGGAATAATCTCCAAAGAGACGTCCCAACAGTTGAGCAATTTAAAATGTAAACAGGTGTTTAAGAGCATTGGTGTATGTACTGAAAGGAACGATCACATATTTGTAAAAAAATTACAGAAGAGGTATTTTAATCTCTAAATTCTATATGGTTATTATGTGAACGCACTTAGTTTGTAAGTGGTTAATGAAGGCAAAAGACATGAGAATCTACAACCTTTTGCTATAAGATTTTCCATGTATTGGTTCAGGAGGAAAGACCACATAAAAAAAAACCAATATATAGTCCAAATTATTAGTTGCCATCAGGAGTAGAATTGGAAAGCAAAGGGTGGTAGTAATTCTATAAATTCTGCCCACAAAATAAACTGGCCACATAAGATGCCACTTATGGTAGACTGTACAAATGTTCAAAATACATTCATGTTACTCCCTGGGCTTAATGCACCCCACAGGAGGGTCTGAAACACACATTAAACTCTGCTGGGCATGTTGAGCTAAGCTTTCCCTTTGTGAACTTGGATGGCATATTGAACCTCTTTTGCTTGGTTCCTTGTTGAATGCGCTCAGATGCCTTCCAGGGTTCTTTGATTGGGTGAAAAAAATAAGTGACAGCACGCTCCAAAGACTGTACATTCATGGCACCAAAATTAACTGTCACTCACAGTAAACTGAGCAGCTCATCACAGTGTTATTCTCCCTCTCCATTTTTACAAGCTCTGATGATCAGTGAAATAGTTACCAAGGTTAACATATACAGATTGCAGAGAACAAATATACTTATTATAAAATACTGTCACATACTGGGCCAAGCTGACCCCCAATTGTCAGTGTGTATTTGGGATCTGTAATGTGTTTGCATGGGAGGTTTATTATGAAAGTAAGAAAAACAAGTGAAAACTAAAACTGCAACTGACAAAAATGTCAACAAATGATTGCATTCTCATTCCTAGAGAAGAGGTCTCTTTGCTCATAACTCTTCCAAACCACAGAAGATATAATGGCACATCAGGATTCAGTGAGCACAAATGAAAAGAGCAGACACTTTCCTGGGCTTCATTAGTGAAACCAGTGGAATTCAGCTATGGATCAATAATATGTAGCCTTAAATTTGCAACAAAGACCACAGGCCACAACTGAAAAATGGAATGTGGCCTTCTCCACCAAATTAAATTGACAGACTCCCTCCAGAATCATCATGCACATAAAAAATTGAGTTCATACATAGAAAAGATGTACAGTGGTTTTGTTCGGATGGCAACCATGTAGAGATTGAGTGCCATCTCTTGAACTCATGAAAATGTGTTTCTACATTGTATTGCAATTGTGAAGATTAGTATTGTAAATAATACAGTAACCTTTTTATATTACTACTCAGAAATAGATAAGGAATGGTGTATAAACTACACAATTGTATATAAATTAAAGGGGTGGGAGAATCTCAAAGAAAAAAAATCAAATAGCAGGGATAAACTTTTTGTTTGCCTTAGATGAGTAAATAATTTGACTGTGGTATCTGAAGTATTCCCTAAGCTAATTATAAGGAAGTATAGGGAAACGTGAGATAATAGTATTTAACTAGTGCTATTCACCTCACAAAGATTTTCTCATCTCTGCTGTTGCTGACGTAAATTTCCTAAGCCCAGTGCGCTTTGGGTTTCAGGACGTTTAAAAGACCAGATGTGGCAATAGATGAAGGATAGGAAGCAGACGTGCCCCCCTCTCCACACCTCTCCCACAGAAGACTGAGAGGTGGATTTGGGGCATATGGCCTACATGACTAGCTCATGGGAAATGGGAAGAACTAGTCACACTATTGCGAAACCTGAGCATTCAACAGTTGTGAAAAAGGGAACCAGTAGTAACAGGGTCTCATGGTGTGAAGGAGGTGCTGTCATATTGTTTTAGAAGGGCAGATGTAGATGATATTTGCTTTCAAGGGTCTGATCTTTTTCCTTCACAGGAGGACTGTACAATAGGCCAAGTTTTCTGGGCCTGCAGAAGTCCTTTTGTCCCTTTGGGAGGGAGCCCTATGGCAATCGGCAGGGTGGCACAATAGGGGATACAGAGTGGCTTCTCCATGATTGGGACCTGAGAAGAGCTCCTTTTCAGGCCTCCTGATTTCTGACCTGCCCTTCTCCGTCATCAAAGGAAGTGTGTGTGTGGGGGGGGGGGGGCAGAGAGGCTAAAGGAATTAATGCTATCCTGTAGTGGCAGTAACCCCCATGAAGATATTTTGATAGAGAACAGAAGGAATGACAGTGAAGGAAGGGTGATTGACTCATAACCTCCTATGATTTAGTTGGTTTGCTAGGATTTTGTGGGGACTCCGCTATCGACTTCCTCCCTTCCACCAGTTGTACATAGTGGATGGATCAGAATGGAGTAAGAGAGATAGAGGAGGGTAGTGCTCAATCAGGGTGCCCTCATGCAAAAGCTGTGTGGCATTCACACGTTAGTGGGGGCCTGTGCTACTCCGTCTAAATGCATAGGCCCCAACAGGGCGTTGACAGGCCCACCTTCTGACTGAGTTGTGAGAGGCATTCCTGTTGCTGTAGTGAGAAGGGGGCACTCAGCCCTTCACAGTCTCTGGCTGTCCTCTCCTCTTTTCTGACACCACTCCCCTGTGACTCCACTGCCATGTATAACAACAGGGCAGAGGACAACAGGTAGAGTCTTCCCTCTTTTTCCAGGGTTGCAGCCACTGCATAGAGGGCGTTGACCTTCTGGACTCAACCCATGCTCCTTGGTCATGGATCATAGACAAACTGCAAAACTAGCTAGGATCCATAGCAGGATTTGGCCTAATGTGAATATCATACAAATCGAACAAGAGACTATTGATCCCATGTTGTTAAGAATGCATTTATTTTAAAACATGATTTTCTCACAATCTGTTATATGCTCTGAGTTTTTAAACTGCCTCATTTTGGTTCTACGAAGCATTCCTTAAAAATCAGTTCTTTATTCTACAAGGAATGTCTGGAATTTCAGTGTTGCATTTTGTTTTGTTTTTGGAAACTACTCAAAAATTAAAATGTAATGTAGCAATGAAGACTGGCTTTGGAAGGTAGCCTATAGTGATTGCTATGATTTGTATGAACTAATCACTAATGCCTCTTTGGAGAGAAAACATCATCTACTGAAACTTACAGTCCATTGCATACATTAGCAATGACTAGTTATTAATCTTATAACCTTTTCTAATTAACAGAGTAAGCTCTAAAACGAATACAAATTTAATGTATCTAAGGGTAAAATATAGTCATCCTTATGCATCCTTACATATGCATCCTTATGTTTAGAAAAATATCCACAGGGATAATCGGTTGTTTTTTTTTTCTGTTTTGCTTATTTAACAAAACAAAACAAAGAAGTAAAATAGCTTTTTGTGTCAATCATATATTGTTATGGAATTACTAGTTCTAGACTAGACTAAATTCTATTTATTAATATTATTATTATTAATTGATTGATTTGACACAAAGTCTTCCTCCAAATATATGACCAAGATCTTGAGAAGAAATAGCAGACTGAATAACAAGCTGATTAACAAACATCTTAAACTAATAAGGTGTAGTATACCAGCCAATCACTGATAAACAATACAGAATATGCTTAAGAAAAATGATGACATGTTAGTTTATATCAGATGAGAAGATCAGTTCATGTACATGTTTCAAATGAGAGGGGAGGAGGGCCCATAAAAATCAAGTGAAAAATGAGCACTAAAAGATTAGGCACCCAAATATCATTATGATGAATACAGTATAAATTCCTACATAAATAGATAAATGGCAAAGATGTAGGGAAAAAAGCTACAGTTAGTCACTAGTAGGAAATAAATGTTAAGAGAACATGGATACAAGAACCAGATTCCACAAATGTAGAATGGTTTAATATTAGAGATGTGCAAAATTTTGCAAAATTGATTTGCAAGAGTTCACATAAAGCTTTTTCTTTTCTGCCTGATTTCTTGTGGATTTTCACTCTACCACCCACATCTCCTAGGGCTTTGAGGTTTGAGCTCAGCCGAATCCAAGACTCAAAGTGAAATTCAACTGAAACCACTAAGATTCACCCAGTTTCATTGCTCAAGAGTAAAGTGGGATTTTGTCATCTCAAGTCCCTTAAACTGAGTTCTCATCTGTGGTCTTTAGGCTTTTCATGTGTGCCATATGGACAGCAGTCCTGCAAGCAACACATCTTGTGAGCAAAAACAATGAAAGTCCTGTAGCACCTTAAAGACTAACAAATTTCTGCGGGCATATGCTTTCGTGAACTGCAACCTACTTCATCAGATGCATCCAACCTGCATCTGACTAAATGAATTGCAGCCCATGAACACTTATGTCCGTAGAAATTTGTTAGTCTTTAAGGTGCTACAGGACTCTCATTGTTTTTGCTGTATACGTGCATGGCTACCCCTCTGGAACTTTTCACATCTTATGAGGGAGAACTCATTTGTGGGGAATCTTAGGGCCTGCCTACAAGAGGAAGTTAGTGTGCACAAAGCTAGAATGTGCACATTAGCTTCCCCACATTAATGCCCAGAGTGGACACTCCTAGTGCACATTAAGAGTGCCCTCAGGCAGTTTAGCTTAATACAATTCCAAAGTTTCTTTGGTTTATGTGCAGCAAGGTACTTTCAGGCTATGTCTATGCAGCCCCACAGTTTGGACCATGGGGGTGTGAACTGCAGCATGCACTAGCATGCTACACTGTAAATCTCCCATGTGGACACTGCTATCAGGAACTAAAAGGTAGCTGGTTTGGGTTAATTTAGTCCTGTTTGAAAGAGAACTTCATTAATGCGAACTGGTTTGTGTCAATAGCATCCGTACAGGGGAATTATAGCACAGCATGCTAGTGTGCACTGCAGTTCACACCCCCATAGTCTGAAATGCTGGGCCATGTAGACAAGCCCCAAGTGTTCAGTAAGAGAGTCCACATGAGGAATAAGTGCAGAGAAGCTAATGCACACCAGCTGGTGTGCATGTACTACTGCGACCTTTTCCCCCCATTTAGACAAACCCTTAGGATCCAGATGCCCTTCCTGCGCTGCCTCTTCTTGGAAGCTGAAAGGCTGAGTCTCTTTAGGATGCCCTGTGTGAAATTCTCCATGTAGAGCCAACCTAATTGGAGTAAAACATGATTTATTAGGAATCTATAAAGAAAACATATTTAAAGAAAGGAATACATCAAACATAACATCTCTAGTCTGAAACCCTGTCAAAGCTTATCTGGATAGTCTCACCACACGATTTAGTTAGACAGTCTTACATCTTGTTGAAAGTACATTCTCCTTTCTCTCCTCTGATCCTTGAGGCAGCCAGAACATCACAGACCCAACCTTTAATTTCAAGTCTCCCTTTTTCATAGGCAGAGACTGGGGAGACATGCGGCCAAGGGGCCATTACCTCCCCCTCCCACTTCCACCCCCCAAAAAAATTTATACCGGTCCCGGCAGAAGCAACATGAGGTTCAAGCTGGCCGCAGAGCACCCTTTCCACACTGGGGCTGCAGCCGTTTCACCCACAGATGCCAGCGCCTCACCCATACCCCTGCAAAAGGCCATCAGCACACTGAGCCTGCCTGATGCCCAGCGGGTGCAGCTGCAGATAAATCAGTGCAAGCTGAGCTCCCGTATCCTGGGCAGTGAGTCCTTCGGGGCTGAGAATGCCAGCCCATGGCAACGCTAAAGCCAGCGCTCCCTGGGCTTCCTGGGGGGCTCTCACAAGGAGGCTACTGGCCCCATGGAGGCCCAAGAGAGGCAGAGACTCCCCAGTGCTGGCAGTGAGGAGAGAGGTGAGGCATCAGGAACTGGGGTGGTGTCACCCTAGCTACGAGGACATCGTCCCCGGATAGGGGAACTATAGAGAGTGTCACCTGCAGATATTGAGGGGACATTACTCCCGATATCGGGTGTCATCCCTAGCGCATGGGGGAACATGAGGGGCATCCCCCCAGGTAGGCAGGCGAAGACTGGTGGCGGATGTTACCTTTGCCATATGAGACAAAATGGAGGTGTCACCCACGGTGGAGGGGGTTCAGCCTCAGAGAAGAGGATACCTGGGGGTGTATAGGATAGGTCCATCAATGGCTATTAGCCAGGATGGGCAGGGATGCCAGACCATACTCTGAAGTGTCCCTAGCCTCTATTTGCCAGAAGCTGGGAATGGGTGACAGAGGCTGGATCGCTTGATGATTACCTGTTCTGTTCATTCCCTCTGAAGGACTTGGCATCATACAGTCTCTCCTGCCATGGGTGTTGCCTAAGTGTCACATTCATTCAGTATTGTATTCATTGCTTGGAATAAACAATTTCAGTTCTTATTTTTCCTGTTCCATTTTTGACAATCTTATAAAAAGGCCCTTTGAAGATGTATCCACACAAGACTTGTTTTCTCTGTATCTACAGCCATGGTCATTTTTTCACATGTCAAATGTCCTAACTAGAGGTGCTAGCTAGTGTCATGTTCAGTCTTCCCTTAATGCTACAGAATACTTTCTCCTTCCATAATTTCCTCTTTCCTATATTTCTACTGAATTTTAGATATTGATTATTTAAAGAATTATCACAACTGAGTTCAAAAAAGAGGTTTGCAAACCTTACCAAGCTATCCAGTGAACTTAGCCTGAGTTTTAAATTTAAAAAAAAACCGGAAGTAGGCAAGATTCACGTATTTTAAAATTTTGTAACTAGAGTTTCATGCAGATCTATTTTACATTTGATCCCCAAGTTCATGGATTGCCAATATTATCTCTTGACTACCAGAGATCATATTTAAAAGGGGTAACATTAAACTGTGAAGGCAAGTAAGAAGTTAACTGAGGAGCAGCGTTTTGATCTGCTAGAAGATCAAGAAACATGATGACTGGAAAGAAGATCAGTGTAAGCCAAGAAAATGACTAAGGCATGAACCAGATTTGTAGCAGTAGTTGAAGTTAAGTAATTACAATTTTATAAACAGACACACAGTAGAAACTATCTGGCAATTGAATGAAGACAAGCACATAATATGTTGAAGTTATATATACAGCAGCTCGCGGAAGGCATCCTGATCTCAACTGGGGCCAGTAGGCACTGCCATAGTTCAAATAATAATAAACATAATACCCCTCTAGTTCTGCAGAACTGAAATGAACGTTACACCAGAGAAAGTGACTTAGAAAACATGGGACTTAGTATTAGAAAATGAAGAATATGAGCCTAAAACCAAAATTTAATTGTATCCATGTTTACCACTACAAAAATTTTAATATATCCAATTAAAGACATTGGCTACATATAGGGAGAAAGAAAGCTGCAAAAGAAACATAAATCTGAGAGTAATCAGCCTACATATTATTCAGAACCATAAGATTTAATGAAATCTGCTTAATTAGCATAAGCATCTTCAGTACAGCACAACATTATGACTCTTTTGCAAGTCAAGTGAGTTCCGCTCAACCGTATCTTACATTTGTTAATCTGTGTGACTGCAAATAGAAATTAAAAAATGTGTTGAGTCTGTTTTTCTTTGACACAGAAAAGCGATGTCAAACATAAAAGACCCATCACTGTAACCACTGCCTTTATATGGTTTTTCTCCCCTGAGCTTCATGGATGACCCTGAGTTCTGTAAAAGTTACCATAATGGGAACAACACATCAGGACAAATGGATTTAAAAACTAAATCTATTTTATTTCTAGACCAAAATACTTTTAAAAAAAATTATGTCCTATAGTTTTTAAAAATATCTATTAAAGGGAGAATGTGAACCTGGTTATGGATCCATACTTTCCTTTAAAGACAGTAACTCCAATCAATATCCTGGGAGGATGCCTTCCAGAAACTTGAATACTTTAAAGACGCAAAGATGGGTGTGTACTGAATTATGCTGGATATTCATTGAGCGCATCATGAGCTTTATGTGTTGAGCAAGAGCAGAATACAGTTCATGTTATGCAAGAGTGTTCATTTGAAAATTATTAGTCTCAAACACTACACTCACTTCACCAATCTATACCTTAGTTTCCCCATCTATAAAATGGGGAAAATGATACTGACCTCCTTTGTAAAGATCTTTGAAGTCTATGATTGAAAAGCGCTATGTAAGAGTGAAGTATTTATTTATTATTATTATTACAGTACCTTTTAGCAGTTACAGTTACACCAACAGATTGCACTTAGTAAGCAGCTGGTGTGGGAGTGTTTGTCTGAGAATGAGATACATCCAGCAAAGAATTTTGTATTACATTTCCATGTGAAATGAAGAGACTCAGAGCTTTGCTTGATTTGAATATAGATGTCCATGCTATGTCAGATATGTAGAGTTCAAAATTTTAGTTCCAAGCAGTTAGAAAATAGTATAGTGTTTGCACTACAAGTAATTACAATGTCAATAAATTCTAGATGTGGAATTGAATGTCTCTTTTAGGGATCTAAAAATTTGGTAAATTTCATTCTGAGCAATGCTAAAATCTGGTTTTTGCCATTCATGTTTTAAAAGTAATAATGATTTCAACAAACATTGGGCTGCCTTTACTCCTGTGTAGCTGTTCCTCATAGCAGCTGATTTCTTATTTCAGAATGTATCCTTATTAGTCAGAACATGTTAGTACTTTTATGGTAAGCGTTGTCAGCTGGTGCTGTTACACATAGTCTTCCATGGTTTTTTTCTTAGTGTGCAACCAAGTTTTGACTGCTCGGAAGACAAGCTGTGTTGTTAATTTTGGCTTATGTAAGTCTTTTGGATGTAGAGGAAGTTTTTGGAGAGAGGGAGCTGTGCGAGCAGCAATAGAATCAATTCTTGAGGCAGAGTTGCTCCTTAGTCACAGGTCTTTGGTGTTGGTCAGAAGTTACCTCAGAGAAGGAATGGCCCTTGAATGCTGTTTGACTATCTCATTTCAGGACTGTATGTAAATAAAAAAATTACACTTAGAATATACCTAGACTCTTCATCACTGGGTTCTTTTCCATTGGGAAGCTGACCTGCAAAACCTGGACATCTGCTATGTGCACAGACCAGTGTAACACTGTTGTCCAAATGGGACTCTGGCGTCAGAAGGAGCAACACATACCAAAGTATTCTGCTATCCCATAATCTCAATTTGCATTTTTCCATTCACCGTCAGGCCAACAATTTTACAGACTGTTTTTTAAATGAGTCTTAATTTGTGTAGACATTTACTATGATTTTGCATACAAGATAGTTAATTGTGCATACAAATTACCATTAGTCAACTGTGCAGACAATTACCTGATTTGCTTGTGCAATTGCAATAATTAGTCATGCAAATGATATGTGCAGTTGCATCCCTAAATGTATTAAAAACAAGGCCTTTGAACAATCTGTCTTTATTAACTCAACCCTGCTAGTCACCACCTCAGTTTGCCACTCAGTTCATAACTAACTAACATCAAACTTCATTATTGTATGCATTCATTCTGTGGCTGTCTCTCCTCTCAGAGTTTGAGAACTATTCCTCTTTATCTAGCATCTTCTATCACTCAGGAAATCAGCTGGCTCTTCCCCCAGCACTCAGCTTTCACCATCAGTACAATTATCTCAGTGCATACCTCAGATCACCACACAAACAGTGGCTCCACTTTAATGGGCTAAATGCACTCCATTGAACTGAGAAACAATGACTAACTCATGTTCTCATTCTCACAGTTTCTATCCCATACTGTTTTCTGAAAAAATGTTAAATACAAATAATCCCTGCTACATAAACACTGCTACCAGCATGAAGCAAACTCCCTTAAAGTCTGGATTCACTGCGTTTGGGTTTTTTTCATTTATTTTGGGGCTGTTTTTTCAGAGCTCTGTTTCTGAGAAAGGCTCCTCACTTTCTCTCCCAGCACATACTGAAGCATTCTCTCTCCATTTTCTCCAAGTCCTCTATCTCTACTCCTGGCTATGCTGGAGGCCTCTTTTCATCTCCCCCCAACTCCCTGATTGGCTACCTTTCTTCTCCACTTCCTAGGGAAGAGCAACTAACCAGACATTCTGCAGGAGGCAGACAAAGCTCTCCTCCACCCCTCAGGAGGCGATAGAAGATTTTGGATACAGGCAAGGGAGAGAGATAACAGCTGATATCATTTTCCACACGGTAGGCAAGAGGAAACAGAAAGCCCAGTATCTTGGAGATGTTTTTCTCCTGTCTCCTTCCTCTCCTTTCTTCCTCTCTGTTCTGCAGCACCAGACCTGGGAAGGAAGGAAAAAAGACCCTGATTGAGCTGCCCTTCTGCTCCAGGCTTGGGCAGGGGAAGATGATCCCCTGAATCTGTCCCCAGGGACTGGATGAGGAGCAAAGAACCCGAGGAGCAGAGATGTGCTGGGGCAAGGCTTTTGGAATTGATTGCATCTTGGATGAGGGTTGGGGGGTGGGCAGAATTGAAGTTTGAGCTGGAGGTTGTATAAGTAATTGAAGTGGGGCTTCAGGTCACCTCATGTTAAGAATTACAAGTTTACAAGATTTGGCAACGCTAATTGTCACACGCACATCCTGGGGATGGGCAGGGGGTTAAAATCAGAAGGCAGACCAAAACACACACACACAAAAAGCAACTTCATGATTTGGGAAATACTCTTTTTTTTGGGCCTGGCTCATGACTTTGAACTTCTGGGGCTGACAATTCAACATTTTATAAGATGGGAATGTTGTGCTTCAGGCCTGAATTACAGGAAAACTATTATATGATCTCTTGGTTGAAGGAAGTTGTAAATAGGCAGATGAGTCATGGGTGATTCAGAAGAACATAAGAATGACCATACGGGGTTAGAACAATGGTCTGTCCATCCCAGTATCCTATCTTCCAACAGTGCCAGTTGCTTCAGAACATGGCAATTTAGAATTTTCCACCCCTGTTATCCAGTCCCAGCTTCTGGCAGTTGGACATTTAGTTAGTGTAGTCCCTGTCCATCTTAGCTCATAGTTATTGATGGACCTATACTCCATGAACTTACCTAATTCTTTTTGAGCCCTGTTATATTTTTGGCCTTCACTACATCCCATGGTAACAATTTCCACAGATTGACTGTGTGTTGCATGAAGGAGTACTTCCTTTTGTTTGTTTTAAACTTGCTACCTATAATGTAATTGGATGATGCCTTCATTTTGTGTTCTGTAAAGGGGTAAATGATACTATCCTTTTCACTTTCTCCATACTAGTCACAATTTTATAGACCTCTATCATATCCTTCCTCAGTTGTCTCTTTTCTAAAATGAACAGTTCCAGTCTTTTTAATCTGTCCTTGTACGGAAGCTGTTTCATACTCTGAAAATTTTTTGTTGCTTTTCTCTGCACCTTTTCCAATTCTAATATATTTTTTTTAGATGAGCCAACCAGAACTGCACACATTAATCAAGGTTTGAACATACTATGGATTTATATAGTGAGATTATATTTTCTGTGTTCACCTATCCCTTTCCCAATGATTCCTAAAATTCTGTTAGCTTTTTTCACAGCGACTGCACATTGAGCAAAAGTTTTCAGAGAACTATCCACAATGATTCCAAGATCTTTTTTTTTTAGTGGTAACAGTTAATTTAGACCACATCATTTTATATGTATAGCTGGGTTTATTTTTTCCATGTGCATTACTTTGCCCCATCAGCATTGAATTTCATCTGCCATTTTTGTAGCCCAGTCACTCAGTTTTGTGAGATCCCGTTGTAACTCTTTACAGTTAGCTTTGAACTTAACTTTACTGCATAATTTAGTATCATCTGCAAACTTCGCCACCTCACTGTTTGCCCCCCTTATCCAGATCATTTATAAATATGTTGAACATCAGAGGATCCAGTGGAGACCCATGAGAGACCTCAATATTGATCTTTCTCCATTATGACAACTGATAATTTATTCCTATTCTTTGCTTCCATTCTTTTAACCAGCTTCTTATGCTTCCACATGCTTGTTGACCACCTCAAAAATTCTAAGAGATTGGTGAGGCATGATTCCCTTTACAAAAGCCATGCTGATTCTTCTCCAACATACTGATGGGTTAGGCAGCAGTTCTGCAGAAAAGGACCTAGGAGTTACACAGGATAAGAAGCTGGATATGAGTCAGCAGTGTGCCCTGGTTGCCAAGAAGGCTAATAGCATATTGGGCTGCATTAGTAGGCGCAATGCCAGCAGATCGAGGGAAGTGATTATTCGGCATTGGTGAGGTTGCACTTGGAGTATTGTGTCCAGTTTTGCACTCCCCCTACAAAAAGGATGTGGACACGTTGGAGAGAGTCCGCTGGAGGGCAACAAAAATGATTAGGGGGCTGGAGCACAAGACTTATGAGGAGACACTGAGGGAACGATGTTTGTTTAGTCTGCGGAAGAGAAGAATGAGGGGGGATTTGATAGCAGCCTTTAGCTACCTGAAAGGGGGTTCCAGGGAGGATGGAGCTAGGCTGTTCTCAATGATAGTAGATGACAGAACAAGGAGCAACAGTCTAAAGTTGCAGAGGGGGAGGTCTAGGTTGGATATTAGGAAAAGGTTTTTTACTTGGAGGGTGGTGAGTTACTGGAATGGGTCACCTAGGGAGGTGGTGGAATCTCCATCTTTAGAGATTTTTAAGCTACAGATTGAGAAAACCCTCGCTGGGATGATTTAGCTGAGGCTAGTCCTGCTTTGAGCAGGGGGTTGGACTAATGACCTCCTTAGGTACCTTCCAACTCTGATATTCTATGATTCTGATTCTTAACTATAGTTTCAACCAATTTGCCTGGTACTGAAGTTAGACTTGGTTGCTTGTAATTGCCAGGATAGCCTCTGGAGGTTTAATTAAAAATGGGCATTACATTATATACCCTCTACTCATCTGGTACAGAGGCTGATTTAAACAATAGTTAACATACCAAAGGTCTGCAATTTCATATGTGAATTCCTTCAGAACTCTTGGGTGAATACCATCTGGTCCCAGTGATGTCTCACTGTTTAATTTATCGATTTGTTCCCCAACTTTCTCAACTGTCATCTCAGTCTGGGACAGTTTCTCAGATTTGTCACCTAAACAGAATGACTTGAGTGTGGAGATCTCCCTCACATCCTCTGCAGTGAAGATGAAAAGAATTTAATAAGCTTCTCTGCAACAACCTTGTCTTCCTTGAGTGTTCCTTTAGCATCCCAATCATACAGTGGCCCCACTGACCGTTTGGCAGGCTTCCTGTTTCTGATGTACTTAAAAAAATTTCTCTTAGTTGTTAGTGTCTAAAGTTGGTTGCTCTTCAAATTCTTTTTTTGGCCTGTCTAATTAACTTTTACACTTAACTTGCCATAGTTTTTGTTCCTTTCTATTTTCCTCACTAGACTTCCACTTCTTAAAGGATGCTTTTTGTTGCTAACCATTTTTTTTATTTTGCTGTTTAGCCAGGGAGGCATTTTTTTGTCCCCTTGCTGTTTTTTTTTTTTTAATGATTATTTGGGGCATACATGTAGTTTCAGCCTTGATTATGATGTTTTTAAATAGTCTCTATGCAGTTTGCAGGAATTTCACCCAAGTGACTATTTCTTTTAATTTCTGTTTTACTAACTTCCTCATTTTTGTGTAGTTCCCCTTGTGAAATTAAAGACTATTGTGATGGGTTTCTTTGGCATTTTCCCCCTACAAAATGAAAAATTTATTTACGTTATGGTCACTATTACCAAACAATTCAGCTATATTCACTACTTTGACCAGATCCTGTGCTCCACTTCAGATTAAATCAAGAATTGCCTGACGCCTTGTGGATTCCAGGACTAGCTGTTCGAAGAAGCAGTCATTTTTCTGTGTCTAGAAATTTCATCTCTGCATTCCTTCCTTAGGTGAAATATATTCAGACAATACTGGGATAGTTGAAATTCCCCATTATTATTTCATTTTTCTGCCTTTATAGTCTCTCTAATCTCCCTGAGCATTTCACAGTCACTGGTACCTTCCTTGTCAGGTGACTGGTGGTATATTTCTACTGTTGTATTCTTCTTCACGTATGAAATTTCTATGGTGCAGTTTGATTCATTTAAGATTTTAATATCATTGACTCTATGCTTTCTTTCACATATACTGCCACTCCCCCACTAGGAGAATCTAGTCTGTCATTCCTATATATTTCATACTCTAGTATTGCCATGTGCCACTGATTCGCCTCATTCCACCAAGTTTCTGTGTTGCCTATTATATCAATATCTTCATTTAATGCCAGTTTATCCTTCTTACTGTTTAGACTTCTAGCATTCGTGTATAAGTAATTGTACATTTTGTCAATATTCAGTTGCTTACTTTCAAGTGTTATATTTAAATTGGACTGTTTTATGTTTGCCTCTTTTGTTTCCTCACTGGCTCCGACCTGTACTTTACCAACGTCTTTCCTATCCTCTCTACTAAAATATCAAGTTCCCCTTTTAATAAATTCATCCCCATGATCTCCACCCAAACCATGTACTCCACACTTAGTGGCTTTCTCCCAGCCATAGAGTGCATAACTTTGGAAAGTACACATTATAAATATAAAGCAAAGTCATTGTTTTGGCATAGGTAGTAGATTAAATATAATAAACTATTTTATATAGTATCAGCAATAAAAGATGAAAATAGATGAAACAGTGGCAAGAAACTCATAAGGAATGACAGATAAATTACTTTTAGACACTCAGTATGAAATTTAATACATCACAGTTAAGATTACATTAGGAACTCCACCTTTGTTGTTTTAGTGTGACAACTATGCCCAGATAAAAAAAAATGCCCAGATAAAAAAGATGTGGGGGAAACAGGAAAAACTGATAAAAAAGTTCCACCAGTACTTAATATCCTATCTGATTAATGTCTCCGTGATTAAGAATATAATTGATCAGTATCCTGCATGGTTTAAGTGAGAGGCCATGGCGTGACCTGTAAGGTTTTGTACAGTCTGAGATATAGCCATCCTAAAACTACTATGTATGGTATATAACTGATTTCCTGCATGGTTTTCCTCAGCTGATATAAGGCTCTTCAGCAGTCTGCTGTCCACCAATGAGCTGAATGGCACCAATTTGTGATCCATCAGTAGTGAAATATGCTACTGGAGGCTGACTGAAATGATAACGGTGACACTGGCAGTCCAAATGCCAGCTCATGCCACAGCCCCCAGGCCTCAATGAACCTTGACAAATACATAGCTGGAAACCACTCCGGCTTACCTGTTTGTTAATATTGTTACAACAGATTTTTTAGAATTAGATTTATAGAGATGTGTTTCGTGTTCAGACTTCATGAAATGGTTATGAATTGCTATATGTATTAATCTCACTTATAATATCTATATCCTATGTAATACCCAGTCTGGTAGGTGGAGAATTGGAGTGCGGGGCGTAAGGGGCTCTGTGAGCCACACTTGAACTGAAAAAGATCCAAAAACAGCTCCTGAGCCAGAGTTTTTGGCCACCCCTGTTCTATTACTTTGTAGTTAACCTTTAGTTAGTTTAATATAGGATTAGCTACAAGCATTGTCTGTGGTGAGAAATCTAAGGAAGAACTGATGTGGGGTAATGACTGGCTCTTCGTGACCAGGAGTATTGTTGTGATCTTTGGTGTAAGGAACCATCAATTACAAAGGCAGGAGTGCCCAAGAGGACTGTCTGTGACTCTGTGTTAAGGCACTAATAATACTTGAGGAGTTCACACGTGATACTTGGTTGGTGAAATGTTAATTATAGAACACAGGACGAGTTTGGGGGTTTGTGCCCTGGTTTCTAACAGTCTGCCCTGAGGTTGGGGGCCACATTCATGAGCCACTCCAGACAGCTTGGCAATAACATAACTGAATATATATTTTATGACCAGCAGGAAAGGGCAAGCTCCACAGTACTTATCCAAAACTGGGGTGCAGGTGGTATGGAATACAAAGGGGACAAGAAAAAGAGACAAGAAAAAATAACTGTGGGAAAGCTGTGTTTGCAATGCCTTCTTAAGCAATGCCTGAAGTTGCATTTAAAGCTCTAGCAAGACGGTTTTTTAATGATATAAGGCCAAAAGATATGGCACCTAACTCTATATTAAGGTATCTAAATAAGAAGCCTGTTTTTCAGAAGTACCAAGCACTGGGAGCACCCTCTGACGTCCTTGAGAGCTGTAGTTACTCAGTACCTGTGACAAACAGGCCCTTTCTATTTAAATGCTTACGTATTGATTTAGATGTTTAACATTAGGCACCAGAAGTTTGAAAATATTGACTTAAATCTTTTATTTTTGCTTTAAAGAGTATCTTCAAAGCATATGCACAGGCAGTTTCCTGCGCATGCAGCAGAAGCTACAATGCAAAGGAGATTCACCATTAGAACTGGTTGAAAATTTTCTATTAAAACAATTTTAGGAGGAAAAGGTTTTTCTTGGCCAAATGAAAATGTTCAACAAATATTTTCAAATTGGACTGAAAATATTTTTTATTTTCTTGGCAAAAATCTGTAATCTAAAATTTGACAAGAACAACAAAAATATTTTCAATGTTTTCAGGAAAAATTGAAATCCAATCTTCTTTACTCCCCTGTAGAGCTGTCTGGAAAACAACAATTTCATTTTGCAAAAAACACTGTGGTTTTTAAATTTGTTTTTGTTCAAAATCCTTTATTATGTCCTGCAGCTCCACCCTTTTATAATGTTTGACCTAACCACTTTAAATTGAGCAGTTTAGATTCCTTTTCTTGTAAAAAGTAAAGTAAATTCTCCATTGAAAATCCATTTTTGCTATTCAGATAACTAACAGATACTAGGCTGTATGTTCATAGTCTTCCAAAGAGCTGTGATGGCATTGATGCTGTGTGGCAATGAAGAAATATGCTGTATAGTTCTATCATCCCAGTTAAGAATAATTGCTAAGGGATCTTTAGTCACCTCAGAAAATGTTATAATTATTGATGAAGACTTACTAGAATAGTTTTCTGCTGTGGGCACTGCAGGTAGATAATAATGTACATATTGTCAGGGTCACCTGTTTCTTTCAGTGCTTTTGTGGAACCAGTTTAAGAACTGCTGTGGAAAATTAGACCATAAAGGTTAAAGCCAGAGTAAAGGTTATAAGAATCAGTTTAAAAAATTTTAAGAGATTCAAGCCTGTACTGTTTTTGAAGAATTTCCTGAAGATTTACAAAGAGAACTTAATGACATGCATGCTTCTGAAAAGAGTTTGCATCAGTATTCCAGAAATGAAGAGTACAACCAGAGCACCTCCTTGAAATATATTAGTTGTTGGTTCGCCCTTCAGGAAAAATATCTAAATCATTTTAGCTGGATGTCATGGCAACAAGAGGAGCAAGATAAAGTATGGATTCAGTTCAAAGGATCAGGTTGTCATGCAACATCTTAAACAAACTCAACTTTGGCATGGATCCTCAGATATAGCCACACAAGTTAAATCGATGTTTTAATGTCCTTGCACTATCTGTGTTGTTTGATCATGATGAAACAAGGAAACAGAAAAAAGAAGGTGAGAACAGACTGGAAGCATTTGAATGAACTGCCTCTCAAAATGGCTTGAGTACACCTGCTACAAAGGCTGCTCACATTCGATAAACCAAAAGAACTGACAAGTACTTCAATGACTACTTTCATAGGTTGCTCCATGGAGCATGGAAATTTCTAGAGCCTCTCTCTGAAGACTGAACAGAATTTGAGGATCTATTTCCAGTAAATTCCTGGTGATCCAGAATTCAACATGTAAAAAATCTGCACAATTAGATTTTTTTCCTCTCCCCCATATAACTCAACTGGATCAGTGTACCTGATACAACAAGAAAAGCAACATCAGTAACAGTATGGCCTATGGATTTTCTTTATATATCTTTGAATGACTTCTGTAGCTTGAGGGAAAACATGGTGACAGATTGTGTACAATAGGTGGCATTCACAGGACTAATATGAAAGTGCACAATACTTTTAAAGGCTGAAATATGTTTTCTGCCCTCTAGTTTGAAGGAATACATTTCTGCTATTGGTACTCAGATGTATTTCTTGTACTTCGAGGGATTTTTTAAAATCTCATTTGCTCTATTGTCCTTAGTGATTGGCTCCTACCTTTTCCCCATCACTCTATTACCACTATAAACCTTTAACTGACTTACATCACTACCCCCTGAGCATTGTGCTCTTTCCTTCTGTCCCTATTCACCTCTATACTTTCCTTAAGGGACTGGGATGTAGGCACAGTCTGGCCTATCAGTCAGAGCTGGGCTGGGGTCTGCAGATCAGGGACAGTAGTCGCTGAGTAGGAGTTGAAGGTATCCCAAGACCCAGGTTCAGTAAGCAAGATTTGGGGTCGGAGACCAATGATGAGAGGTAGTACCAGGCCGGAGTCAGGAACCAAGAATCAGGATCAGAGTCAGGCTGGGACTAGAGACTGGAGATTTTGGACAAGGCACAGTCTGGAGTCACAGCAGGTCACAGTCAGTGTTGTTGGTTAGACAACTTCCTTGGGCAACCCCTGGGGTTAAATAAGGCGCTTGGCCAATCAGAGGGTCACATGGTACCGTCACTCTGGCTTCCTTGGGTGGTACTTCCTGCAGCGCTTACTCTCGATAGTGCTCCCTGATTATGGTTCTGCATGGCCTCCCTATGGAATTGTCAATTGTCCCAGGCTCTGCAGGGCTGGGGTCTAGTCCACAGACCCTTACACATTACCCTTTATCTCTGCCCACTCCCCTCTCTTAGGCCTGGTCCATATTTGAAAAGCTGCGTGTTGTAACAAAATTGATTTAAAAATCAATATAATGACACAGGTGCAAACCTGCAAACACTTGAAACTGATTTAAAAGCCTCATTTACAAAACTGAGTTAGCTGGCACTTAAACTGTTAAAGGGCATCTACATTAGGGGTTTGCATGAGCATAGTTAAATCAGATTCAAACCCATTACATTAAATCAACATAGACTTTCTAATATAGAACCTGCATTGAACTTGGAGAGAGAAACACTAATTGCAGGAAGGAAGAGTTTGGAGGAGGCACCAGGAAGCCAGTGTGCATGCATCTGGCTAGAATGTTAACTGCATTTGCAGCACCTCTGTAAACAGATCTCGTAGATTTTAAGGCCAAGGGACCATCATTTCTCTTAATAAACAGCCAGTTTAATTTTACAAGCATGGCATCTTCTCATATTATTACCGAGTAGAGGAAACAAAGACCAGGCCTTAATCTGACATTCCATGCCATACCATTCCCTATTTTTCACTCCAAATGTCTCTTATTTGTAGCTTTCCAAAGCTGGGAGGTATGTTTTTACTTTCTTTGGAAAAAGTGGCATTTTGTTGGAGAAAATGAGCAAAATTACTGTGACATAAAAAGGGCAAAAATATTGATGGATGCTGTTAAATAGAAAACATTTCTGCCATACCATTCTTACTTTCTCAAACACCTCTCTTTAAAAAGGTAAAACTCCTTTATCTTTTGTAATATTTCTGGGCAATCAAATTGACAATGAAAACAAACAAACAAAAATAAAACCACCACCCTTCACTTCAGCCACGCAAAATCATGTCAATCAACTTCATTTTTCCTGGTTCTTTAAGAATATGTATCTTGCAGCCAGAACCTTGAAAAAGCATTTCTGGATTATTGCTAACTGTTAAAAAAAAAATTTCATAATTCTTAAAATAGAAAACACAAATTCTGGAAACATCTGTTAGTCAGTTCATGTTGAATTTGAACCATCAATTTCTTAGGAATGAATAAAATGTCCATTAACTACGGATAATTATGTTGGGGCAGGCTGTTTCAGCTAGTGGTTGCAGAAGTCTTCACAGGACTTTACAGTGTTCTTCCTGCCACAGGAAAATCATGGGGAAAATCTGAATCCTTTTGCTTTGGTCCAGCAATGCCTCACTTCTAGCATGTTGCTCTTGTTGGCATTCATCTGTATTGCAGTAGCGCCTAGAGGCACTCATCAAGATCAGGGCCCCATTGTACTAGATCAGTGGTTCCCAATCTTTTCGGCTCATGGGCCACAGATATAATTTTTACTACCCTGAAGGGCCACCAGCCTCTGCCAGCTGTCCCCTGCAGCCAGATGGAAGTTCATCGAGGAGGCTTTCCCATACCCCTGGCTACAGCAGGAAAACCACGTGTCCTGTAGCCATGTGCACTCCATCTGGGTCCCTGGGCAGTGGCTCCCATCCGCAGCCAGGGGGATGGGAGATCAGTGCTCCCCTCCTTCTGGTTCTAGTAGGGACCCAGTGCCTAGGGACCCAGCCAGAGTGCTTTGCCCTGCTCCCTGCTACAGCCAGGGGGAGGGAAGCACTGATCTCCTGTCCCCTTGGCTACAGCAAGGAGCCTTCACTGGTCGTGTAGTCCCATGGCAATGCGCTCTGCCTGGGTCCTTAGGCAGTGGCTTCCTTCTGCAGCCAGAGGGTGAATAATCATGGGCCCCTTTGAAAGCCCCAATGGGCCACTTTTGGGCCCCAGACCACAGGTTGGGAACCACTGTACTAGATGATATACAAACTCATAATAAGAGATAGCCCTTCCCCTAAAGAGTTTATAACCTAAATGGGCAAGAAACACAAAGGGTAGGAAGGGAAACAGAGAGGTGAAGTAGATTGCCTGAAGTCACACAGCAGCTTCATTAAAAAACTGGGAATAAAGTACAGGGTTCCTGCATGCTAACCAAGTGACCATCCCCTAGACCATGCATACATTGTGAGAGGTCCTCCCAGAAGGCAGGCTTCAGCACTGCCTCCTTGACTGCCCCCTCCAGTCCCCCACTCCCTCCAGTGCAGATAAATGAACAAGTACTTCTGAGAGGGACATTTCTTCTAGTAAATTAAAGTATTAACTATTCACTTTAGAAGACCTGGAAATAAATCCCGCCTTAGACCACAAGGGAAAATGAGTTTGGTGGACATTTGTCCATATTATATAATTTTAACAAATTTGCAGTCTTTCCTTAAGAGAGAATCTGGTATCCTACAGGCCCGCATAGGAGTGCATAGATGGAGATTTATGATTAGGTTAAGGGAACACTTGCCTAGGCTTTGTTTTGTCCTATGTGTTACCACTGGTCCTTCCCTTTTGAATGACAGAACCTTCATACCATGCAATACACGCTCAGTAACATGTGCTGATTAATTATAAATCATTCATATTTTAAAATTATTTATTTATTTATAATTTTTTAATTATATTAATTATTTCAACATTAAAATGAAATAAACCTTAAGGGATGATTCTAGCATTGATAGGGTAAGGGTATGCTGAGCCATTGATGGTCGTCATATAATCTAAACTAAGACCACAGGGCAAAAGCAGGGGCAGAAAAACACAGCAGGCCCTTATTGTGAATGCAATGTATCTTTCTCCTGAAATTAGGTTATTGACTTTTTAACTGTTTGACACATATTTATTCCAATTAATTCCAATTAGGAAAAACAAATGTTAAATGAATATTGAAACATGGTTGAAGTAACCAGGCATTGAGTCTGATTTTCATTTGAGGTGATTAGTAGAACTTGTAGACAATAAATTATCTCTTCAAAACAATCAGTTACATTCGATAGGCTTCATGGTGTGACAGTCCTTAAATAAATTAATACGCTATTAACATTTCTAATGTATCTTGACGTTCATATGCTATTTTTGTTAAGATAAATTAATAATGAGTAAGAATTGGAAATTCTGTTGCTCAAACATTGAAATCCCTTCCTCTCACTTGTGTTCTAGATAGATACACAGGCTGAAAGGTTCAGAAATGTGTTAATGGATTTTGTGTGTAATTACCAGTGGCCTTCTCCCTATATCCTCTATGTGCTCTCTGTGTTCTCTAGGCTCATCCATCCTTGAGGTTGGACAGACTGGAATAGAGCACATTTCCATGGCTATCTGTCCCTTCCAGCCACATTAATCTGGGTCAGGTTTTGGTCTTAAGGCAACACAACTGAATCCCGGTAAATTAGCTGTGTTCTATAATGAAAATAATTTTAATAGCTCATAAAATTACATAAGGAAACTTTATGGTGAAAAATTCACAATAACATGTTACAATTGTGGGCCAGATGCTTGGCTGGTGTAAAATTGTGCAGCTTCACTGACTTCAGTCCGACAATACGCTTCAGTGGACTGAACTGATTTCAATGGAGCTACATCAATTTACACCAACTGAGGATCATCACATGATGACATGATTACAAACAATTTTTTCATATATCATTCTTTTTCTGCCACCCAGAGTGCTGATGGGAATAAAATATAAGGTGTAAGATGCATAGTTACTATGTTCTTGCCTATTGCAGAACCTTTGCCTCAGTCACTGTGCATTTGATAGATTACACTTTATAAGAGTGTCAAAACTGTATAAGGATGTATGACAGTATCTGAGAGAGTGTGTGCTCATATCAATACAGATTGAATTAGAATGCATACAGAGGAGAAAAGTAAAGGGTGCATGTGCAAACTTAACTCTGGAAATTCCAGACCTTTCACTGCTTAACATTGGAAATTTAAGGTTTTCTAAACTTAGCATGTTTTAATGGAATTTCACTGTTTTTAAAAGAAATAAATTATGTAATTTGAAACCATTTCCAGTTGTTCATGCTTGAATAACTGAACATACCTATGTTTGCACATGCACAGGAAGGATCCCCTTTCTGAAAAACAGGACCCTGGTTTGGTTGTGGTTGTGGTATAAAGTCTGTGAATTTACGGCTGCTCTTCCTCAGGAGTATCTTGAAAAACATAGCCTGAGACTGCAATTGGTATGTTGCATTTGATGCAGTCTGCATGGACTACTAATGCTATAATGAATGTTTGGAGGCTTATGTAGATTTAATTTTTGTCAAAAGGGTACAAAGTTCAAGATGTAACAGGCATGGAAGGAAAAGCCTGTAGAGAATAGTGAAGAAAACACTGAACGAGTCCAAGAAAAGCCATGACTGAAACCCTTAGGGTTCTTACAAAGCCTTTTCTTCATTCTATTAAAAAGGAGAATAGTAATTTTGTTGAAAGGAGGGATGCTTATAAATCCACTGACAAATACTTCTTCTTGCCTTAAGTGCTACAAGTACTTGGAACTTCTCCGAGAAATTTTCAGTTCTGTTCCTTGATTTATCCTTAGAAACATAGGCATATTAGATTTGCTATCTTGAATCATAGCATGAGTCCAGCAAGTCTGCCTTTGGCACTGTCTAACACCTTCTCTTCAGAAAAAGACCAAAGAACAACCCAAAAAAAAAAAAAAAGCCATCCACCCATATATAAAATATTGTGAAGGTAGATAGAGTGGAGGTTAGGTTATGAATTCCTTCCCAATCCCTATAGTCTGTCAGCATATCATGAAATTTAATTATACCTATCATTACTGGTTGTCTAATCAGTCCTATCTAAAAATCAACCAGAGTAGTTTGGTTATATGTTGATTAACTAATTATTTCTTTGTATTCAGGGAATACAGAGGGCTAGCTATGGAAGAAAGGGCTAGCTATGGAAGACACTTTGCTGGCTCCATAAGAAGATGGACACTCTGAACTGCTCCCTTCCGTCTTGAGAAGATTTGCTTAGCTAGTGTGAGGTAGTCTGCTTCCAAGACCTACCATGTCCCATCTGAATGGCTTTACCTCTCCTGTTCCTCCCTTTTTCATTGCTCCACCAACTTTCAACAAGTTCACTGTTGCTGTAGCTCTAGGTCTCTTTGGGGACCTTCGTGCAGCTCTTGGAAGGTACATTTTTACAGTAATGAGAGGAAAGCTATCTGTGGAATGTTTGTTGCTTTTTACCTTAACCCTCCTGGCTGTCTTTTTCCACAAGTTGTATGGTAGTGCATCCTAAAAAGAGATGAGACAAGGAAAAATAATTTGTAGTCTTAGAAGTGTGGATTATACCTTGCCCAGGGCAGCCACAGACAATTGCTATCAGACAATGGCATAGTGGTATCATATCTGACCAATCTGATGAGGCCAGGTGAAAGTAGATGACCAATCTGATCATACAACTGCAGACGTTTTGTCAGAGCAGAAAAAAAAATCAGCCTGGCTGCTCAGTACTTTCCCTGGTCAGAAAATCTGACAACTGATGCCTTGTCCAGGGGTAAAGTGCTGTAGAAGAAAGCATTCCAGAGATTTACTTCCAGCTGCATGACGAGTGAGGGGGGGCCCCCAGAGCTTGAATCGCTTCATCAGCTCTCACAGTCACAAAGTGCTAAATCTTTGTTTTACATTCCCATATAAAAATGCAGCAGAGTGTGATGCTTTCTCAGTTTCCCAAGTCAGGTCCTTGGTATGTTACCCCCTTCTCAGTAATGAAGACGGTAGTAGCAAAGATAATGAATGACAAGCCAGGCATGTGTTTCTCCTGGGTGATGCAATGAGATGATAAAGATTCCTTCCTGGGAAGTTATGTAAAGTAAGAGTTGTAATTTTTTCTTATTTGTGGTCTGGACCTTTCTACTTCATTTCTTTCTTTCCATTCCAGGGAGGTCGACACTGCTGGTAGTGTATATATATTTTTAAATTCTTCTCTTGATAGTTATTTGATTCTTATAGCTGATTCTTTTATCTATTTTATGCTATCTTTTATCCAGTCATTGTAAAGTCACCTGTGTTTTATTTCCATTGAGCAGTAAGCCATTGTGATGACGGTGTTTAATGCTGGGTGTAGCAGGTTTCTAGCTATGCATTTATAAAAGGCTACCTTCATTTCTCATTTAAATATTTGTTATCCTCTGGGGTTTGGTTTAGCTGATTAAGTGTTCCTCTTTGTGACCCGTTAACAAAGGTTCGTTTTCTAACTGGATAGTGGTTGACCTCTGCTGCCGACCGCTCTATTTGGATTTATCCTTACAAAAAGCCTAATTTTTTTAACCAATATATTCATCATTATAATCTCTTCTGTAAACTGCATCTTAGCAACAGAACTGATTAGCTGTTGAACTGGGGTTTACTAAGATGTTTTGAAAACTTTCATTTACCTCTATGTTTCTATCAAGAGAAGCTTTGGGAGCATGGTAAAAAATGGCTTAAATATACCCCCTGAAAGGGGGAGTAATTTGGAAATTAAAACATAACCAGCTGTTTATTATAATTTTATTTTAGAATAAGTTAAAGATATTGATCATTCAAAGTAGAGTGACAGTAATACAACATCTTCCACTGTTGTATATAGTGTTGTAGCTGTGTTGGTCCCGGGATATTAGAAAGGCAAGGTGGATGAGGTAATATCTTTTACAGAAGTTGGTCCAATAAAAAGATATTACCTCACCCATTTTTGTCTCAGTAATACAACAGTCAGTCTGTATACTTTCTCCTGTTGGAAATATACTCCCCGATCCTGCAAAGCACTTGAGCATGTCAATATCAATATTTAAAGTTAAGTATGTGCTTAAGTGCTTTCCCGGACTGTGGCCTTACCGCCCATGTTTCAACTAAATGTGTGAGTTCAATCAAGCAACAATATTGAATGCAAAAAGGAAACTGATACCATAAAATTATAAGAAAGGCTCTGTAATTTAAGAGTTTACCTTGCCTCATACTGCAATATAGTATGTTAAATAAATTTTACCTACGATAACAAACTGACTAAATTGAAACATTCAGGAGACTGAACCCTAAAAATATCCGTCATGAGTACTTGTGTTGCAATGTATCTAATTGCTAGCCGGGGAGTGTGAGAGGGAAGGAAGCTTTTTTCTATAAGAAGAGGGAAAATGTGTGCATACAGTATTGTGGGAATGGGCAGTTATGAGTTAAAGGGCACTTCACTGAAGTTGAGTAGTGTACTTCAAACCCAAGTCATTCGATACAGCCCACATTTATAATTGATGTTAGCAGAAAATGTAAATTGGAAAACAGCTTAATTACTGCTGGCAGAACTCTATTCTAATTGAAATATCTCATCTTAGTGCAATAATTAAAATGTTGGCATACAGAATGATTAGTATGACCTTAAAAATAAATTGCTTGACCTATCTATAGTGGCAGTTCTTTAAAATTCTGTCAGTTGTAACTTTTCCACTCAGTTACGGTGAATGCTGGAGGTTACATGAGCTAAAATCCTTATATGAATATGCAAGAATGATGCGGCAGGTCCCCAGATGCTATCAGCCTTCCCCTGAACAATAGCCTGGTAATTTATTCAGAAAACCAACGCAAAGGGTCAGATTTTTAAAGGTATTTAGGCCCCTGGCTCCTGTTGATTTCAAAATCCTTTCACAGAGGCTCTTGGTTCAGTTAGACCTTAAATGCAAGCTTCAAAATGCAAAAAAAATGTACAAACAAGCATTCATAGCAATCCCTCAGGAAACAGAGGTTGCTTTTTCTCTTGGCAGCAGTAGCCACCACCACTGCCTAGCTGGGAAATGCCCTCTCTCTACATCTGCTCTAAAATATTAGGTGCAGTTTGCTTGTTTTCATCTTTTGAGCTCCTGAGGACAGTACTCTGGGGCCAAGCCTCCATCTTCTCAGACAGACATTCCTTCTTGCACTACGGAACTGAGATGTCCCTTTCTGGGAATCTGAAGTGTCTATACACATTTCTGAGTTATAACATGTATGGATTTTCTAGGTCCTAGGGTTAACCACCTTGTACTTCATGCTAACACCCCTGGCCATGTGCTCACCTGAAGGTTGGGGCTGCACAACTCCCTCTGGAGTAACCAACCAAGATAGCTGAAGGAGTGGGGAATGCACTCTGTGTGTTTTCAGGGAGTGACAGAACTGCAGTCCAAAGACAAATTTTGGTCTGAACCAGCCAGAATTCTTTCAGAGACTCCTATTGTACTGCTGGCCCACCAGTCCTCTCCACAACGTGCACCATGGCGTAAAGCCAGTGTCTGGCCCTTAGCGGGCAGTTTAACAAGTTTGCAATAGTTAAATATTACACAGTCTTACAGTACAGCCATCTCCATGCTTGCAGAGAGACATCTGAGCTTTCATAAAACATATTTAAATATTTGAGCAGAAACAAACAGTTCAACAGAGCTTTGGTTTCTTAAGTCATACACTGATTTGTGGGGGTCTGAACCCTCTTTCAAAAAGAGAGGTGCATACAAGAGACATGGAACTGAGTCTAAATCAAAAATATGAAAGTAAGTGCCTCTTGTATGGTCTTATTTTGCGTGTTTAAAAATGAATAGGCAAAACTAAGTATCAGCGGCTTTCACACCATGTACATTAATGCAGCTGCCTGAGCGCTGGCAAACCACTTTTGTCATTGTCATTAATTTCTAGAAAGGGCAGAATGCCATCTAGCTGCTAGGGGTGGCCTCTCATGACTGAGTTTCATTGAAAGATAATCAAAGATGGGTGTCGTTCATCAGCACACTTCTTAATGTCAGAAAGGATCTCCGTTTATTTTTAGCAAGCGTCAAAGGAGCGAAGGCTAGGGCATCCAGATGATCCTTTTGCAAAGTAATGTTTTTTAAAAGCCTGGTGAGTGATGAAATGACACTGGAGAACTGCACTTTTCATATATACCAGACAGAGAGGTGTTAGGGTCTGAAATTCCTCTCTCCCAATCTCCCTAGAGCTTAAACAGTTATCTGGACAGTGGCATTAATCAAATGCTTCCCAGTGTGTTATCTAAGATAGTAGAAGATTGACTATTACAGGGCAATCGGCGCAAAGTAGCTGATGGCAGGTTGGTTTTTTTAACCCCAGTTATATCATCTTTTTTTTAAAGGGGAACTGTACAAGAGATAAAAATGAGAAAAATGAAAGAGGTACTTGCATATGGATACACTTAGAGTAATCTTTTTCATCACCATCAGACAGGAATACTCATTTTTTGATAGCTTAGTTTAATTCAACGGTGATGAGGGAATCCTAAGAATAGTTTTTCTCTCACAAGTCCAATGAAAGTCTGCTGAGCACTCGACATTGTCTTCCTCTGTCCTTTTATCAGTAATATTGCTACAAACAGCAAGTTTGCACCAAATTCTCTTACACTCACTGTCACAATAAAGAACACTGAATTATAATTTCAACCATTTCAGAATGTTTTTCATGCCAGCCAGGGAGGATACAATATTATTTAGAGAAAAACAGCAAAAGCACAGAGAAAAATCTTCTTTTTAAAAAAAGAGCTCAGCAGAACATAGCTATATTTTGCATTTATTTTAAATTTAATTTTAAATGTAAAGAAAAATACTTTAAGTGCTATTCTATTTATATGTGATCGGAGACAGGAACTTAGCTAGGGAACCTAGTCTGATTAGCACTGAGAGGACTTAGGAGCAGAATCTTAAAGGTATATAAGCGTTGCTCCACTCTGTTGCAAGGCCTGAGGCCCAAATCCTCAAAAGATGTCAAATCAATGGGTAATTAGGAGCCTAAATGTCTTTGCGGACCTTGGCCTAAGTGGTTTAGTGATTTTCAAAAGCGACTTAGGCACTTAGTGGTAGAGCTGACCAGAAACTAGAGTTCCCATTCCACAAGCAATTCCGACATGAAAATAAACTAAAATTCTGAAGTGGAAGGAAAAAATGTTAGAATTTCCCTGGGACTTTGTTTTAAAAACATTGGAAATAACATTTTCTAAATATTTTGGTGGGTTCTTACTTCCTGAGCTGCCCAGAGCCCCAGCACCCTGCCACGTGGGTGTACCCCGCCAACATGAGGGGTTCGGTTAAAGGATCTCAAATGACAAGACAGACACAGAGACACACGAGTACTAGCAAAGGCGTTTATTACATATGCTTATGCAAGCACATTATTGGCACTCCCCAAGGTGAAGGGCAGCCCCATCTTCTTCACCGAGTGGGCTGCACCAGGAGCAGGCCTATCTCACGACACCGCTGGCTGACAGTCCACAAAGAGCTTCAAAGCAATATACGCAGGTTCACCTCATATAACCTAAAACCTTACCCTAATTGGTTACCTTTCAATTCTTGCTATGATTGGATCATACAATTGCTTTTGATTTGCTAATTGGATCAGCGTAGCACCCACTCAAGGACAACCTTGTCGTTTCTTGTTTACTGCTATAGCTGCTTCAAACCGGCTATAGCCCGGTTTGTGGCTAAAGCACTTCTGCTTTATGTCTGGTTTATACCAAGGTCATTGGGCCTAGTCTTGCCACTCTGCTGTACTCACGTCACAATGCCCTACAGTGGGAAGCCAGGCAGATTGGGAGCCTGGGTTTCCGGGCTGTTGAGGAGCTGGAAGCCTGAAAATGATGGAAACAACAGCTTTGAAACAGTCTATCTGATGGCTCATAGGGCCCAGACTCTGAGGCAATCTGCCTGGTGGCTGCCCTAGAGTCAGGGACGATGAACCACATAGGTCCTCCCCCACCATTTAAAGACTTTAAAAGCTGGGGCAATCTGACCTTGAGGAATATTGCACTGAGGTTAAGCCTGGCAGAGTGCACTAAGCAGTCAAAATCACTTCCTTTCCTAACTCATTCTGTTCTACCTCTTCTAACTCCTGAACAATTCCTGGCAGGTGCAGCTGGATTCACACTTCAGTGGTATACTGCTTTCCATTCTGAACAGTACCAGAGAGTGCATGGTTTTTCTTGTGCAGCACCATGCAGGGCTCTGTTCTGTCATCCTATTCTTCAGTATGGGTGACTTGCCATTAGGTTAGCTCATGAGGGAAACTGAGCTGCAGTGCATCAGTAAGCCCATCAGATCCTGACCATTCAGTTGCTTTGCTGCTTGCAGAATGCTTGGCCAAGATAGAATTTGTGAAAATGATTTCAGATAAGATAGAGGTTATGCTTGTGGGAAGAAGAAATCATACAGAAGGTGCAATAGAGCTGGTGTCTGCCCTATTTGGAGAATTCTCATGCCTAAAACTTGGCAAAGGCTTCCAAATTCAGGAAATTCCCCCATGGTCCTGGATTCTCAGCTTGTGGAAGGGACCATAAGTGGTTTTTTTCTTCTGTCTTTGTCCATGAGGCCATGACCACTCCTCTCACATGTGGAATTCTCCATGCTGTTATATGCGTTTGACTGTCCTGCTTACATTGCTGCAGTGTGAGCTACTTGAAGCATTAGCTTGTGCAAAATGAGGACACCCATTAATTCAGCAGAGCAAGACTAAGCATATCATACTAGTTTTCTGAAGCCTGGACACTTACAGGTTTAATTCAGCATGTTAACTTTGCTCTCTAAAATTATATGGACCAGGGTCACAAAAGTACTTAGGCATGAGGATACTGAGCATCATGACGCCTAACGTTTAGGTGCCTGGAAAATACCTAGGATTCGCAAAGCCCGAGTTCTGTGCCTAGGCTTCCTATACAATGTATAGGGGGAGATAGACACCTCAGAATGGGATTCACAAAAGCCAGCAGGCTAGGAAGCTCCCTATCTAAGCTAGGCAATGGGAAGTGCCAAGGCAAGGGGTGTGTACCAACCCCCATCCGCTCAGAGAGTTCAGCACCTACTTCTGGGCTGCAGGGAGTCATCTCCTTCTGCTTGAGTGTCTCAGTTACAAACCCTCTCTTGATGTTAGGCATCTATGGCTGCAGTGGAGTGGGAGGAGGGGAGACAGCTTCAGCAGAAGAAACTCAGGGGTTCTATTCTACAGTCCAGTGTTTAAGGCACTCACATTAGAGGTGGCATGGCAGATGCCTGTTCAAATCCATTCTCCCTTTCAGATGAAGGGACTTAAACTAGGCATGTTCAACTTCCTACATGAGTGACCTAAGCTAACTTCCACTTCCTAGGTGAATGTCCTAACCACTGAACTAAAAGTTTTGGGGGATTGTTATGCTGCCTCTTCCTCCCCCTCTCTGCAGGACATTTTGTGTGAACTGACCTATGGGGGACCAATCAGATACATGAGCTGCAAGCATGCTTATCAGATTGGGCTCCACAAGTGAGTTAGGCAGAGAAATGCCTCTCTTCCCTATCTCCTGCTTCGCTCTGGGGTTTAGGCATCTGGACGCCTAGAGTGGGGCTGCAGTGCACATACCCAGAGGAAGAAACATAACCATGTAGGGAACTTTTACTGCAAAAAGTTAGGCGCTGCATGAGTTCCGGTGCCTATAGTGTTCAGTGGTAGCTGAGCAGGGTTTTTGTGAAACCCAGAGAGGCCTGATTCTGGGATTTAGGTGCCTAACATGGCAGGTAAGGCTTACCCTTAGTGATTCTAACCCTACAGGGTTTGTTTCCTAGTTACCCCAGAGACCATCTCACTCCTGGTCAACCTTAAAACTCTTTTAGATTAGATTCATGTCATTCACTTTATCAATGCGAGATTATATCACATTTTCCATGCCTCCTTTGCATCAAAATAAGGCATTTGATTTAATCATCCCCAATATGGCTTAAAAACATCCATTAGGTCTAGTCTTTCCAAGGAAAATGTCTAATTGCCTTACATTTACTTAATATGGAAGTAATAAAATATAAAAATTCTGAACACAAAACCAAATTTTCACTGCAAATCCTATTCTTTGGATAATTAATGTTACTTTATTCCAAAATGCATGGTATTAATTCTCAGTGTAAATGCATGTGCTAGAAGGGACACTGAATCTGCTGCAGGGCCAAAAAGATCCATATTCAAACTGCCACCTTTGTTTAATGGTGCAGAGATCCAACATGCCCGTGCACTTTCAATCATAATTAATAATTAATTAATTAATTAAATTTTATATTTAAATTATCTGTATAATTCCATCTCTGTGCATTTTACCTCTTAATTTCTCTTTCCCTCTGCTACTGTGTTCAACTTTGGAACTATTATTCAAATCCCTCCACTGGCTCCCCCTTTCCCATAAAAAGAAGAGAGTAAGATTAAATGTACTTAAAAAAAATCTAATTAATACCTTTCTCTGAAGTCTCCCAATGCCTCTCTTTTTTATCTCTCTTTAAGACCCTGGTCCCACGCATACTAAACTTTAAGCAATAGCACTACTCACAAATTTGAAGTCCAGGGATAGTTAGATAGCGCACTAACCAGTAGACCATCGTTCCTCTCAAGCCAAGCATAAATTCAAATTGACCTAGACTGCCACTCTGTACCATGTTAAAACATTTGTACAGATAGTATAGTTAAACTATAGGGGTGGAAATGACAGTCTCAGCACACTGCAGAAGCAAGCTTGCCTCACATATTTCCCATGAATAAATAGTGAGATTCAGGCATGGGCCACCATTAAACCATTGTGAAAAACAATCTTTGCCGTGTTAGTGCAGATGATGCTACTGTATGAAATGGTACATTGTGATTCGCTTTTTATTCTGCATACAAACAAGACAGTTTTAATTACCAGGATCTGACACTTCATATCCAACATAGATGCTACAGCACTGAAAGGTACAATACATTTCTAATGTGGGGGACAGGGAGATTATTTTATTAACCATTAAACAAAATAGCGTCCAATATAACTGCTGAAAAATAGTGTTTACTTAATCAAACCTTTATTGAAGTAACAATTATAAAATGCGATTGCAGATTTTATTTGCAGAGTCAAAATATTAAATGCCATGTTAAATCATAGTTTTGTAAATAGGAAACGTGACACAAACAAGAAATAACTTCAACTGTCTATGTTTTTTCTAAACATCTTTGATTTTATAACATACACTTAATTCAAGCATTCTTGTTAGACTTAAATATTAAGTAGAGCATTAGAGAAGTAGAGCTCAGAAAACTGCATCTATTGAAAAAGATTTACTTTTAGTGTGGTGGTTGAATAGATATGGAAACTGGAATGGAAAGGAACGGTCTTGGAAGAATTCGAATGTGTGTGTAAAGCTCTTAGGCATGGAGATCAGAAAAGACCTGAATGATTCCAAAACAGGCCTAATTCATTTGGGGAATGAGAGAGGAGGGTGGTGGGATTACCTCCCTTGGTGTCTGAATCAGAGAACACATACTGGGATCTGCATTGAACAAAGAACAGTCACACCAACATCATGCAGGAAAAAAGACACCAGTTTGGCAACTGCCAGAGGAAAGGAAGAAGATACGGAAATTATTAAGAGGATCCACTGAGAGCCTTACTGAAGTCAGAGCTAGGGAACTGTGGGGACAAAAAGGGGTTCAACAATGTAAAATAGTTCAGCTGAATACATCACTGTAGTATAAAATGTATGCGGCCATATAATGTTGCATAAATTCATGCTTGAAATGTTCACAAAGATGACAGTACAACAAGCATAAACAGATTTCTTGGTTACTAAATTTATCATATATTTGCTGTGATTAAATAAAGCAGACAGGAAACCAAGCTGAATGGACATCTCATGGCTTTACAGCTATAATATAAATAGCCCACATTGGTTTTCAGGGAATTATTTGACCTGACTTGTCACAATACACAAGATCTTACTACATTATTGTCAACCTACAGATGGCATGTGTGGCATAACATTTAGAAAAACTGCACAATGATAAATTTGCAATGAAGCACCCAAAATAGGGAATATAGGAAATATGACATCATACTTCCCAAGCAAAATGTCTGTCTGTTATGGATAAAACTGTGAAACCTTGAGTTTCATTACATGTCATAAAAAGTCAAAGAAAACACTATGTTGTAATAGGCAGAGGGCTAAACTCTAAATCAAAATACACATTATCATGACAGGCAGCTCCAAAAAACTGCGTCACAACTTCAGTATTAGTTAAATGCCGTTTTTGAGTGTTGATATCAGCTAATAACATATTGTGTTAGGGAAATGCTAATAGTCACATAAATCCCCTAATGAATTATGTTGTTGGATGGGCAGGTATTCCCTAGGCTTCCATGATAAGGTGCAAGTCTCCTTATATTATTAAGCATCACATCATTTTAGTTTATATGGCTGATAGGTATTCCTGCTTGTAAGATCTGCCCAATAAAATAATAATAATTTGCCTTTCTGCAGAATGGAAAGAAAATGTGAGTGAATAAGATACAGAGTAAACACTGGTACAGAGATTAGCCAAGAAATGCTGCAGATTTTCCCAGGATTTAAGAATATAGAGAGAGTTACATTCAGCCCTGGATAAATTTGAGCATTCAAAATCTACTTTGTTTAGATTTCTCAGAAAACAGCAGTTGGAAGTTTGCAAATAATTGCAACCATTTGAAGCAAGACTTTAAAAAAAATGCAGTTTTCTGCCATCAATGAAAGAGCTGGTTTGCACAGTAGCCACTGGGAGAGAGATGCTCATGGTATGGCCTGTGTTTGGAGTTCCAATATTGGGACCTGGCAGGACTGGCCATTCAGTTTGGGCCCTGTTTTGGGGTGCTTAAAGGAATTTATTGTTGTTATGGGCCTCGTTGGGGGAGTAAGATCCAAGTTGGACCTCTTCACATAATTAGTGGCTGTAAAAGGCTTCATATTACACACTCCTTTTCCTGCTTCCCTGTGTCAGCAGCTCACTATGCCCATCTGCCCCCCCAGAAACTGGTGTATGCAAGGGATGTCATCTGGTAGTTCAGTTAAATATAGGCAGCTATTACTGTCTAGTTATCCATAAGTTGCATTGTAGATTCAGTCATCTATTTATTGTTTTATGGCAGCATTAATTGCCTGTCATGAATGTTGCTATAAATCCTTTATGTGTCTTTATCCAGCTACCTAGGTAGTTATGTCATACTCATCATGGTTGCATCTTTTCTGTATTTTTCCCTTGCTGCAATACTCTTGTAACAGTAGATGATATTTACCAATGGGGGCAGGAAAGATGTGTGAGGCTGTAATTACATATCTCCAAAACTCGTGAATGCAGCTGGAGTCAGAGGTCTTGGGAAACAGTCCTATCTGCTAAGTGACTACAGCTTGACCCCTCCTTCCTACAATTATTGCATGAGAAAGGACTATGTCAAGAGGAGAAAGGATTGCGCTGCTCCAGAACATACTCTTTCCTCTGGAATGGAGGGTCCAGAGTTGGTTTTCCCTCCCCCAAATTGTTTGGCAATGGCGTCTTTAAAAGATGGCTTACCCTATATAGTAGAACTTGGGATTCCAGCAGATACCATATATCTATGACAGAGACCTAGGAGCCCCAGTGGCATTGTAAAGGTTAGGTACTGTAGTGGTTCAAGAAAAACTACCTACCAATACTGCTTGTTCCAATTTTTGTAAGTAAAATTGCAGATATGTTTATCCAAAAAGCACGTTTGTGTTTCAGTGGTGTAATGCCTTAGGCACGCTTAGTTTTCTTCTGACTCATGGTCACAGTAACAAGACAGAAAGAAGGATGAGCAACATAACTGAAGCCATGGCTTCCAAAGGATGTTCCCCCATGATAGTTGGTTGGAGACTATATGCAATGATTTTGTGTGGTTGTTTACTGCTTGTTGAATGACATCAATGATTTCATAGAAATGGTGCTCCATCTCTGGTGTCAGTGCAGTCTTCTCTCCAGGATCTCTGGAGAGATCAAAGAGTAGTGGTGGTTTATGGTGCGTGACAAAACTTCCATAGCAAAAGCACACGTGGGAATTATAGCAGCCGTTGGAGCCTTCTGGATTAAAGTTTGGAGTGAAGAAAAAAGCTTTCCAAATAGCATCACCTGCAAGTTACAGAAACAACAGCTGAGGTTAAGAGTACAAAAACCAAAACAAAACCTTTGGCCTTGTGAAAATCAAAATCAAACCACATACAATTAGTCATTAATCTCAACCTTTATATGTACAGAATCAGGGTACAGAAACCATAAAATACAGAAACAGCACACGCAAAAAATTCGTTTCTTGCAATGTTCCACATCAATTTGGAGCAATTACTATCCCTTCGTATTCTTCATTAATATAAACCAGACAGCCTAAATCACCTTTATGCTTATTCTCCCACCAGCACTTCTGAACAGGGGCACCACATAAATAGCCACAAAGTCATTGCATTACCTTCAGATCTCCCATTACAATGAACTTCTGTCATGAGGGCTACAAAACACTTGAGCATAGCCAGGCAGCTGATGTTCCATGACTACTGTTTATTATGCTAATTATAATTATCTCGTGGTTACCTTGGGCCCCTCAATCTGTTTGTTGTAGCTATTTGCTGTCTCTGGTCACATATGGTGACAGAGTCCCACAGAGATGGTGCTCCAGAACCACTCGGGGTGAAGCCAGACAGGACTCTAGTGGAGTAGGTCTCCTCTCAGTGCCCCTCACACCAGTGCAGCTGCCTCCTGAATCTGGCCTCAGAACGTTTAGCACCTCTGTTTGACTATGAGCTCACTGCAGTGACACCCCCCACCAAAGGGGCCATGTACCCGCCTTGTAATCAGAAGTGTTCACATTCAGTATGGAAGTCAGAAGGGTTTATTAGTTCTTAGGATCACAGCGTGAAAAGACTGTTAGCAGATAAATCAGAAAGTTACAGCAACGACCACCTAGAAAGCTCCAGAGCCCGATTCTAGGGCTCTGCTCTGTGAGATCCCCCACAGGGGACTGACTCTTCCAGCCAGCAGCCCTGGCTCCTGACTCCTCCAAGGCCTTTGCCTCTTTTCTGGGCAAAGTGTCCACCTCTCCTTGGTTCCACCTGCTGCGATCTGTGGCAGCCAGTTCGCCCAAGGCAGAGGGGTCCTGGCCATTGTCTGTGTCTGTATAACTACAGCAAGGCCCACATGCCCTCTAGTGGTCTCTGCAATGATCACATACCCTGGCCCTATCACTGAAATACATGAACACTACATAGGGGAAATTGAGGCACGTGCACAGTATTCAGAGAAAACATTAAGACTATCTCCACTTCATCACACGTACATAGATTGCAAGCCATTTGAGGCAGGGATTGTATTCCCATTAGATGGTTGTAAAGTGACCTGCACAATAAGTCCCCCACTTGCTGATTGAGGCCTCAAGGCCTGCAATTGCACTACTAATAATTACACAGGTAATCCAAAGCCAACTTTGCTGGATAGGTCATGTAGTTCGCATGCCTGATTTCTACTTCCCCAAGAGAATCCTTTTCTCACAGCTGAAAAAAGGTCAGCGAAGTCACAGAGGGCAAAGAAAGTGCTTCAAAGATACCTTGAAAGGCAAACATGAAGAGGTGCAACACTGACTTGAATACTTGGGAGACGCTTGGTCAGGACCATCCAAAATGGAGGAAGGCTCTCTCAGAGGGATCTCAACACTTTGAAAAAAGCTCATTGACAGGTATACGAGGAAAAGAGGAACAGGCGGAAAGAACATCAGAACATTCAACACAGTAACACTGATGAACACAGATGAAACTGAACTGCAGTTGTTTAGCAAATGTAGTAGTGTCAATCTTAGGTGACCCACTGACTAGATAAATGAGAATAAAATATGTCTAATTCCAAATACGTTGCTAAACATCTAATTTTGTTTTGTACAGGGAGTGAGTGACATGCACTGATGTAATACAGATTAATTTTTCTTTTTTTAAAGTACAGATTGATTTTGTTTTGTTTTCTTGTTTTACATAAGGAAGACGTAGTTTAAGCTCAGATGTATTAGGGAACCCCAGAACGTCCAAGAGGAAAGAAGACTACCAAGACATGGCTAACACTTTGCTCATATAGCACAGAGCCAGTTATTGTTTTATATAACAATACAATATATATATTGCAATATTGTTGTAGACATGTTGGCCTCAGGGTATTTGAGAGACCAGCTTTCGAGCTTACACAGAGCTCTTTTTCAGGTCCTGAAGAAAACCTGAAGAAGAGCTCTGTGTAAGCCTTAAAGCTGGTCTCTTTGACCAACAGAAGTTGATCCAACAAAAGATGTTACCTCACCCACCTTGTCTCTCTACTGAGCCAAATTGTAACTTTTCATTCTGCCCAGAAACAGCAACACAGCTGCACTGCCCCAGGAACAGACCCCAGAACAAACTGCACCTCAGAGAGTCACAACTCCTCTCCTGGTCTTACTGGAAAGTTGGTGGGGTATCTACCCCGTTCAGGTTCTTATGATACACCCATGGTATCTGAGTGCCCACCTACTGTTCTATCTGTTATATACGGATATCAAAAATACACACGCAAAGAAACCACTGCTAGCTTTTATTTCACAATATTGCATTACAAAAACAATGTTCTAAACAGCTTACCTTCTAAGTACCAGTCAGGGAGATATTTGTGTGCGTGCGTGTGTGTGTGTGGTATTTTCCACATTTGAAGGTAAAATTAATCTCAGTAAAAAGAGCTTCAGGAGGTTAAAGAAAGCTTTGTTAATCCAGTAACTAGTTGTCATGATTCATATGTAATGCTACATAATTTTGTGCTCATTAAGCCCACCAAAGGAAATCACTGGGAAGGAGGATGAGGGGAGAGAACTGTTGTATCACTCTGTATGTACTAACTACATTACACTTGGCTTTTTAAGATAAGACTAGTCTTGCAGACAGAACTGTACCAGTGCAAAGAGAGAGACAGAATTAAGTTATAATCTACAGCTTGGATTTAAAAGAAAGTAAGTAACCTTAAGATTTTTTCCAGTTTCTCCTATCATCTATCATTCTCCACAATACAAGATACATTACCTCTAGGAACTTATTCATCTGTCAGAGGCTGGAAGATTCCAGTTCACTTAGATGGCACTTACACTCAATAATCAAGATCAGGGGGGTGAAACCTCTGAATGTTGCTTAGAATGCAGCAAAGAGAGAGGACGTTTCAAGCCTGCGACTGAACAGCTTCTGCAGACAATAAGTAACAGCAGCTTCAAAATCTTCAGAGAAGTCCCTGACTCCCACAGCAGAGATTGACTCAGTTGACAGACAGAGCTGTCAAGTTAGCTGCCAAAATGGATGCAACCACCTTTATGTTTCCCACATTATTCTGAGAGACACACTGGTGGGTTTGCTTTGTAAAATATTTGCGGCATTCTCAGATTTAGATAAATCACTCTACTTTTACATGTGCCTTTGCACAGACCACTGCTCGGAGCAGGGATATGCCCCTGTTTACTGTGGTACTTATTTAAGTAGATTGGGAAAGGTAGATGGCTCTGTACTGAGTGTTGCTTCAGGCGATTTCAAGTGTTTAACTGGCACGATGGATTGGGGGAGGCATAAGAGAAAAGCTAAGGATTCTATTCATTAGTGATATATGAGATTTGTAGGTTGGCTAGGACCACACAACAGAGTTATGCTGATTTGCCCTAGCTGAGGCTCTGATCCATAGTATTGCAAATCATTTGATGTAAGGATACAGATGGATAATACAGGTCAAGAAGATGAAAATTTACATAGCTATCAAGACAGCAACAAAAGAGAGAAATTCCAGTAAAAATATTCATGTGCAGAATTTGAGGAGGTCGTGCTGTCTCATTACACATCTGTCTTTGACGGAGCATTTGTGAAGAAGGACATTGAAAAGAAATTTGTAGCCAATTCCATCATTTTTGGGCACCACAGCCCAATGCCAATCCAAGGATTTAGCCAGACAAATGTTAAGTAGATTGTCCTGAATAATAAAAGCCTTTATTTAAGGTAGCTCAAGTAAATGAGTGTGTTAAAGAAGACATGGAAACTAAATAAATAACATCCCATTTGTTACACAAACAAAGTTAAGGGCATTCAGTGTTCAAACGGATACCCTATCCACAGCTTATAACCGCTGTCTTGCAATTGCGTAAGTAAAGGATGGAATGTGGGACACTATATTACATTTGAATTTTCAGGCTTTGGCTAGTCTTACTTTTCTAAACACTTAATTTTAATTTAACAACTTCCTGGCTTCTCACTGTATCAGGTTGGGCAAAACACTGAGCTGAGCAAAGTCTGCAATTGTGTCACGACGCTTCATTTCATTTCATTGCATTCCGAGGAGAGTCTGGACATCAGTGTATTGCTGGAAGGATGATGGTGCAGAGTCTAACTACTGATTTCCAGATCTTTATAAAAAAGTAAAACATATCAGTCAGATTCTATGTCTGTGGAACAGCCAATATAATAGGCTGGTAGACATAAAGAGCTGTCAGACCTGTAATCTGTAACGCTGATAAATTGTATAAGGCTGGATATTAAAAGGAAGAGTATTCTCCCTGCCTCTCTCAGCTGGTATAAAATCTCATTTTGGCAGAGGGCTAGCCACAAGGGTCAAATTAATCTCCCAGTAATTAACAATCTCTTTGTTCTGCAAACCATCTGGATAGTAATGTCTCATTTGATATAAGGATTACTATATATACCCTTTCCTCTGTGGAATCAGCAACTAGAATGAAGAATAAGGCCATGGCTATAGCACCAGGATTCCCTGACAGCTAGGCATGCCAAATCCCTCCTGGCATGGATTCACAGGATCTGTGCTATTATTAAGTAAGACTAATTATTTTATATTGCAGCAGCATCTAGGAACTCTAGTCTTGGAGCAAGGTTGCATCGTGCTAAGGGGCTGTACAAACACACAACACAAAGATGGTCCCTGCCCCCAGGTGCGTACAGCCCTGTTTCCTGGGAGTAATGTCTGTAGTGTGCCTGGTCCTCTGGACTCCAGCAAAAAAATGGATTACTTAACTGTAACTGTTGTTCCTCAAAATGTGATGCAGATACGTATTCCATGTGCGTGTGCTTGTGCACCATGCTCCAGAGCTGGAGAACTTTGCCTCGCAGGATCCATAGGGCCAGTACTCACACCCAGCACCCATAGCCTCCTTCCCCGGTCGTACAAGGGCAGTGCCTCACCGAACGTCAAGAGTACAGACTCTGATGCAGAGAGGACAGAGGGCAGGAATACCCATCCACATCACATCTGAAAGAACCACACAGTTACAGGTAGACAACATTTTTTTCTTCTTCGAGTAGATGTATTCCATGGGGGGAACTTGCAAACAGCACTCGCAGGAGGTGGGGCTTGGAGTCTATTTAAAGAAAGATTGCAGGATTGCCTTCCAAAACTTTGCATCTGATCTGGAGGCAGGCATAATGGTTTGCAAAAGTACGCCTGAGAACCAAGGGGCAGCCCTGCAAATGTCTAATATACAAACATCATTCAGAAATGCTATTGACATCTCTTGAGCTCTTGTGGAAGGAACTCATATTCCTTGAGGTGGCATAGCCCAGGCTATTTAGTATGCTCTCATGATATAGAAAGTTATCTATCTGGAGATTGAAGTGGTCTTTTGACAGACAGCCTTCATCTGACCCACGTATAAAACAAACAGATGAGGCGAGAAATTGAAAGGTTTAGTTCTAACCAGAAAGAAAGCTAGACACCTTCAGACACCCAGTGTGTGAAGAGGTGGCTTCTCTGAGATGGAAGCAGGTTAGGGAAGAACATGGGTAGATACATAACTTGTTTCAAGTGAAACTGAGAAACCACCTTAGGTAGAAACTTAGGGTGTGGCCTCAGTTACTCTGTCTCTGGAACGTAGTAAATAAGGAAGTTCTGCCATCCAAGCCTGCAACTCTCACACTCTCCTTGCAGATGTTATTACCACAAGGAAGGCAATTTTGCTGGCACAGAAGAGAGAAAGAAGAAAGTGCCAGAGGCTTGAACAGAAGTCCCATAAGCGCTGCTAAAACAGTATTAAGGTCCCACAAAGGAACGGCTTTTTAAGTGGTGGGTGGAGACAAGTGACTCCTTTTAAGTACCTCACTGTCATGGAGTTTGAAATCCTGATTTCCCACGGATAGGTGGATGAAATGCCAAAATAGTCATCAGGTGTATTCTTAATGAAACAAGTGCAAGACCAGAAAAGCGAAAGTGTAACAGGTACTCCAAGTTGCCCTGAATACGAGCCAGCATTGGTTGAACTCCCTGGGGTAACGAACATACCAAGAATCACTTCCATTTGGCTGAAAAGGCTCCCAACTCTTAAGGGACCGCTTCCCAACATCATTCCTCATCCTCATGTTGACTTAGATAATCAAGTAGGTGCAGTGTGAAATGAACATTAGAGTCCTCTGTGGACTTGCCCCTCAATAACCAATTGTGCAGCTATAGGAAGATATGAATTCCCCTCTACCTGAGGTATGCTGTTAGCAAAATCATGCCTTTGCTGAAAACATAGGGAGTGGAAGAGCAGCAGAAAGGCAACACGGTGCTCTAGTAAGCCATGACAAATCAGAGGAACTCCTGTGGCTACGGAGGATTACTGCATGGAAATAAGCACTGGTGGAGAGGAAGATTATTAGCAAGAAAGAGTCATCAGGAGAGAAGAAAGAGGCTGTTTGCTGTGCCAATGACGGATCCTGTCCTTGCACCACAGAATCAGCTGGGAAGAGCCCTGTAGGCCCGGGGGGAGCAGACTAAGTGCTCACTTGCAGCTGAGATGATATAGAAGTGGGAGTCACTGTCACAACTGGTGCTCTTGCTCTGGAGTTGGTCAAGAAGTGGGCCTGGAGACTAAGAAGCATCACATGGATTTCAGGGAGGAAAAAAGCAGGATAGCCTCAGGTAGCTCCCGCTCTTCCTGCAACTACCACTAGGCCTTCACTCATACAACACTATCGGCTTCCCAACAACTCTGCATGTTCATCTCAGCATAACACTACTCCCCGGCACACACTTAAAGAAGCCCAATTAAATTCACGCAGAAAAACGTCTTTAGCTTAGGGTCTGACTACACAGCAGCTGGGAGAGTGCCTCCCAGCCGAGATAAACAGGCACAAGCTAACTCTACTCAGGCTGGCACACTACAAATAGAAGATTGTGGCACAAACAATGCAAGTCCACCCACCCGCTGCCCCTGGGTCTGTAGCTGGGTCAGGTAGCTAGCCTGTTTTTAGAGCACTAACCCAAGCAGACTTAGTGCATCTCTGTCTACCCTGGCTGAAAGGCATGCTCCCAGTTGCACTATAGACATACCTTACAGATAAAGTTGTTCAAGTGGATGTCCTACGAACATGATCACTAAACACAGGGAAATCACCAGTGAAGATGACATTAACTTTCAGACCAACCTCAATTCACATTCTTTACCACCCAAGCATCTCAATGTTCAAATCTACTCAGATTACTTATCACTACAACAAACTGCTTTTCCATTCCCGCATTCCTCCACCACCCCTGTGTTCTCACACTCATGTGAGACCACCTTAACTCTGAAGGCTAGGTAGTAATAACAGAACATACACTTTTGATATTGGTGAGGCCGCATTTGGAGTATTGTGTCCAGTTTTGGGCCCCCCACTGCAAAAAGGATGTGGACAAGTTGGAGAGAGTCCAGCGGAGGGCAACAAATATGATTAGGGGGCTGGAGCACAAGACTTATGAGGAGAAGCTGAAAGAACTAGGCCTGTTTAGCCTGCAGAAGAGAAGAATGAGGGGGGATTTGATAGCAGCCTTTAACTACATGAAAGGGAGGATGGAGCTAGGTTGTTTTCAGTGGTGGCAGATGATGGAACAGGGGCAACGGTCTCAATTTGCAGTGGAGAGGTCTAGGTTGGACATTAGGAAAAAGTTTTTCACTAGGAGGGTGGTGAAACACTGGAATGGGTTACCTAGGGAGGTGGTGGCATCTCCATCTTTAGAGGTTTTTAAACTGCGGCTTGACAAAACCCTCGCTGGGATTATTTAGCTGAGGATAGTCCTGCTTTGAGCAGGGGTTTGGACTAGATGACTTCCTGAGGTCTTTTCCAACTCTAATATTTTATGATTCTACACTTTTGAAATAAGAGCTTCTCAGCTCAATTATATCTTTCCGTGTGTTTTTGTATACACATGTATGTGATTTTTGTCCTAGTTCTCAGACACACAGGCTTTGAAGTGAAAACAAGCTATATTTGTATAACTGAGGTAAAAATTCTGCCTTGATTTTGTTCTTTGTTTTATAGTATTCTGAGTCATTTCTGTGAGGGCAGCTTTGTAAATTTGCTGCTGTTTTCTTTGTTACTGGATGTGAGATGTTTGAACTTCTTACTATAGAAGGAGAAATTCAACACAACACCCCTTTGTGTAAGTGAGGGAGTTTGTCTGACTGCCCTTGACTATTTAGATGCCAAATTATATACATAAAGTGTATTGATTTGCTCTAAGATATTTCATTTACTTTGTGTTCAGAATGTTCATGATATTCATTGTGAGCTCTCCCATTCTGACTCATTCCATTCTCTAATCTATTTCTGACACCGAGCCTAGTAGCCATCAGAGATTGCCTTTGTTGTGGTTTGTTTGTTTTCTGCTATAATTTTAGAAACATTTGCTTATGGGTTATATTGTTATATATCTATTATATATATGTAGTTCTTCATGAATTTAGGAATACGAACATTTTTGTTGCTAAATTCTTGAATAAATATAAATAGATAGCAATATGATCCATAAGCGATTTCTAAAATTATGGGATGGGTGGGGAGGAAGTTCTGGCTAGGACCAGTAGGAGAAGAACCAAAATACTATGACAAAGGATGTTCTAGCAACAGACAACAAGGATGAAATGTTGGAAATCTCATGTGAACTTGTTCCAAGGAAGGGGCTGTAGTGTAGATATTTATCTGCTGTCATGGGACCACATTTGGGTTTATGGGACTCCACACACAGTCATAGCAGAATTCCTATGTGGACTGCTATGCAGAATCAGAGTTGTGCAAGCCTAAGCATTCCCAGTCATTAAGATAAGCATCCAAACAAACTGAAACTGAGGGCTAGATCATACCACTGTCTTAATCAGCGAAGCAGACAGCGCCCTTTCTTGGCCTCTGGTGATAGCAGGATGCAAGTCTGGTGCAGGATGCAGGCTCTTCTTTCTGGATACTCTCCCCTAACAGCCAGTAGATGGAAGGGAGAGAGGAGTGGGTGGAAGCTTGACTCTGCCCCTGTCTTCTCCTGACAGTGTAGCTGGCCAGATGAGAGGCAGGAAGAAAGATGCACCCTTTTAGGGGCTGCAGTAATTTACATCCCCCCTAAAAGCCAGAAAGGGTCAGGGAGGGGTAAATAAGTTACTTTCTGGGGCTGCAACTGGGGTGGATCAGTTATGCCCCAGTTACTACTCAGAGCTGAAATGACACTAAATCTTTAGAGGCACAGCTATTGTTCATGAAACCCTGGCTATAAACTCAGTCCTACCTGAGCTGGGAATCACATGCTCAGCTACACGTGTAGACACAGCACCAGAAGAACTTCACTAGTTCAGTAAGCACATTTCCTGAAATAACATTTGCCTACAGAAGATTTTTATTTTTTTGAATTTGCCAGATGAGTTAGATGTTTTTACACAAGAACCTGACCATGAATAAATGGAGGGATCAATGTGAATCCACAGAGTAGAAATTGTTATCGCTAATGAAATGAAGCAGTAGCTTTACAAGGTCTTAGAAAAGACTGTGTCTTTTTAAAATGTTTTGCTCTTCAGCTGTTACCAATGCTAGGCCTCAATGAGGCAAATTACAATGACCACCACCATTATGAAAGACACATTCTCTTTGCTGACTAAGGCAGAATTTTTTTTTTTTAATAATACTCATGAAAATCCCTGTAAACCAAAATCCAACTGTGAAATTATGAATACAAAGTTTGCTGTTGTCCTAAATAGTGCACATGCTATATGCTGCTATTTGTTCGACATCCTTTTGGGGGAAAGTTGCTCCAGGTTTTTCATTTAATCAAATACTTTTGGTTGATATGCAAATCTTTCTTAAGCTATGAAAAGGTCCAAAGTTTGCTATTTGCAGATGTTTTCGTGAAGTGTGGTATGTATGAGCTGTGTATAGAGCTGGACAAAACTTTTTAGATGAACGGTTTGTTTGCCTGAAAAATGTAGTTTTTGTTAACCCAAAATGATTTGTGAATTTGACACAAATCGGCCATATAGTTTTGGCCCAAAACTAGGGGGGGAGAGAGCAGAGGAGGTCATTAGAGTATGTGGGAGACCAGTGTTCCAATCCTCCCACTGTCTGAGGTGGATTCACAACTTTTAAAAACCAGTTATTCACTCAACTCCAACTGTGTACAGCAGGTTGGAGAATAATGAACCTTTGGCTCTGTGTCTCCACTTTAAATCCAGTTTCTGACCCTTTGTTGGAGACTGTTGGTCTTTGAACTCGTTAGGACAGGGGTCAGCTTATTATAATTATTTAGTACTTGTACCGCAACAGCGCCTGGGGCCCAGTCATGGTTCAGGGTCATGTTGTGTGAGACACTATGCAAACACACAAAAGAGTAGTCTATCCTTGCTCCAAAAAGCTGATATTCTAAGTAAAAGATGAAAGACAGCTAAATATCACAGACAGAGGACTGCAAAGAAACAAAGTTTTGGTTTTTTTAGCTTTACCTTTTAAATAACTAATCTTTTAATTTATTTATTTATTTTTAAATATACCTGTTTTCATCATGAACACATCTGTGTACCTGAAATAGCAATTTTTTACCTGGAATATTTTGGGTTAGATGATATATTTCCCCAACCCCAAGCAAGCATTTCAAAAGCATGAGGTAGGCTGTTAAAAAAAAAAAAAAAAGAAAATGACCAGGATGGCTCCAAAATCACGAGATTATTTTAAAAAAGTGGGGAGGGCGATTCTTTTTCTTTGTCTATTGGTTTTGGAACATTTATGTAATACCCCTGCCATGTTTTCAAGCTTTTTTGCTCCATTTACCATGCAAGAACTCAAAATGGTTTACAGATATTAAAGAAATAAGTTGCACAATGTTCCTGTGAGGTAGAAACATTGGGCCAATGAGAACTGCTGAGTGCTGGGCACTTTTGAAAATCAAGTAATTTATTCAGATGCCTAAATATGGATATAAAAACCTGACTTCTGGCTCTTATTTTTAAAATTTGGCCATTTGTCTTCATTGTACAGGGGCAGGAGAGTGACAGGCATAGAGATGTTAAGTGACTTGCCAAAGGCCACATCAGAAATTCATGGCACAGCCAGGAACATAAGCCAGATCTCCAAACCAACAAAAGCAACCACACCCACATATAAAGACCTGTTGCAAGAAGCAGACCTTTTTCACTAGTGAGGTCAGTGCATTTCATTCCAGCTGAGACCAAATAACGTGGAAGTGATTTTTAATATAACTAAAAGCAAGGCAAGAAATATTATATAATTTAATTTGATTTAATTTTTTAAGAAGATTTTCCTGGAGTAGTTGGAAGAATACCAGCACAGAATGCAGCACTCAGTGCCACACAGTATAAATAATGCTAGGTGAAAATATAACAATTGCTCCATCTCAACTATCCCAGAGCAGTGTTAAAAATACTGTAAGACTGTCATGCTTGTCAGGGAAACACGTTTCCACACAAAGTAGTGCTAGCAGAAGTGTGTATCAGTTGATTAGGTCAATTTTTTCTTGAGTTTGATATAAACAGTTTTACAGTATCTGCATAAGCTAGCAACGTTTTCCTCTCCTTCGGCAGTTATGTAATTTCACACTTACCAAATAAAATGCCCAAAGTGTGTCTCAAATTCAGCTGCAGCTGCTCTGCCATGATGATCAAAATAACAAATTAAAATGCATAATGAGACAGCTTAGCTAAATTGCACTGGTATCTGCTCTGCTTCCTCCAGCTGTTGTGACTGACTTGCATGACTGAAACATGGAAGAGCAAATTTGGGACTTTTACAGCTCTCTTTTTGTGGCCTATGCATCAATACATGTGTGGGGAGGGGAAGAGGAGACAGGGACAGGAGGGCAAATGGCCAGAGAAAAGTACAAGAAGGGCAAAAAAAGGAGTAAAAATGATGCCTCTGTCTGTGTGGAAACAAACTGGGGGGGGCAGGGGAGACTAACCCCAGTAATCAAGAATAAAACTGGAGAAGGATCTTGTAGGTCATAATGGACTTCAGACAGAACAAGTTGTAGCCCAACATCCAATCTGCTTCAGCAGCAACAGTGGGAACTACAATTTGTGGGCTACAAACCACAGCATGTTGGGATTGCTTCCAGGTTCCTGCCAGGAAGTCCCTGAACCGTTGTAGCAGGAAGTTTCAGCACTGACTGAAGCTGGGAGCACGAGGCAAGTAAGCAGAGAGGAGGTTGCTGGACTGTAACCCTGTTCTGTTTCTTTACAGAATTAAACTTTGTTCCTGGTGGATGGTCTGAGGATCTGGTCTGAGGTGACACACACTGACCCACAAGGCAGAGCACGCAGAGGAGCCTCAGGCCCAGTTACTCAAAGTTGTGTAAAAAGCCACAAGACAGGCGTACCCTCTCTTGAACAAACTCCTACTGGGCCAGTGAGCAGAAGGGGGGCTACAAATTAATGAGTGACTAAGAGATCTTTGATCCAGTGAACCCAATGAATTGTTTGTTTGGTGGATATAAAGAGGAACAACAGGAACAAAGTAAGAGGCAAAAAGTCTGGAAAAAAAAGTTTGGAAGGAGAGGAAAGAGACCAAAAAGGGGCTCCTAAAAAAAGAAAAAACAAAATGCTTGGAAAAATCACTCAGAGGCCAAAATGTGGTTGCAGAAATTGTAATAATAGAAGGAAATCGCACCACAAAGACGTGAAGTAAAGAAGCAGCTAGAGAAGAACGGAGGTTGTATTTAACCAAATGACTACATTTACAAATAAAACAGATATGATCAGAGAGAGGAAAAAACAGACAAAAGGGAGGAAGAGAATAAAAATAGCCCAAAGAACCTGTGGATAAGGAAAGAAGAGGCAAGCCTCACCATGACACAGAAATGAATATTAAGGAGCTGTAGTAACAGGTATCAGGCTGAAGCTATGGCTACACTACAGCTTAAGTTGACTTAAGTTATGTTGCTCGGGGGTGTGAATGAACCACTCTCTGAATGACATCACTTATGCCGGTTTAAGCACCAGTGTGAGCTCCGCTGTGTCAGCAGGAGAGATCTCCTCTAGAGAGCTTACAACAGTGCAGCTGTGCCACTGTAATATCTCTAGTGTTCTCATAGTCTACGAAAAGTGTTAAGGATCTCCCCTGGGTTAATGATTTTGGGCCAGGTCTTCATGCATGGTTAAATTCCTTTTGTGTCTCTGGAGTAGGAGAAGTGGAAAGGAGGTTCACAGTGGCTGAGACAAAGAAGCCAAGGATTCCTGCAGCCCAGTGATCCACAGGATCAGGGAAGCAGAAAGGTGGTTTAAGACTAGAGCTACCTTCCCCTTACGTTACAGTTGAGGATTTAGCCCTGTGTACTACCAACTGCGTTCAAAGCCAAACTCCAAATTCATAAAGAAAGAATAAAAAAGATAAGGAGAATCTTTTGGGTGGGTTGAAAATTACTGCTCATAGCCACAGCAAAGAGTGCTCTGTATAGTTTTACATTTACCCTGTAAAGAAAGTTGGAACGTATACATGAAGTAAGTGAAACAGAACACATTTCTTAATTAATTCTTCAGTAATTCCTCTGAAGCCCATGGTTATACTTCCCATTTACACCAGTGTAATTCAAATCAGAATTTGGCCTATAATCTTTCTGTGTTCCACTAGACATGGTTTGATCTACCTTATTAGTGGGTCTTTGAAGGTATGTTCCTAATTGGGAATCTATTGATTAATTAAAGGCATATTTAATTTGCAAATATTCAGGACAAATATTATATATCAGTGATTAATGGTGGCTATATGGGTTAGATTTACAAAAGAATTTAGGTGCCCGACTACCACTTTAGGCAACTAAATCCAACATTTAATCAGCACTGGCATTTGTTGTCAGTAAATTAGGCCGTGCGTGGTGGTGAGAGTTTCCCCTCTAGATGTGAATTTCCCTCGGGATGCTGTGTCAGCTTCTGCAGCTAGCTGACTCCACAGGCCTCATTAGCACTACCCATAAATTATCACAGACTCGAATAAGTGTCGAAGGCACTTGGCCAGGTTTATTGCAAGCAAAGCATGGTGCTGGTGTCCCATAGGAGCATTAAGACATGTATGCTCGTCACAATGGACTGGCTCAGTTAACGGTGGACTTTCCATTATCCGCTAGGCTGGACAAAGATGCTTTTGCTGGGAGCCTTCTCTTATACCCGGATACCGACAAGTTTCACACTGTATCTCTGACATCGGTGATTGTTCCATATCTTGTCTTTCAATCTAGCACACCATTTTCCTCCATCATCCTGTCTCTTCTATCTTAGGGTCGGGATGTTTCTGTACTGTCCTCCCTGATTGTGTTTGTGCACTACTATATCTTGGAGAGAGACTGTTCTGCCTCCCTAGTTTGTATTTCTGTTTGGGGAGCATTTGTACAGTCTCCTGGGACTGTATTTCTGCAATCACCATGTATTGGGGGAGTTAGGACTACTATTGGTTTTAACAATACTGTTTTTATGTTTCTGCTCCCTAGGAATGCTAATGCATTTTCTGTCAAATTCCTGTGAACTGGCAGACAGGTTCACAGCTTGAGTTCTGCTAACCAAAACAGGGCTTCACTGCTACTTTGTTTCAGGCCTCAAGCCTGACCTGTTTTACTAGGCCTTGTGTCTCAAGCTCACGCTTTCTACTACAGCATTCACAAACTCCCTGCCTCATCTGCCACCTAATTCCTAAAATTCTCTACATGTCTATGTTTTGGCAGCTGGGCCTTTGCCCTGATGCCTCAATCCTGACCTCTTCTGGTGACTATCTTACATCTAAGCCCAAGCAGGATCCTCAAAGTAGGTGTTGTCCAGCTGTCTTGCCTGTGGGATTCAATCTAGTGGGCATGTTCAGAGCACACTTAACTCCACTAACACCCTAACCATTGCACTATGGGATCTTCTGGTGTGGAGTTCTCTCAATATCTCATGTTGTGGCTGTTCCAGTGTGTATAGAATACTTAAATAATGTACATGTCCACTGGGCCAAAAATAATGTGAGAATGACTCTACAGCGCAGTGCTCAGGGCACTCACTGGACAGATGGGAAACATGTTCAAATCTCTCCTCCACATCAGACTGGGTGGGGGGGGAAATTAAGCAAGGATCTCCCAGGAGATCACTGGGCTAATGGTTATAAGGAAGGCCTTTCTTCCCATTGCCATTTAGGTATGTGCTTTTTTATGCAAGAAACAGCTTAGATACCTGACTCCATGAGAAGGGTGAGGCTTAAGATGAACCCTTCTCCTTGGAATCCACTATAGGCTAGTTTAGGAGCTCCCTACTCAGCTTGCTGGCTTTTGTGGATCCCAGTCTCACAGGTCTACCTTTCTCTATGCTTTGTATGTGAGGCCTAGGCATCCTACTGAAGGTTTGTGGACTCCACTGGGTTGCATGGGGCCTAAAAGTTAGGTACTGCAGTACTGAGCATTGTAGTGCCTAAATCGGTTTGTGAATTGAGCCTTACCTGACCAATACTGGGTTTGCAGTGATCCAACCTGTCCTCTCAATAAACACCTACCAAGCCCTGACATTGGTCCACCTTAAAATGGACCCCAACATCACCAATGAGAAACCTCAAGCTTAAAAAGGAATAAGACTTTCTTATCACCATCCCTGACAAACAATACAGCAAAATATTGCAAGCTCCTCACATCTTGACACAAGATGCCAAATAGCATCAAAGCACTCCACAGCAAACAAACCAGCATGCTTCTTAACAGGTGTCCTGACAGACAGTGATTGATGCTGGCAATGTGAAGTGACCAGTGTGTCATTACGAGTACACATACTATTCACATCTCTGAGTATGCCACCACTACATAAGAGGTCTTCCAGGATAAACGTCCCCAAAAATCGTCACGTCTCAGACCTCGCAAAACTAATAGCATTCTGGATATTTCCTTTCTCTTCCAGATAGTTGATTACTACCCTCTGGTGTTTCCAATGTATTTGGTTACATTTTTTAGCAGAACCCACACATTGAAAACCTTTAATCTCAGACTGCATTTTTGGAGGCGTTTATATACCACATAAACAACAATTTAGCAAGTAGTCTGTGGGGATTTGCTTGACACCCTAAAAAAAGTCATCACACAAAGTTAGTCCTTATGGAGAAATAGAAATCTTTTGTGTGTCTATGGACTGGAGTTGCCCCTGGAACATATTGTTATCCGACATACGTGTGTCATCCAAACTCTCTGCCATTAATTTGCCTTTCACTGAAGTCTGTGGGAACTTTGAAACAAATACCATTAAATTGTATTTATATAGCGCTTGTGTGAATAAACCCAGAGTGCTTATCAAATGCCTATAAGCCCTGTATATTTAATGAGATGGTCAGAAAATGTTACATACAACCTGATGCACTTTGGGTTATGTATTTCTCTTTCTCTTATAAATATACTCAAGATCCTTTGCATATTGTTATAGCAATTAAGAAAAAAATCATCAGAAATTAGAGATAGGGAAGAAAAAAAAAAAACCATTGTCATCTAGTTCATCCCCCTGCCAGTGCATGGTTGTTAGCTACAATAGATTTTCTAGTACTTTGCCTTGATTAATGGTGTCTTCTGTTGTGGCTTTTGTGCTACCATCATTCATTTCCTTTATTGAGGAAGACAAAGGTGTTCACATTTTATTGGCATTTAATGTTTATATTGCAAATGGTTGGAATAACTTTCCACATCTGCATGAGTTTCTCTGCACTTGTAACAAAGACTGTAGTGCAGGTGAGTGGTTTTAAAGTTTCGTTAGTTTTGTTTATTGCATTCTTCATTTACCCTGTTCTCTTGCCTACATTAAACCCCATTTTCAAACTCCGCCACTGATTGCAGTGGGGCTAGGATTTCACCCTCTCTGTGTTGTTTGACTCCAGTTCAACAAGGTACTTACATGTGTGTCACTTTAAGCAGTCAAATGCTACCCACCACCTTTAAGTAACACATATATTTGAGTACCTCGTTGAAGTTGGGCCCACATGTGTGCCTGAATCCCCATTAAGCCCCATCTGCAGTGGAGTAATTCATCATTTCTTCTAACTTCCCCTGTTTCTGAGAGTTGTATTCCTAATAGTGTATTTGAAATCAGAGCTTTGTTAACAGTGCTGTATTGCTCTACATCTTCCAGGGCACTGAAATAAAACTAATTCTGGAGGGTTCTATTATTTATATGCAATTTTTTGCATGTTTGCTCAATGCCCTCAGCGTCTTCAGCTGTTTCATTAGGTTGTGCCCAATATCTATCCATGTAAATAACCTCAAAGTCTTTAATATATTTATCCTCACAACACCCTGTTGAGGTGGGGAAATGATATTTGTCCCATTTTACAAATGAGGAACTGAGGAACAAAGCCCCAGATTTTAACGGGGTTTAAATTGATTTCAGGGGGAGTTGGGCACCAAAATATCTTTACAAATTTGGCCCAGACATACAAAAGTCCAGATCCACAAAGGGACATGGGTGTTGACATGCTGAGCATTGCAGTACCTAACTTTCAGGTAACTAGATAATCACAGGACCAACACTGAGATCCACCAAGCCTGAGATAGGTGCAGAGACTCCCTAAACAATGAATGGGGAAAGACAACATGCATTTCACAAAAGCCAGCACACTAGGCGGGGCAACTGCCTAAGCTAGCCAATGGCAGACGTTAATGGGGGTGGGGCAGTCCTAGTTCTTCCTCTCTCATGAAGATAGGCATTTAGGTCCAGGCTGCAAGGAGGCAGCTAGTTCTGTTAGTAATGCGAGAACTGAAGGAAGATAGGTATGTAAGGCCTGAAACAGAACAGCTGCAAGAAGGCAAGGAGAACCTCACTTATAACCTTTAGCCTAGTGGGTGGGGCACTGATATGACAGGATTACCTGTGTCTAGTTGGATCGGCCTCTGCGCGGTGGGAGCCATATTTGTTTAAAGATTATTAATATGTATGTTTGTTTATTCCAAATATATAAATACCTAATGGCAGGTTATTATTGTACATGTGGAAGGCCAGATGTCTTCCTCTTGCTAATGAGGCCTTGAAAAGATAAGGAAGGAACAAGCGGGGGTTGGGATGGAGGCCCTGGCCAGGCTCCCGTCCGGACCCCCCTCCATGAGGACCAGATGTTCACCAGATGTTCCGCATATAGTCACGTATATTTGTTTATTTCACTCTATAAAAGCTGGACCCGCTTGTGGAGAATTTGGAGACCTCACCTACGGGTGGATGCACCGTGTAGGACTTCCCAATTGCCGGGACGGGCTCTCCAAATCCTCGCTGCAACCGGGGCTCCCCAGTGACTGCGGATCTGGATGATGGTAACGTATTATTAGGGCAACTGGTGATGTATCTTTCTTAATCACTATAGCTAATCTTATGTAGTAATGATTAGGTGCATTACTTTATTTTTCCTTCTATCTTATAGTATATTAAGTTTACTCTGTCGCTTAAATATATTATCTCATTTTCTGTATTATCTAGAAATAGATAGTAAATTAACCTGCTCCTTTTATTGGTGTCTGTGTCCTTTCTGTTGACCCCGTCAATTAGCAAATCAGGCACTCATTCGGCATGTGGGAGACCCCCCATTTCAAGAGTGAAGGAAGAGATTTGAACAGGAATCTGCCACCTCTCAGCTAAGTGCCCTAACCACCAGTCATTCTTATTTGTCCATTGGCTAATTAGTATTTAATTAAGAACATGAGAATGACCATGCTGGGTCAGACCAATGGTCCATCTAGGCCAGTATCCTGTCTTCTGACAATGGCCAGAGCCAGATGCGTCAAAGGGAGTGAACAGAACAGAGCAATTATCAATTGATTCATCCCCTGTGCTTCTGGCAGTCAGAGATTTATGGAGCATGTGGTCACATCCCTGACTACCTTGGCTAACAGTCATCGATGGACCTATCCTCCATGAATTTATCTAATTCTTTTATGAACCCAGTTATACATTTGGCCTTCACAACATCCCACAGCAATGAGTTCCACAGGTTGATGGCACGTTGCATGAATAAGCACTTATGTTTATTTTAAGCCTACTTCCTATTAATTTCATTGGATGACGCCTGATGCATGTGTTATATGAAGGGGAAAATATCAGCTCCTTATTCATTTTCTCCACACCATTCATGATTTTATAGACCTTTATCATAGTATCCCTCTGTCATCTCTTTTCTAAAATAAACAGCCCCTGTCTTTTTAAATCTGTCCTCCTATGGAAGCTGTTCCATATCCCCAAATCATTTTGTTTTCCTTCTTTTCCAATTCTAACATATCTTTTTTGAGATGGAGCAACCAGAATGCATACAGTATTCAAAGACATACTATAGATCTATACAGTGATATTATAATATTTTCTGTCTTCTGATCGATCCCTTCTAGTGGTTTCAAACATTTTTTTTTGACTGCCATTGCACATTGAGCAGATGTTTTCAAAGAACCATTCAAATGACTCCAAGATGTCTTTCTTGAGCAGTAACAGCTAATTTAAATCCCATCATTTTGTATGTATAGTTGGGATTATGTTTTCCAGTGTGCATTACTTTGCATTTATCAAAATTGAACTTCATCTGTCATTTTGTTGCGCAGTTACCCTGTGTGGCGAGATCCCTTTGAAACTCATCACAGGCAGCTTTGGATTTAACTACTTTGAATAATTTTATATCATCTGCAAAGTTTGCTACCTCACTGTTTGCCCCCTTTCCTAGAACATTTATTGATATATCCCAGAACAGATCCTTGGGAGACCCTGCTGTTTACCCCTTTCTACTGTGAAAACTGAATTTATTCTTATTTGTTTCCTATCTTTTAACTAATTACTGATCCTTGAGAGGACCTTCCCTCTTATCCCATTATGCTTATTTTGCTTAACAGCCTTTGGTGTGGGACCTTGTCAAAGGCTTTCTGAAAGTTCAAGTACAATATATCAGCTAGATAAGCCTTATCCACATGCTTGGTGACCCCCTCAAAGAATTCTAATAGAGTGATGAGCTATGATTTCCCTTTACAAAAGCTGTCTCCCACCCCAGCCCAGGTGTTTTCTGTGAACTCATCTGAGGGGCACATACTGAACAGGTTCCCCACACACAATTTAGGCAGCTGAACACCTATCTTCCCCTGTTTTGTGCATTGCTTTAGGGATCAGGTGCAAGACAGGTGTCTGGATGCCTACTGAGAGGCATCTGTGCACTTGCCCAAGTGCAAAAATTATGAGATTAGGCAGCAGCCAAGCAGGGGTTATGGATTGCAGTGGTGCCTAAAGATGGGATTTAGGCACATAAGTATCTTCATGGATTGCTCCCTAAGCGACTCACCTGAAGTCACACTGGGAGCCAGTGGCAGAGATGAAAAATGAACCTGGTTCTCCCAAATCTGAGGATAGTGTCCTAGCCAGTGGACATTCCTTCCTCTCAAATATCAAACAACATTTTAGAGTTCAAATCCTAGTTATTGTGGAGATTATTAAATACATAACTATTTGACAGTGTCCATTATCAACTTTTGATACTGTGATCCAGAGGTGGTGACAAATATAAGCAACTGAAAATAGAGCAAGCTTGTTTGATCTTGAACCTCATGTATAAATTTATATCTCAGGAGATCTCGGACATATAGCAGTTACCAGTAGCATGTAGTGTCTGGATGGAAGATGAACATAAATTTAACAGCAACTACTTCTTGACTTTTTCATAGTAGCTGGATTAATATAAGGTAAAGTTTTCCTTTCCAATGCAACTTCACTACACTCACTGTGGTTGTACTAACGGAACTGAGAGAATATTTGGGCCACAATATTTAACAGAATTTTCTACAAGCAGAATTTTCTAGAACCAGTGACTCTTCCTAATTTTTGTTTTCACTGTGTCTTATACCACCTTTTTGTGCCAGTTCAAATACTTTGGACTAAATTTTCAGAAAATGAATAGTGATTTTGGGGGCCTCACTCTTTGGGTGCCAAACCTGAGACACCTTAAAAAGAACCTGATTTTGAGAAATTGCTGAGTGCTTGTCCTCTGAAAATCATGGTCCGCTGTTTTGAAAGCTGACTGGACACTGAGGCCATTCAGGGGGAATCCATGAAGATACTTCGGCACCTTAGTCTCATTTTTAGGCACCACTGTGACCCACAAACCTTCTGCTCAGCTGCTGCCTAATCCTCTAGGTGCCTCACTCAGTGCCTATGTTTTTTCACTGCCTCACTCTAGGCACCCAGCTCCTGACAGAGCATGCACATTGCTGCCTCACTCTTACCATCTCGATGCCCACCTCCTGCCTAAGCATCAGAGCAATTCACAAACTAAGTGAGATAGGGCCCCTCAGGCGAGTTTGCACAGAACTGTTATACAGAACATAATGTTTAGCCCAGTGATTAGGGATATTCACACAGGATGTGGGAGACTCCCAATTCAAATCTCCCTTCCCAACATCTCAGATGTTGACCTCTAGGCTATAGAGTCATTCTAATTCTTTGACTGGCCCAATGAATATTTAACTATTCCGTTGCTTAATTAAAGAAGAACAGCTTCAATGAGAGAGGCTGAGGGAGACCCATATCAGAATATTCCATAGTCCAGCAGTCCGGGCACTCAGCTGAGAGATGTCAGATCCCTATGCAAATCACTTCTTCCTCTTTCAGGACTTGAAACAGATCTCCCACATTCTGGATGAGTTTCCTATTCACTAGGCTAAAGATAATAAGGGAGGTCATCCTCCTTCCCACTCCATTTTGTTTTGGGTCCTGCATGTAATTTAGGGGGCAGAGTGCCAACCTCCTCCCAGTTCATGAATTATTAGCAGACCTCGGTTCTTCTGTAAAGCCTGGATTTAATCACTTATGTCAGAGAGAGGCAGGATTTAGCACATAAGGTGGTCAGCATCTCCCATTGGAGAGCTTAAGTGGCTCCTTCCCTAAAGTGCTGGCTTTGTGGATCACAGTTTAAGGTGCCCATCTCTCCCTATTCATTGTACAGGGAGCCTAAATGCCTAACTCAGGCTCTATGGATCACAGTGTTGTTCCTGTGGTTTTTCTAGGTACCTAAAAGAAAGTTGCCAGGCCACTCAGCATTGCACTGCCTAAGTGGATTACAGCCTTAGTCAATCGACATTCATCTTCCCTCAATTTCACCCCTGCTTTATGTTTGGGGAGAAGGGCAGTTTGTAGCAGTGTGACTGGATAGCTGAATGTTTTAGGACTGCCTCTGGATTTCTTTCAAATTGGGCAATTAAGGCCTAATTGTATTTATTAATTATTAACTGTAACATTTAAAGACAACCCAGTCAGGCATATATGTGAAAGAGACAAAAAGACAGCCTTTGCCTTCAGACCGATGTCCCAGGACTCTGTGTTCATGTGGTCTGCCCATATAGATAGAGCCAGCCAAAACTCAGAATTTATATTCCGTGAGAAATTTCAGCGTTTTGAAGATTGGTTTCATTCCAAATCTGAACAAAAGCCAGATGTTTAGAAGTTTATCAGAAACTAGAATTTTAAAAGAATAAAAGTTGTTTCAGAAACAAATCAACACCTTGTGTTTCTGAAAACAGATTTGCTCCTAGGAAGCAAGTGGTGGGGCTGCCCCAGAATTGTGGATCCTCAGCACCCAGGCAGTCTTCTTGGCTCAATTCCCCCCAGCTGTATGGTTCTGCCACAACCCTTCTTTTGACTCAGTGGAAGTTTGCCATACTGAACTTGTTCTTGCAAGAAATTTCAGGTTCAGTGAGCTGGCATTTTCCAATGAAATGGTTTTGTCAGAAAGTTTCTGATCAACTCTATACACTTGTTGGATTAGGATCAGGGCCTAATCAATTATTTAAATAACTAATATAAATAAATAGCATACATAACAGCTTGGAGATGGAAGTCATTTAGAGTTGTACTGAAAGTGAGTTTGGCATTGCATGATAATATATGAATTTTATATACACTTCCCTGTTGTAGTTATCAGTGATGATAGCACTCAAAGGAAGTTCTGAAGTAGAGACAGCTGGGTTCGGGTGGTTTTATTTATTTAAACCAGGCTGATGTTCAATTTTTAAATTGGAGCTTTGCAAGCACAATCTCCATCTCTCAATCGCAGCAGGTTGCTTCGCCAAAAATAGTCTCTAGATCTTGATGATCTGTGACAAGAATAAGGATAGCAACAAACAAAAAGAAACATTCTCCTAAAGCCCATCATTCCATGCTACTCAGGGCTTAGGCTTCCTTTTCTAGATGTTATTTATTTATTTATGTTGGGTCTCTAGCCACAGCTCAAAATTTAAGAGAAAAATCTAAAAATGCATCAGCACGGTATTTCAAATCATCCCATTTTCAATAAGTATTTTCCCATGAAAGGACTCTCCCACACACAAATAGCATGTCAGCTAGCCCTATCACATAACACTTGCCTTCTGCCCCTCTAAATTGTCTCTTAATCCCTTGAGAATATTTTCCCCTACACCTCTGATATTTACTTTTTCTTTAGAATAATGTTGGGCTGTTATGATTTCTAAACCCACTGGGTTTTCAGCTGAGTTTCAAATGGCAGAGTTTGCCTGAAAACAGCACCGTGTTAGCAAGTGTTGATTCCATTGGAAGGTGTTAAATGGATGTTGCTGATTCACTGGTGCAGCTGTCACATCTTCCCTCCTAGATATAAGGAAGCTGGACTATACCAGAATATAAGGGAACTCCAGGACACAGTAGGACCCCAACATTCAGGTAAACATATCTTAGGCTATGTCTAAACTACCAGGGCTACAGTGGCACAGCTGCACTTACTGCAGCAACAGAAAACCAAAAACAAACAAAAAAACTTCTCACTGCGGCAAGCCCACATCCTGGAGAGGCAATAACTCCATCCAAAGATGAGTTTTTCTGTTAGCCTAGTGGTGCCTATAGCAGGGCTTAGGTCAGCTTCCCTACATCTTTCCGAGGTATTCATTTTTTCATACCCCTGAGTGACGTAGCGAGGTCAACCTAAGTTTTAGGTGTAGACCAGACCTTAGGCTGGGGTAAAATAAACAGAGAAATAGCTAAAGCCTGAGGAGGCTTGAGCTGGAGTTTCAGAAGAACAAGGATGGGAATACCTTTTGTTTAATAAACTAGACCCTAAGGGAGATGGCTTTATTTTGACTACAAGAGGATGTTGGTTTTTAAGAGTGAGGTGCGGATGTCACCTATTTCAGTATTCTGTTAATTCGTTTGCTAATTCAGGATCAACAATTGGCACAATAGTGTTAGAAACCAATTGATAGCACCAAATAATCTCTTACAAGAGAATCGTTCAAATGCTAAATTCTAGTTTCATTGTTGGAGAGCTTAAGCGTGGAAAAAAAAGTTAAGGAGCATATCAAGGAGTCAAGCTAAGAAGTTGATGTTTGCACTTCCTCCCCCTCCATCTTTTACTACAGCTGATTTTTCATAACTTATCATCTTTGACTCAGGTTAAATGCTTTTTGAAAAATGAATATTTAAAAAAACGTATGGATTCCTTGTGGCAGTGACACTTAGCCTTTTTTAAATTCAGGTTACTATCGTCTAAATATTCAAACATATTTCTTAGAGCTTTGCCCTTTTCAGTTGGTTGACAAAACCCAATGTGTCATCACTATAATTAAACACATTGGCACAGATTAAAATATTTGCCAAATGATTTTTTTTATCTGCTGAAATGTTTCAAAACTTCAAAGGATGAAAGCTTTTTATAATACCCAAGTACTATATTAGCTGGAAAACATGTCAAATACCAAGATCTAGCATCAAATTTAACAAACTTCTTTATCTATATCCTGCTTGGAAAAAACACAGGATCCATTTGAACAATTTAAATGATCTTTTAGTCCAGCCACTGTGTTGTCCAGCCACTGCCACTGTCCTGAGGTTTGGAAATCCCAATGGAATGTCATGCTGTACCTGAAACATCAAGTGGCACTTGAAATGTGTCTTGTGCACTGTACCAGACCTGGTGCTTGAGGCAGTAGTGAAGCAATACAGGGCTGGATTTTCCAAAGTGTTTAGTCTCCAGAAACTCCCATTATTTTCCTATACTCCCAGTCATGCAAACATTATAAACAATTATGAAAGCTAAAATTAATAGCAATGGAGCAAATTCTGCCCTCAGAAACACGTGCCATTCTCAGTAAAGTCAATAGGAATTACAGATACCTACTGGGGAGCAAGTTTTGCCCAGTATTTGTAACTGCAGATCAAAGTTACAGTTAACAGGTTGTTGGCATACTGTGACCACTGTATCAGGTTGCCCAATAATGTCTTATTGTTTGTTGGTACTTTCCCATCTGGCTGAGTTTATGCATCTGTTTTCTCTTGTCTTATATTTAGACCAAAGCGCTCTTTCTCTCTCTCTCTCTCTACCTCTCTGAGGTAGGGACCAACCTTCTATTCTGTATTTATATAGCACCTAGCACTGTAGGGTCTTGGTCCATGATTAGGGCTCCTAGGAACTGAGCTAATACAAATAATAAAAGTAATGATTACTTATGTTATCATTCTCCTACTTGAATAACAATGCAAATTCCATGTATTTAAAGGTAAAGAAGGTGTTTTAGACATTGGGCATTGCCTTTAGTGGAAATGTCTAGACTGGGAAAATAGGTTGTATTTCAAAATATGTTAGCTAGCACATGTTAACTAATATGTTTTTTAATATCTATTAGCAACTTGGGTATTAAAAATGTTAGCTCACAGTGAGCAAATGAGTCACTTTGCCACCTTGTGGCATATTTGCTCTATACCTTTATGAAGGAAATTACCTCCATATCCGGAGACTTCAATGGACTTTAAATCAGGTTTTCAGACCATTGCATCAATTTTAAAAATATTTTGATTTTCTAAATATTTTATACATATTTTCAGATTTCCTTGTTCCTTGCTCTCTTTCTCTGCCTAGTAGCTCTGAGATTTCTGTAGCTTCTGGCACTTTCTAGTCATTCAGTTAGGGTCAGACTTTTCTGGTGAGTAAGGCAAAAATATAAGCAACTCGTATTAGGTTTCAATTCCCAGTATCTGAAAAGTTACCTGGGTGAGCTAATTTTATCATTTTAGTTGCATTTTTATTCATTAACTGTTTAAATTTCTGTTGACCAGTCCCAAAGTTGTGACATTCTTGTTATGTATTTATTTTTGGACTAAAATATCTCAATTCATTTTACAGAATGCAAAGTCTTTGGACAGATGGACCTACAAAATGGCAAAGCAATGCTATTCCTGCTTAGCTGTTATTACATTTAGTACAACTAGCAAATTTCCAAATTTTGTGAGCTATTTTCTACAGTTGAAGTATGTGATAAGTTACTTGCATCTATCTAAAGTAAAAGAAAAGAGGCAGAATGTTTAGACCAATGTAACTCTGTATAAAGTCTCAAAATGCTTTTCCACAGATTAAAGCTGATCAATACAAACAAAATTCCAAACAGACGGATTTTTTGTAAGCTACATTTACTCAGTTTTACCAAAACTACCAAGTTTAGTTTTACATGGACTCTAATTTTCAGCAGAACACAGCTGCTACTTACTGCATTTTCTACATTCTTTCACTTGGTTGCTTCTAGCTTTGGACTTACTAGACACAAGAACTCTTTCAAATCTTTTTTTTCAGGTTTTGTAGCAAATTCAAACTTGTTACAGCAAAACATCACTATCAGAGTACTTGGTTAAAACCTGCATCCCCTTTGTGTGGTGGGTACTTGCATTCTTATAAGTAAAACTAATGAAGCTGACTTTGAACAAATGCTAGTCTTTTGTTTAACTTTGTGTCGCTTTGATATAAGCTTCCATTGAACCACTGACTCAAACATACTGCCTAACGTAGCTTCTGCTTCTTAAAGGTATACGCATCCGGAGCCCCAGGCTGCAACAGCAGCTGCATGTAAGCAACTGCCACATCAATGGAAATTGTTAACATGCAGTGTTCTCAGAATCCAATCCTCAATACATACCCTGGATCACTGCCAGCTATACACAATACAAGCACATTACTAGAAATTTTATTACAGAATTGCCAGCATGAGTCTCTGTAATTGATGCTCGTAACTCTAAACCTGCATCTGAGACTTTGGAACGGAAACTATTTAGTTTTGAGACTAAAAGAAACACAGACAAAACGTATTCTTTCGTATACTATACAGACTGTCCCCAGACTAAAAGTGGGAGGAGCTTAAAATGTAAGACAGTTTAACTAGCTAGGCAAGTGCATAATATTTTTATACTGTGTCTGTCATCCTGGTGGGTCCTGAATTACTTTATAAATATCTAACATCTACATACTGTAGACAAGGATTACTTATTCCACCACTGAAAATGCAGGCATATCTAGAGTGAACAGCATCACTTGTTTTAAATTCCCACAACGTTGTAGTGGGTTTCCCCTCCCTCATTAGCTGGGTTACAGGTAGGTCTGGTTTGAGAGAAGTGAGGCAGGAAATGGAAAAAAGTGGTTTTCAGGGTCTGTGACCAGCTTTAGAGTAATAAGTATTGCTGTGTGAGGCCTCCAGCTGGATTAAAGGATTCTGGATTTTTAAGATATCATGGTCTTAAAACATTTATTAATATGAATTTTAAGAGGCCACTCTGAATGCTAGAAATGAAGAATCTTACTGAAAAGAAACTAGAGGGGGAATTTAGGTGGGCAATATAAACACAAATGATAGATCAGAGACAGACAGTGAATCCACTTAATGAGCTAGCAGAGGCAAGACATGTTCTCAAGAGAAATGTGCCACGATTTCATCATTTTGTTAGGTTTCTTTGCATACCATTATTTTCCTGGAATTTCCATCTCATTTAATTTTGCATATGTAAGCTCAAAATACTCTTATGTATGTGATTACATCTAACTTTGGTTCATTTTCTATTTTTCTGGCTGTATGTTTCTACCTCATGTTTGTATATCAGACTGTTTTAGTAGCTTTAGCAAATGATTAATTGGCACTGTCTGGTCACCTCTTTGAAAAGGTACCACCTAAGTAATTTTCACCTGAATCACAAGCTAAGATGACAAAGGAAGGAATAAAAGGAATCATGTGAGAATCATCTCAGCTCTCATCAGAGTGGCAATTATATAAGGAAGTGAAATTTTTAGGTGTCCGTGAAAATCTCAATACACTGGACTGGCCAGTGGCAATGAGGATGCTGAGAAGGTTCCAGATAACATTATTTTGATATTAAAGTCCTTATACAAGCAAAACTGCCACTGAAGTCAACAGGAGTTCTGCCTCAGTGACTTTAGATTGCAGCAAGTGAGTAACACCAGAAACATCTCAATTCTTCATTTGGTGAGCAAATTCTAAATCAGCTGGAAAGGGCAGAAATAGTCTTGTGTGTCTGGCAGACGAACATTGACTAAGAGTAAAAAGGCTTTGGACTTCCTCCACTGTAGTATTACTAACCCCCTCGCATTCAAATATCATGAGTCAGGACTCAAAAAAAGTCATGAAACTGGCTTAAAAATCCTGAGGATTTAAAAAAAAATCATAAATGCAGGACTCATTTTATTTGTCTTTTGGCTTATGAGCCTCTAGGGTGCAGTTTGGTGCAGCTTTCCTCTGCACCAGTGCCATTGTATCCTGTACCCTAAATGACATACTGGTGGTGAAAAGAAATATCAATATAGTCAAGGAGAGTAAAGTTCAAATATATATGTGCACTGGAATCCCAGATCTAAGACCTACTCACAGAATGAAGGAACAAACTCATCACTGATTTGCAGTCCAAGAATTATTTATTTTTAATTTGAAAGTTTTGAATAATGAATACATTTGTAAAAAGTTTCAATCTGTTGCTTTATCTGATATCATGGGCTTTGTGTTTCTAGTTAAGAGCTGGAAAAAATGTCTTCAGCAAACACTGTACTTGCTGAATTTAGCCCCTTTTTCTGTTTGCATATAGATTTTTACACATTTTTGCTAAGGATGACAGGTCAAAGGACAAATAGATGCTTTTTATAAATTTTGTAAGTGCTTTAGTCTTGCATAATTAACAAAGATATGGGGGGGAAAATGTAATCAATTGTGAGGGCCTCATGCAAAGCTCACATTGGCAGTGAGAAAATGTGGACTTTAGGTCAGGCCCTAAGTTCTTACCGGAGCAAAGAAACATTCAAGGAAACTAGTGCAAATGCTTCCTGGACCTGTAAACTTTCTTAAGTACCAACGGTCAGAAACAAAAAAAGCTTTTGACACATTGGTCTCAGCAGCACCTATCTGCTACATATACCACATGCCTGAACTCAAAAGCCAGAAACACTAATGTGATGGGCATTGTAGAAATACATATAATAGCCATAATGACATCTAGCAGTTAGACCAAGACTTAAGAGGGGGTGAGGAGGGTGTCAACTTCCACTGGCAGAAGCAGAAGAAGAGCTGCCTGTGCTGAGAGAAGAAGAGGGAGGAGCGCACTATGCCTGCTATGGGCAGGAGGAAGAGGGTGGTTATTTGCCTGCACTAGGTATGTGTTCCACTGCTGTGGCCCAAGTTTGTAGCAGAATATCCTGATCTGCACTTATCCAGTCATTCTGACTCCGAGTCCACTGCACTGATTAGAAGCTTTATTTTCCCCACAATTCTTCTTTCATTCTGATGCTTTTATGGGACTCTCCTTCAATGATAGCATTCTTAATGAGGCAACGACAGTTTGGCCAACCCCAAGCAATCATGTTTTCAGTGATTTTTTTCTCCAAGAGACAAGCACTTTGCTTGATTTTTGTGGGAGAGAGAGGGACCAGGTGGTCTGGCACACTTGACACTTTAGGCACGACGCGTATGCAGTAACTCCTTCCCTTGAGGCACATTGCCTAAGAGACTGGATGTCAGACCCAGCACGAACGGAAGATATTTTGGGAAGTGCACGGCTCCGGAGATTTTTAAAAGACACCCCCGCCCATTTTTTCTTTTTTTAAAAAAAAAATATTTTGTGAACAGCCATCCACTTTTGAAAGTTGGCACGTAATATTTTGTCTGCTTTTTTATATGTATTATTGTTTACTTTCGTTGTGTCTGCTGCCGACCTTCCAAATAGACGGTGTATTTACAAATGGAAATCTGCCCTAGTTTATATCTTTTTTCTGTCCAAGTTTTGGATGTAAATTCTATAGATTAGAAGCCACAAGACTTTTTTTTCTATCACCAATATATGGTACAGTACCTGACAGCAACCCATTCACATTGAAGTTTAAATGGTACTAAATTAGCCTCTTTAAAATGTCTTTTCTTTTATAAGATCATTCAAACCCGTCAGTCTTTTCCTGTTCAGTAAGAACATTACTAATTTAGGCCAGGATGTCTTGGATTCAAGAGACTGGTGATTTATGGCTGCTATTTTTATATGAGGGAAAAGTACTGTGATATGATCACAAGCAGAGTCTGACTAGAATGTTAGTGTCAAGGGACATCCACCATGCTCTTTCACTGGTAGGTTTTTAAATCAATTTTACTATAACTGGCAGGGTATCCTTGTTCTAATTAGAAAGCAAAGCTTCTAAAGGAAGTTGGAGAAATCTGTTCCTTTGATTCAGACAGTACCACCTGTTTGACTTCCTTTACTGAAGAAGGCTATGAAGCTGGTGCACTAGGGGGATGAATTTGAATAGATATGTTCTCATAGTATGAAAACAAAACGTTTCTCTGGCAATAGTTAGCATCATACTATATTATAGTCACTTCTTTTGGAATGTGCAGTATTAAGCATGCAGTTTACTTCAGGACCAAGACAGCTATATTGATGATGTTATCCTCTTTTGTATTTTAAGTAATCAAAGCAGGTGCTGGGGTTATGAGCAGCAATTGGAGTCTTGATTAACCACTAGTAGTCTCTGCTTCCTTTGTTCACATAAGAAAAGGTAAATAATATTGATATAAAAAAAGTCTCCAGCAAAGCAAGCAAGAGGAAGTTAAACAAAGCAGAGGCAAAGCTTATTTGCCTACGTCTAATGTGATGTATAGTAACACATTTGACATTTCACTTATGAAGCTGCAGTAGTGTACATTCACCATAAAGGAAGAAGCACAATGAACAAATCTCCCTATCGGTATTATTTCTTCCCCAAGAGGATGTGGGAAAACCTATTTGGAAGGTCTTAACAGATATTTCAATTAATTCCACCCCCGCCCCCTTCATTTTAAAGAAAATAATTGTTTGTTTGTTCTGTGGATGTATGAGGCTACTATATTTTTAAAATTAAGCCAAAAATATTTTAGGAGGGCTGAATTAAAGAGGGGTTGATTTTCACTTGGAGATTTATGCCAACTATTTTACTTAAAAACCATCTCCTCACATGGAAATTATTGTTTCCAAAACTGCTGTTGCCACTCTAGCCTCAGTCACCCTCCCACACATACAATTAGATCAGAAAAGGAGTTTGTCTGATTCCGCAGAATTACATAGTCATTTCCCGTTTTTCAATGTCTACCAGCACTTACTCTCTTGCTTACTGCTCTTGGGACAATTTTGTTTACAAGTTTGGCTTTCTTTAGTTTTATTTAAATGCTGAGTCACAAATTGATATGGATAAATGTTAAAATAAATTGCAATACCCTGAATAAGTTTCAAGCCTGTTAATTAAAATAAGGGTTAAAATGTACAATTTCATGTCAGTGCTGGGAAACTACAGATTGTGCCTCTTTTATGCACATTTTCATCTTCAGAAACAAGTCTGATTTCTCTACAAGTAGCTTACACATTGAGGTAAAATTCTGCCCTAATCATACATTTCCATTGATTTGAAATGACACCTGGGTAACTGAGAACAGATTTGGGCCTAAATGCTTTTCATAACTTAAAAAAAATAGTGCAATAAAACCCAAACAAGTTTGTAATTTTTAAAAAATTGACCTTGTCTGACTCCTGCCAGCAACACAATATTTTGAATTTTTTAACCTTTGGTCTCGAAAAAAAAAAAGTCCATTCATTAGCTGAAAAACTCCTGCATCCTGACTAAAGATGTGACTAAATGCATAGAGGCAAACAGTGTGCGCTGAGCAAACACTGAAATAAACAATGACTAGGAAGAGTCCGGTCCTTTAGGACGACTAAACATCTCTTATGGAAGTGGGATACTGTGGACTACAGTTGTTGGCAGAAGGAGACATTGATGGAATTCATTTTGATTACTGCAGTAAATTTCAAGATGGAGAAATTCACAAGGATTCATTTAAATGTTTCAGATTCTGAAATTAAAAAAAGGGATGGATGGACGGACATTTTTTCCTTCAACCAGCTGTACTCACAAGGCAACCCAGTTAGCCAGCAACAGAGATTTTTATTTCCAGAACAACAGTCTGATTACATCTGGCTCATTTCTACTGCTTGTCCTATGGTTTTTAATGTGCACGTGCCACATTCTGAACAGCACTGTATAACCATCTCTACCTGCACAGGGTTACAACATTTTTAAAGCAGGCAACAGAGTGTGCATGTGGTTGCAATAATTAAAAAAAAAAAGTCTGATATTCTCCCATCTTAAAAAACTATGTTTCACTATGAAACTTTGTCTAAAGTTTTGAGAAGTGACTACTAATTTTGGATGCCACAATTTTAGTTTTCTTAGCAAGAGATGCCATAAAGGGAGATGATTTTCAGAAAGTGCTGACCATCTACTTCTAGAAGATCAGGCCCCTTGAAGGGGTGTATTAAGCCAGACAGCTAAATATTGACAATTTTGAACTTTGTTTTTCTTCTTTTTCTTCAAAGCAGATTCTTTACCCATTTTTATTTTTTTAACTCATAGAAATGTAGGGCTGGAAGGGATCTTGAGAGGTCATCTAGTTTAGTCTCCTGCACAGAGGTAGGACTAAGTATTATCTAGACCATCCCTGACAGATATTTGTCTAACCTGTTCTTAACCTCCAATGATGGAGATTCCACAACCTTCCTAAGTAATTTCTTCCAGAATTTATCTAATCTTACAGTGAGGAAGTTTTTTCTGAAGTCCAAGCTAAATTACCCTTGCTGCAATTTAAGCCCATTACTTCTTGTCCTGTCCTCTGTGGATAAGGACAACAATTTATCACCCTCCTTTCTATAAACCTTTTATGTACTTGAAGACTAATGTCAACCCTCAGTCTTTCCCAGACAAAACAACTCAGTTTTCAATCTTTCCTTGTAGGTTATGTTTTCTAGACCTTTAATCGTTTTTGTTGCTCTCCTCTGGAGTGTGGTGCCAAGAACTGGAGACAGTACTCAGATTGAGTCAACAACATGAATGCAATTCTATGAATTATAATTCTTCACAAAGCTTCATCTATCATCTATCAAAGAACAAAATGAACTGACTGATTCAGGTTGGGTGAGTAGGCAAAGACTGACCAACAAGAAGTTTCAAGGATAGTCCTTGACCATTGCTCTGAATCTGTAATTACCACTGTCATCTGACCAAACAGACAGCCCTTGAAGGGACAAATTGAGTGGCCTGTGACAGTAATATGTCCCATAATTGGTAAATCAGCTAGGGGCACTTTGTGTTAGGCAACTTGTCTCTCCCAATGAGGGTTTGGTGTCCCAAGTTGAATTGATGGGTGAGCATTCTCAAAAGCTTTTCTCAACTAGATCACTAAGTTAAAAGAACAAGGCTCAGAATCAGTATTTTTCACCTTCCTCAATCCGTTGCTCTTTGTTCCCGTAATGACAGCTTCTAAGAATTTCATTTATATTTTTTAAAGTTGATAATTTGGGTATTCTCCCTTCATCCTGTGTCTCAGCAGCAGAGACAATGCAGTACTGAGATTAGTAGATTCTTTCCCTGCGCCTATCCAAATGAATATATTTCAATGAATTGTATTCCCCTTTCTATCAGTCATTTATGCACTGTTTTGATTTTACTGGCTACTGCATTTCAGTTTAATTTGCCATGACAAGGCCCTAAAAAAAATCATATTGACATTCACAGTTTTCCTACTGGAAGCAAACTACTTTGTGAGCGAGGGCAAGAAGGCAATAAAATCGCTGGTTTAATTTATTGTCTAGTAAAAAAAAAAAAAAAATTGTTCTAGTTAACCCTAGATAATTCAGTAAACAAAAAAATATGAAGCTTATGTTATCCCTTCTTCCTCTTCACTGTACCAAAACAGTTTCCTTTGTGCTTCTAAAAGGGTATGAGAAAGGGTGATCTGTTGCTAGTACAATCTCCTTGACGTTTATCAATATATTTTTATTTATAGTGCTAAAATACCATTAAGGTTGCTACTTCTTTGTTATATATACTGTGCTGTGTTGCATTCCAGCCTGTTTACAAGGCACACAGGTATTTACCGCACAGTGTATTTCCCACTTACATTAACAAAATGTTGTTCACAATGAGAGAATATACTTCTGAGTTTACAACATTCAACAGCGCCATGCAACCGAAGATAGTCTTTATTTGATGAGTGCTCTCCTTATAATTAAGTTGTCATAGTGATGCATTTTTAATAGCACTAATTCATATGCCAGTAAAGTTCCAGAGCAGTAGCTCATGACATTTATTACAGTACTCCTTTATGTAAATTGTAATTTTAACAAAGAAGAGAAATCCACAATACAGAAGTACCAGACTGTTAGCGCCAGCAGAACTGTAGCGTTTGATCGAGTTCGAATATGCTTGGGCCTAATTTGACATATACAGTGACCAGAACATTATACAAAACCTTAGATGGCTTAGTCTTTAAAAGTAGAAACTACATTGTCATTGATTATGCCCTTTTAAAGTATAAATGTTCAATGATTCAGAACCCTGAGCACATAAGCTGACATCTAATTAGGCAAAGAGACAGGTTAAATACCAGGAATTAGCATTTTTCAAAGGTGTTGCTTCAGAATATTAATAAATGTGGGCATCACTGAGCTTCAGGCGCCTTCTACAAAAGGCCTCTGGAATCACACAGGTCAGTCTTTGTGGTACTGAATGTTCAGAGCCAAGTTCAGAAAGGGCCACGCATCCCTCAACCCCCAGCTATCTCGGTTCCTTCCCTTAAAATTCAGAGTCCTAGGGAGCAATAGGACTGGTCAGCAGTTAGCATGAGTATGTGGAGAGCCAACTCTCTGAACGAGCCAGTTACTGCAAAGCAACCTTTCCTCTTAAAGTTGAACTCGGCATAGTCCTATTTGTCAGAGTCCAGTCACCATTACAAATCCCAAGAAGGTGGGCTGAGGAGTTCTAGTTAAACAAGAACTGCCCTCCCAAAGTGAGCATCAGATCTAGATGCCGAGTTGAGAAAGGTGCTGTGGAAATGTGAGAGTGGAACGGGCAGCAGCCCTGCAGCTTTCGAAGATGGAAATAGTATGGAGGCAGGCCATTGATGCCACCATGACCCTAGCAAAGGGATTGTCAGATTTTCAGTTAAAGCATAACATGTCTCAATACATAATCTGATCTATCTTGACAAGCACTGAGTGGAAATGACATTTCCCTTGCACTGATTCCCCAAGGCTACAGAACACTTTAAGGGACTTCCTAAATGCCTTAGTCTTATCTAAATAAGAACGAACAATAATTTAAAAATAAACTAAAATGAATCCAAACAATTTTCTCCCCGGGGAAAGGACAGGAAAAAAGGAGAGAACCACCTAGGGCAATGCTAGTCAAATCATGTAACACACCAGTAAGAGGCACTCAGATACCACAGTAGTGGGCTCAGTATAAGAACCTGAATATAAAATAGCACAATAGAATAGCAATACTTCCTATATCTAGTGTGTGGAACCTAGCTTCCCTTGGCTTATAATGAGGTTTTAAAAAGAAAACAAAGCCAAAGGGCTTGGTTTAGGCAGACCTTAAAAACAGGTTTGGACAAGGATGCAGAAAAGCTTTGTCCTGGTGAAATACGGTGAAGGGAAGATCAGCCATCAAACTATGCAGCTCATTCATAGGCCCCCTGACACTTCTCTGTATTATCTGGAGCTCAATCCAATTAACTATCTGAGTGTTGAGGACAAATGTATCCTCAATATCCATTTGAATGTCAGTCTGAAAAATGCTACTGTACTAAGGATTAAGTCAAGTCTGTTTAGTTTATTTAAGAAAAAAAATCTAATAATTTATCTTTATTTTTCTTTTGTCCTGACAGGCACTACATATCTCATAATTGATGGCAACCAAGAGATTGTCTACACTTGAAACGCCATGGAAGGGGTTCTCCCATCAACATATATATAATACCTCCCCAAGAGAAGGTAGCTAGGTAGACAGAATAATTCTTCTGTCAACCTACATTCGTCTACCTGGAGGGTTAGGTCAGCTTAACTAGGGCGCTAAGGGGGTGGGGATTTTTCACACCCCTGAGTGACATAGGTGGCTTGACCTAACTTTTGAGTGTAGACCTGGACTAAGATTTGTAGCAAGGGCTTCCACAATGATTAATAAAATATCTAATAAATGAAACAAAAATGGTTGTCACCCTGCAATTCCTCTATGTCAATTTATCAACTCCATTTTGGTTTTGTGAATGCCAAATTACATTTCAACCTCTATTTTGAAAGTAATATTTAGGCCTGATGTACACTAAAAAGTTAGGTCAACACAAAGCAGCTTCTTTGTGCTTAGTTGTGCATGTGTCTACACTTAAATTGGTCTCCCACCACTCTAAGTATCCCATTATGCCGACATAGTAACACCATCTCCCCAAGGGGCTTAGAACCACCATTGATGTACTTAGGTCGACACAGTGCATGTGTAGACAGCTGTCACCCCTAACTGTCCTCTAGCAGCTCTGCCACAATGCTCCACACTGACCGCTTTTGTCACCATTGTGAACGCCACTGTCCAGAGACCGTGGAGATTGGAAGCCCCCCTCCCTTTTCAAGCCCCACGAATTTTTTTAATTCTTTTTCCTGGTTGACCAGCTTTGCGAGCAACTCTCCATTGTTGAGTTAAATTGGCCAGCTGACCATGCCAGCTACACGCTCGAGATGAGCTTCTTCCTGGAGTAGATAGGAGATATGGGATCTCCTGGGCCTGTGGGAAGAAGAGGTTGTGCTGGTAAAGCTCCAAACCAACCGTAGAAATGTCTACATCTACAAACATATTGCACAGGGAATGCACAAGAAGGGGTATGAAGGGACTATCAGCAGTGCCACATGAACACCATGGAATTGCATATTTTCTAATGAGTAAATAACATAGACAAGAAAAGAGAGAATATTTTGATACTTGCATACTTTTCATTGTTGTTATGCAGCACTGGGTTTGTGTCCACATGCAACCCACAATGAAAGAAGGGTAAGATTAAGTGAGTGTGGTAGGATAGCATTTTATAATTTTCTAGGCCTTTTTTAAGGATACCCAGGAACTAATGCTCTCTTTCTTTTTATAGTCCAGTAAACCTCTGAAATGTAGTCTTTTGAAGTGTATCCCCAGCTACAGTTCTTCCCTGCTGTTTGTCTCTACTTGTTGACTTCCCATCCCCCTGGTGACTCCTGTGTAACTTCCATTGTCTCTGGAATCAGCTTACAATCAATTTACATAGGAAACAAGGGCAAAACAATATTCATTTGTCTAGGACAAACTTTTTTTTTTTTTTAAACCAAGTCTGCCCCCACAAGATATTTTAGGAACATTTTTCCAGCACACATACATAACACTACACAGCATCTGTACATATATATATATCAATATATATATATATCAATCACACAATGATATTCATGACCAGTATTTCACCAGTTTTTAATACGATGCCTTACGTAGAGTACTACAATACTGTATACAATCAGTTGATTCAACTGCTCATTCTTCGGGGTTCAGAACCTCTCCTCTCCCCCTGTGGTTTCTGGACCCTGATTGTCACAAATGGTAATAATAAAATTCAGAATTGTACAAGAAACTACCGGTGAAAATGCCAATAAGAGCAGTTGGGGGACGTTAAAGGGCAATAAATAATAATTAATGAATTAGTAATATACTGTACTTTGAACATATCAAGTGCTCCTTATGCTTATCAGACAAACTGCCACAGAGGAGCTACTTAGAAATTAGAAGTGAGGAAAGTGCCATCTGAGTGCCCATAACAATGATGATTATACCAGCTGTATACTAGAGCAACAAGGTAGAAGAGTAGATCAAGTTTCTGTCTCTACAACAGTCACCTGTTGGAGTGAGATAAGCAACATGAAGGACCTTTCACTGGCTTGAGCAAAGATCTTTATGCTGTTCTATTCTCTCCGCAGAAGAGGCATTTATGAAGATGCGGGACTGGACGCAAGTGGTAGAAGTAACAACCGAACACTGACACAAAAAGAAGAAGGTTTACCTAATAATTGCTTGTGCTCCCAAAATGAAACTCTGAATGATTGTCAGGCTGCTACTACACTTCCATACAAAAGCGACATCAAGAAAACATTAGAGCCAGATACTGCCTGGCTCTATGTTGCTACGGAGCACGGCAGGAGGATGCAAACAGGCTTCTTTCCACCCTTGTTATGACATAATCTGAGTAGTAGGAAAAATTGGAGTCCATGAATTCTGGGAAAAGAGGGACTGGTCAATACAGAGGTTAGGGAAGATGAGGGTCCATTGCTCCAACCCTCTCCACTCATCCCTCTGACTTAAGGGACACCAAAGCTGACTAGCCGCTCAGGAAAAGAGAGAACTCCACTCCACAAAGATGCATGGTAGTGAGCAAACATTAAAGCAACCTCTGCACACCTGAGAATTCTGAGAAACGCTGCATCCCCTGCTCCATCTGGCGTGTGCAGTTATACCCTGCCCTGCAGTTCTGTACTTGAAGGATATAATCACACCCTCACATTGCATGATTGAGAAATAGTACATGATCATGTAACTAAAGAGTATTGTAATGTACAAACACAAGAATTCATGTGTTCCTTCCCTAAAGCCTTAGCAAAATGCAACACACATTAGTATCTGTTTTTAATGGCATCAGTCATTACCTTTTGGGTAATCTCCAAGTGTCTGAATTACTATTCATACCAAACCTCCAAATTACTTGAGGTTTACGAATCAATCTTAAATCCACCTCTCCTCACAGCCTAACAAACCCGCTGAAAGGCGCTGAAATTGACACCATGCATGGTGACACCCAGTGCATTAAGTTGGTCTCATGTCACCATTCTGAAGCCTTTTTGTAATTTGTCACCATGAGTGTTAACTGAGCTGGGACAAGTACTGCACATTGTCACCCTAAATGAATGAGTGACTCCTTCAGCACAGGGATTTTTAAAGGGAAACATGTTGACGTTAGTACCACAGCTGCCAACATGAAAACATAGCTGAGAAAAAGAAATAGATCAGTGGGCAATGTTTAGTTCCTTGGCCTTCAAAGCACAATTATAGTGTTCATAAGAACATGCAAAGTTCTCTTCTGTTGTCATAATTCATTTCAGATTTGTGAGTTTGTCCCAATGGTGCCTTTCCTGCTTTCAAGAGTAAAAACTGTCCAGTTGGCATAATACCCACTAAGCTGTTCAGCAAACCTTCATAGTAGCTGTAAATTTCATTTAAGAAGTAGTATCTGGCCCTGACTCAAATGTAACAGAAACTGTTCTAAACAAATAGAAATTTAGAAAATATATTCAGTTGCTATAGATCTCAGCACTGTGTTGATAACTTTGTTGTGCACCATCAAATTAATGCCAAATAATAAATTGGCTGTGTGGCTCGTTGTACTTTCTGGATAAAAGAAGAAAAAGGTATAAAAAAAGATATAGAAAAAACCCAGTACTTTAAGCAATTTATTTGTAACCATAGCCCAAAGCTTTTTTCCCTGATTCTTTCCAAGTTGCAATAAAAATTATATGAAATATTTAAAATGTGAACAGGCAAGTTTACTTACTGTTTCTTGGATGCCAGCGTACTGCATTTAAATATGCATTACAGTAATGGAAGAGAAATTCATGCTCGGAGCGGAGAATTTTCCCTTGAAGCAAGGGCATCAGATCATGTCCATCAATAATTCTGAATAAGAAAGCATTTCAAAGTCAGCGAGAATAACCCAAGCCTCTCCTGGCTGAGAAGAAACTAACTATTCATTTTCATTTCTTAATAGGCAGTGCAACCGCTATTCCACCATGAAGGCTGGAGTGTTAGAGCAAGCCTTCCTTTCCTGACTTGAAGGGACACAACACATTGGTGAATTTGGAGTAGAACCTGCAGGCATTTTTCCTCTGTGAGTTCTACATTATTCATGAAAACATTAATTTTGCATTTTGCCTTTTGAAGATAGTTGGCTTTCCTACCCCATTCTCTCTATTTTTGGTCTGGGAATGGTTGAGCTGTATGTGAGTATGTTTCAGGAGCATGGGCCTCTAGATACACAAACATGTGTAGCCATTAATACTGCTTAAAAGGTAGTTTTGCTGTGGGAGCTGGGGGCCAAGTAAATGAAACCTTCATTGCAGACCATTGGCTTTGCTCTAGCTATTTGTCTAGGGCCATTCATTGAAGTAACCTGAGGAGCACTACCTGAATATATTCTATATGCTGAATTAAACATGAATGCAATGATTCCAAAGTTGAAATGAACTATTTTCAGACTATGTGTTAAGAGATGAACTGCATGGTCATGATATAAAAAAATGTTCTTTAACTGCTGCTGGACATCTTTTATCATATTTTGAAAGAATCCATCCATTTAGATGGAAAAGCAGTTATATAATCAGCAAATTATGACTGTTTTTATTAATTAAGCCATCAAGTTACTAGAATGAACTGACAGGAAAAAAATAATCACAATCTACAGTGAATTACAAGTTTTACAATTAGAAGAGATTAATTCACACACATACATAGATCAGCAAAGCTATTATTCTTTCAGCTTCTTGAAAGACATCCTATAAATAACAGTTTTTGAAACAGTTGAAATTTTAAGCTATGTAAATTTTAATTATAATATAATTTCCTGTTAGTATAACCAATTCTTGAAAAAGTTACCAGATAATTACTAGCTAGGAAATTAAACCTACTGGCCAGAGCCTGATGAGAAAAGTTTGGAAATCATGGATCACCACCATGGCGAGCTCTGTAGTCACCCCCGGTTAGTGAAGAGGGAGAAGATACTGGGGCGCCTACCAAAATGTTGTTCCTAGGCTTGATTTAGGGTTCCATTTTGATATCACTGGCTGGCTAGGAAGTGACTGATAAAATTAGAAACTCATTTCCTACCTCATGGGGTCCTCCAGTCATGGAATCTGCTAGCCAGCTGAGGCAGGAGCAAGAGCCAGGCTGAAATAGGGGCTAACTATCACAGAAACAGCCACAAACTGCTGGAGGCTGTTTCTAGCTATTATAGAAATGGACACAGACTACTTAAACTACTAGCAAGAGGCATATTCCTGACCAGATAATAACACTGAGCAGACTAAATACAATGCTTCCCTTAAGAGTCGATATATCTGCCTTGGGATTACATGAGTGGGTCCTCACCTGTGGACTGGACGAGTTGAAGTGTGTGGGGCCTATCAGAAAACTGGCAGGTAGCTGCCTTATTACACTCTTTGGCTCAGGGATGACTCATCAGGCTTAGGCAGGCTCAGCAGGAACTCATCACGCATGAATGAAAATCTCTTTATTCTGTTCCTTTTTCTATTTACTAGCTGCTGCAAGGAGAAGGATAGGAGAAGAGGGTGTTTCTTCTACTCTCCGCGCCCTAAGGATGTGTGTTTCTCTTCTACTTAATCCGTTTCCTAGCCTGTTGGCTACAGTGAGAAGGGGGTAATCTCTGCTATCTTTCTTCACCAAGAACCTCATTTTTGGGTATTTTTCCGTGATGTGTAGCTCCCCCAGATCTAATTCTCTTTGTTGGCTCTTTTGGTTGGTGAGAGTTCAGAGGACTACTGGTGAATGAACTCAGCTCCTGGAGGAGGGAGTGCTTCACAATAACCTGTTTTGACCTATGGTGGAGCAGTAATTATGGCATTTAGCGCTTTCCTCCCCTTCTGACCTAGACAGATTGTGGTGACAATAAAGCAATTGGATGGTAGAGGTTAAAGCAGAGAAACTGATGTGAAGTCATCACACCAAAGGAGGAAAAACAAAACAAAAAACATTCCTAAGGGCTTAGTGTCCACTCGGAGCATGAGAGCTATGTGCATAAAATCTGCACACATCAAGAACAGCCTGGACCACTTCCCGTCTGACAGACTGACAGTTTGTAATGGATGTCCCAAGGCAAGCCTGGCTCTAATTTTTCATATCCTCTACCTGTCTTGTCTGTTCCTACAAACACTCAATAAATCAACAGCAGCAGAGTGTCTCATCACTGCTGCTCTGAAGAAATACTAGACTGGTGTATCAGCTGGTGCTCATTTTTGCCATGCAAAATTAAAAAGTGACCCTGCTTTATTGAACTCAGAGTAGCTTGAATATTCTAACATATGATGAACTAATTCTGCAGCTATCTAATTCAAGTTTTAATGGACAGTTAAAAATAGCCATATCATAAAGTAGTTCTGAATGCCATTTGTGATGTTCGTTCCTACTTTTCCCATGGAAAAAAATTACAATTTTTTTCACTTTGAAAGTCATAATTAACTTTCAACGTCATTTCGCTGAGGTGTCAGATAAACTGTTTAAATGAATGCTAGTAACTCCAAACAGTCTCAGATGGCTAAGATGTTTTGGGCTGCATGACCATGCAGGTGCATAAGGGAAACATGTACCTTCAGAAAGCCACCTTGACCTTGTGTTTAGCTGCTCAGGGATTGGGATGCTGCACTAGCCTGGGCAGGTAGAGGGAACAGGTGGGGAATGGACAGAGATTTTAGTCTGTCCCCTCAACACAACAGCCAACAGAGCTCATATGGCATGTTGTGAGAGTAATTCATTTGTGCTATAGGCTAGAAGCACATTACTTTCCCTGAGGAGCAAAAAGAGAGCAGGGAGTGAATTGTGGCTCCGTGAACCACACTTCCTTCTCAGGGATGTTCTTGGGACAACAAAGCAATACGCTTCGCCTTAGTGAAGGCCATGCCTTAGTGACACAATCTTGCCCAGAAGTTCCATACAACAGACATTCATGTTTGATCTTGGGAACCACAATTTTGCAGCTTCCAAAAAGGTTTCCTCATTTTGCTTTGGAATTCTGCAGTAGGATATCTTTATGAATTACTTTCTTGAGAATAAATCCTCTGAGAAATGCCAATCAATTTATTATGCATGATTTCAATAAGCAAAGCTTCATTTTAAAAGTCCAAGAAGAAAATATGGGGTCAAATCCTGACCCTTTTGGAGTCCAGGCAAAACTCCCATTGACTTCAACTGGGACAGGATTTCCTGACGTTTAAAGCAATTTATATATTTGGGTCCAGATTCTGCCACCCTCATTCACTCTGAATAATACCTTCTTATTCTTAGAAGAGTCCCATTTGGCCTATAATGAGTAATCATATGTTCTGCTTGATGTAATAACTGAATTAATTTGCCTTATTTTGTTTTATTTTATTATTTTTATTTATTTATTATTATGATTAGTTAAACAGGTTGAGATGCAACCAGAAGTCTGAGTGACTCAAAAGCAACCCTTAATGACATATTAGAAGAGTATTGAAATGGTAAACAGGGCCATGCAAGGAAACTAGAGTCCTTGAAATGTAGGCCTGTATTGTTAGAGAATAAAGAATAGATACTAATTGTATTTGACTGTGTTTACCTATATCTTGTTAGAAATTTAATGTGATCTAATTAGCTTGAAACTGCTAAACTTCTCCTCCTGTTTTTAATGTTTCATTACTGTATTCTGTGGATTCAGAGATCAAAAGGGGATATTATCATTTAGGTGGGACTTCTGGTGTATTAATATTATTGTCTTCATTTGTCTTTGAGTTTTGTAATACACTACCTGTGAAATGTTTGCTGGTTACTTGCCTTATGCTAATGAATGTAACTAGTTACAGGTGTATGCGTAGGAAATACAGATTAGCTTCAAAGCAACAATGCATATTACCTATTCTCCATCCAAGGAAGGCCTGCTGTGGTCATTAGCTGCCAAAAGGCTTATCCACTAAGCTTCAAGCTACAAAGAAAGTTTCGGTCCTGATCCTTGCTTTCTCAGATCTGGTTAAACTGTGATAGAGAAAGTCTAAACCTGAAGGACTGAGGTCTGCAGGTTGGCTCTGGATCCACACTGGAATGCTCATAGAAAAATTTGAACAAACTCCCCAGCATTTTGGGGATCATCTGCCCTATTCCCTACTGTTTGCCCTCAGTAAGCATTCTCAAGGTTGCCCCTCCAATGACCACAGTCACACAGGTGTGCATTTCATTTTGCATTACCAAAATGATCACCAGCAGACAGATGGGTATTTCTCCAGAAGGTCAGAGAAGAACCTCTCCACAGTTGATGATTTACTGAATGGATTTAGGAAAGGACAGAATAGCTTTGGAACTGTATATTAGCACCTATAAACTAATCAAAAGAAAGACAGGAACACAAAATCTACCACTCGTAATCCAAAAGGGAAAATAAAAAATACTGTTTTCAACTTCACAGAGAAGTTGGACAAGCAAAATATGTGGCAGTCTTAAAATGTAGAGGGCCCTAGAAGGGACAGCCAGGGTATTAGTTTTTTCATGCCTTGACCAAGGACAGAATTAGTGGTCACTGGATCCCAGAGAAGTTACAGGACGGTAGGAGACTTTTACATAAGATATTTTAACTTCTATTTTCATGTCTTTAACAATGCACAGTTACTGAGCAAGCTGAGACTTAGGCCATGGCCATGCTAACATTTATGCCAGAAAAACGTATGTTGCTCAGCTGTGTGAGTATTCCACCCCCTGAGCGACATAAATTATACTGACATAAGTGTTAGAGTGCACAGGGCTATATCAGAGGGACAGCTTCTCCCACCAACATAGTTTATGCTGCTCTTGGGGGGTGGTATTTTTTATGTTGATGGGAGAGGGCTCCCATTAGCATAGAGCATCTTCACCTGATGTGCTGCAGCGGTGCAACTGTATCGGTAGACATGGCCTTAGACCCCTTTTTGTCCTTCTTAAATGCATTCCCTCAGGTGACAGGCTTTGCTTCCTGCACCTTTCAGGGTGGAACCACATGGTCCAACAACACTTAGACTGGATTACTGGCCTGCAGCCTCCCTGTCTTCCAAGAACGTTAACCTGACAGGCCCAACTGCGTTTGGCATCTGTAAGCCTTTTCCAATGGGTGCCCGAGATAGTGGCTGATTAATGACTTAAAAACAGCTTCTTCAACCTAAGGCCTTATTTATTCTTTCATCCACAGGTGCACAAGCACACAGAGCAAAGGGTAAAAATAGTGAAAGGATATAGACATGTTTCCTCTTATCTAAAGCTTAATCTTTCTTTGCAAGCATGTGTCAATTCCCCTCACCTCACCTAACCTCTATCTCTGGCTGGGAGATGAAGAGTGTCCTGCTCACAGCATGCTCTGTCCATCTGTGTGTATCTCCTTGCATGCCTGTCAGCTCTCATGGACAGTCCCTGGGCAGCCCCCCCTTAACATGCCCAATACCTCCTCCCTTTTCAAGGCCTAGGATCCTGTAAAAGTTTAGCATCTTCCATTGATCCTCAGCTTTTCTGTGGGAAGAGTAAACCACTCTTAGTCTGGATGGAACCAACTTTTCCATTGTTTCATCCATGTCTCTTGTCTCCATTGTTGTTTTAGCTTCCTTGCTCAGTTCCTTTACAATCCATTTTGATCGAAGTCCATAGCAAGTGACCCGGCATAAACAAACACACACAGTCATAAATCACATTAGTAGAAAATAATTGAAATATTCAGATCAAATATTCAGTTCTCCACATCTCTCCATCCTTGCAAGTTAATGACCCTAAGCAGAAGCTACTGGGTTACCTAGGGAGATGGTGGCATCTCCATCTTTAGAGGTTTTTAAGATGCAGCTTGACAAAACCCTCGCTGAGATTATTTAGCTGAGATTATTTAGTCCTGGTTTGAGCAGGGGGTTGGACTAGATGACCTCCTGAGGTCCCTTCCAACTCTAATATTCCATGATTCTATACTCAAGACAATCGGCTACCCTAGGCAAAATTTCAAGGTGCCCCCCCCATAAGTCGAGGGTGGCAGCTGAGCTAAATCTGAATGAGAGTAGTTGCAACCCGGTGCATTAGGTCACAGTGCCATTCAAATTTGGCCCAACTGCCTTTCCATCATGATACAGAGGCAGCTGGCCCTAAACAGATGCCCAGAAATCTACCACCTTAGGCAGCTGCCGAGTTTGCCCATATTAAAAGCAGCTTATGACAAAAGAGATATTTCAAGCAAAGTTGTGAAAACCTTTGTACCTTTTTTTGCTATATATGGAAAACTTTTCCCAAGACTTCAGTATCTATAAATATTAGACACAGAATGATTCACATCCTATATTCAGCCAAGCCCAGGACGTCAAAGGTAGCAAAGTAAGTTTTTGTCTATTCTAAGTGTTAGCAACGCAAAATGATGTGCTTTTGGGACTTCTTTTGAATTGCCAAATGAAGGGGTCTGTATTTACCCAAGTCCAGTTCCTGAGGTATAAGGGGAAGTCTGATTGAACCATAACAATGAGCTAAAGTATGGAAGGAGGATATGAATAAAGAGGGGATTGTAACTTCCACTGATGAAGTAAAAATAAAAGATAGCCATTGGGTAAAGGAACCCAATTCTTTTGTCTTTGGAGGAGAAGGAGCTTTGCCATTGACTTCAATGGGAGCAGGATTTAGCTCAGTTGCAACAGATCTTTATTGTATATGCAGCTCCTTGTTAAAAATAAATGAATATTTGGGACAGTAACCTGAAACAGAGATTGCAAAAAGAAAGGAAAACGTACATGGTAACTCCCCTCTGGAACTCAATGGAGCATCTTATGGCTTTAAGAGTTACCATATGTGTAAACATTTGAAGGATCAGAGTTTTCAGGTGAAAGTTTATATGATGTGTCCTCCTATGGACTGTATGTCTAGTCCCTGTTTAAACTTAGATGTGAAAGTAAGGGGGAGCCAGTTGCCCTTTCTCCAGTAAAAGTGGAAGGAAAATTCCCCTCTATTCCCTCTCCTGGACTTGGGCACGATCAGTTCCTGTTCCTCCTGCATAGTCCCGGCTAATGAAATAATGACATATCAGACAAAGGAATCAGAAGTGGGAGCAGCAGGAGGAGCTGATGCCTGGTTGGGAGGTTTGTGGGACTGTAGGCCTTCTTGCCACAAGGTGAAGAGCACCGGCATCTGACAGGAAAAACAGAATGTTTCCTAGATGCCCACTGGTGCTTCTGCCTCTCATCCAGAGGGTAGAGTGGGAACAAGAAGATCCTCCAACCTTCTCTCCTGCCCAGGAGAAAAGAAGGATGCTGCCACCAACTGATTACATCCCTTTGCAGCGTCTGGGAAAAGCAGGAAGTTTCTGTCAGTTCCATTGCCCCTCCTGGCTGTCCCTACTGGGGGAATGAATTGGGAGCTGAAGGTTATTCTCCTACAGAGCTATGTACACCCATGTGCACAAACACACACACAGACACTTCTTTACTGGCTATCAGCCTGTTTGGGGACATGAACTCCTTTTAGATACACTTATTCTCTTGTTCTTATTGTCTTCCATATGCCATGCCACAGAAAATGATGCAATGTCACTTCACTATTGGATGTCAACATCAGGTCCAAAGATCAGAGAGACTTGCGCAGTTACAAATAACAAACAAGCAATACGTGTTTTATTAATACAATGCTGAAATGACAGAAAAGAGTCCATACTACACTACTCCTGGGTGTAATGAGACTTTCAATGTTAACCCTCTAAGGCTATGTACACACGGATGGCGGCAAATTCGATCTATCCAGTTTGATTGAACAGAAGTGAAGACCCGCTCAATCGATTCAATTAAACCACCTCCCCAAAAAGCATAGTGCTGTGTTGACGGGTGTGCATTTGCCATTGGCACAGCACAGTGGAGACAGCATCCTAAAGGGAAATTACTAAGTTGACAGGAGTTACGCAAGTTATATATAACCACCAAATAGGTATGCTTTCCACTCATTTTTATCTACTTTAACCACTGTTTAAAACCCACTAACTTGCTTGTCTGAGTGATTTTTCTTAGGGCTAGATTCTACTTCTGTGACTGTTGTACATATAGAGTAGTTCCATAAAAGTCAATGCTTTACAGGGACTTAACTCAGTTCAGAATGTGCTCCTTAGCAATGACCTTCACATATTTACAATACTCTGTATAAGGTGCTATTTCCTTTTACCTGTTCTAAAATTTCTGCTGATCAATGTAATTTCTTCAAATGCCCCACTGGTCTCAGATTGTAACACTGGAGGAAGAGGACAGTTTCTTACAGAACTACTCATTATTTTGTACAATTTTTCAAAATGTTTTTGTAAAAGACCAGGGAGGTGAGGGTTTAAAGGTAAATAGTAGGAGGATGACCTAGAACATGAAACCTGATCCTGCACCCATTGAATAATATCCATCTCTTTTATAGCTCTTTCCAGTCATAGATCTCAAAGCACTTTACAAAGGAGATCAGTATTATAATCCCCATTTTCAAGATGGGGAAATTGAGGCACAGGGAGGGAAATTCCTTGCCCAAAGTCACCCAGCAGGTGAGGGGCAAAGCTCAGCCATAGAACCCCATTTTCCTGATTACCTGGATGGTTCACTATCTTCTAGGCCACACTACTGCCATGGACAAAGCACCCATTGACTTCAGGATAAGTCAATAGGGTTGTGGAGAGGATGGAACTAGGAGTAGCAAAGGGATCACCAAAGAGAAGATGGAAAAGGAATTTAAATTTTAATTTAAAACAAAAAAAATCCATTAATGAAATGAACTAGTTCAGAAAAGGCACTTCATAAGATTTTATTGTCTTCGTGTACAAAATTGCTATAAAATGCACCACAACAGTGCTATGAAAAAGACATTTTACTATTTAAACGATGGTAAAATAATGGAATTTCTAATCCAAAGCGGAAAATGTCCATGAAAAGTTCTGTGTAGAATATAAGAAACTGTATACCATACCTGTCTTTGGGTAACGGTATCCCGGCAAGTTTAACAATTGTAGGGAATATATCCATGTTACTTGTAGGCTCATCAATATGGGCACCTGTCTGAAGCACTCCTGGCCAGTGAAGAAGACCTGGCACACGAATACCTCCTTCCCAGTTTGTAGACTTTCCACCTGAAAGAGTTAATCACTTTTAGCAGAAAGTCATTTCTCCTTCAGAAATGCCATTTAAAACCCATCATTTTGTTTTCTCCTTACAAATTCTGTGTATGCCACCCTTGCCAACTGGTAATTTTTTTGCACTAAATGTAATATTCTTTTGCTCCGCTGATGTTTTCCCCCCTTGATTCACTGACATACACACATAATATTGGCTAAGATAAGTCAGACACTGCTTCCAAGGATTTCTGGATGTCCTGAAGATCTTTTTTTTTTTTTTACATGACAATAATCTTTTTAATTCTGTCATCCAAGTAATCAGACTGAGTGCATTCAACATGCTACTTACAAACACACATTTCCTTCTTTTAGATTCCATGACACTCATCACTGACAGTTCTCTCCGTCTAACATAAAAGCTCATCAGATATTTATTATACAGACAACATAACTATCCATTACTTAATGAGATGTGATTGACACAAATCTATCAACTATTGTAATTAATTGCTTACAGAGGACCGTGGATAGGCACAGTACTCCAAAGTGTTTTAAAAATGAATATATGAATTTGGAAAAAATTTCTGACCGAAAGAGTTTATCAGTCCTGCTGTCATTGAAGTCAGTGACATAGTTCTCAAATGATGTTCGTTTTCAGGAGTGATTTGGTGGGTATTGATTGGGAGCAGACAGATCAACCCATGCCCTCAGAATAAACTGAGTTTACTGAAATCCAGTGTAGCTAAATCTGTAAATAAAGATTTACTAGTTTGGATATATTTACTGATGTGAATGGTATCTCTCTTAGATAGGGCTCAGATACACTCACGACTAGAATAGCCTGTTTTGATGATAAATTTATTATTTTTTCTGAAGTTTGGCCTCCAGCTTTCCATCACACTGATGTTTCTGAGATGCACCAATTTTCACAAGGAGAATGGAATTTCTGACCAAGGTGGTAGCCATGGGCTCAGTCATGAGAAGAGGTCTCCAGGTCTTATAACAGTGTTTGGGAATCCTATAGGGCCTTTGCATGGGCCCTTTAGGAATTCTTTAAGGCGTTATATGGTAATAGGCTGGCTTTCGTTAGAATATCATGATTATCTTGCACACTGTCACTCCCGGGCTACCACCTGCTGCTCTGTGGACACTACTAACAGCTTAATGGCCTCACAGCTTCAAAATTCTCTAAGGCACATTGCATTGCTGGGGTTTGTGTACTTATTTCTCAGGGGATCATTGCCACCTCTTCAGATATCATGAGACTCAATGAATCGAGATTGGTTGCATTCTGATTTGCTCTGAAAAGATAAATAGGAATGAAAAATTGTAAAAGGTGGAAGGAGGACCTGGAACTCTAATCTCCAGAGTGACTGACACATGCAGCAGCGATCTGCAGAATCAGAATAGCCAGAGTGAGCAATGAAACAAGTGTATCAGAAGAAGAAAAAGAGTAGACCCATTGAAAATAAAATACTTCTTGGGAAATTGCAACATGAAGAGAGTTGGGGCAGGTGGGAAGAAGAAAATAAATTTTCTTCCTGTGTTCTGGTGGAATATTGAGTTGAAAAGCTGCTGAGAAATCTGCCTTCACCCACACAGGGAAGGATCTCTCTGCAGACTTTGCCTCTCAGTATGTGCAAAGGAGCCCAAGAAGCAAAAGGGGCAAAAATACTGCTGGAGACGTAAGGTGTTCCACAAGGAACAACTCTTTCTCCAGTCCTTTTCAACATCTACATGCTATCACTGAGGAACTGGTCAAACAAGAAAGTGACTCTTGTGGGCAAAGGGAAGTATTTTGAAGAGTTTTCAGTCAGAGTGCCGTTTGTATTGGTTGACAATACACAGCCACAATTGGTCAATGCAGTTTGTAGTCTTGGCGTATTCTCAGATTCCTTTGCCTATGCACAGATCTCACATAGCAGTATCTGCAAGTATGTTTTCTACCATGTCAGCTTGGCTAGGAAACTCCAACCCATCCTGGTGCACAAAGACCTGGCCTCAGTTATTCATGCCTTTGTCACCTTTTGGCTGGATTACCACACTGCAACATACCTGGGCATGAAACATTCAGTGCTTAGGAAACTCTGACTAATTCAGAACGTTGAAACGTGTCTCCTCAACAACACAGGCTGCCATAAACGCATCAGACCTCTCCACCGTTCTCTACATTGGCTTCCCATCAATCAAGTTCAAGATCTCAGTCCTTATCATCAATGCACTTCGTGACCAGTGCCAAGGATATCTAGAAGATAATCTAAAGCAGCGGTTCTCAACCTGTGGGTCGCGACCCCGGCGGGGGTCGAACGACCAAAACACAGGGGTCGCCTAAAGCCATCGGAAAATGCATATTTCCGATGGCTTTAGCCGCTGAGAAGTCGCGCTACCATCTGTAGCAGCGCTATTCAGCTGGAACGCACACCGTTATGGATGCGCGTTCCAAACTGAATGCCTGCGCGCATGCACAGACGTGATTGCATCATCCGTCCGGGGCCTAAGGGGCAGAGGAAGCGGGGGGAACGCTCCACAGTCCATAGCAGCGCATTACGTGTGTCCGGCGCTTGCTGACGTCATCAGTGGGCAGACGCAGCAAGCGCCGGAGGACAGAAGCCTAGGAGGCGGAGAGCCAAGAGGCGGAGAGCCAAGAGAGCCTGCGAGACAGCCTGCTGGTGTAAAAAAGGTTAATAATGTAAAAACAGTACACACACCATACACACAATACTGTGTAAGTGTAAGGTGCTTTGTGTGTAATCATTATACAATGAGAATACATAATGCATATCAGGTATTTACATTCCGAATCATAACTGTAGCAAAATTACAGTTTTGAAGTAGCCACCAAAATTACTTTTTGGTTTGGGGTCACCGCAATATGAGGAACTGTATTGCGGGGTCACGGCATTAGAAAGGTTGAGAACCACTGATCTAAAGCCTTGGGATGAACCCTGTGGTTGACAACTACATGCCTCTGGCAAAATGGAACTCTCAACCATAACAGTAGAGCTCATCTGCATAGGAGACAGAACTTTCTCTGGGACTGTCACAAACCTCACTACTTTCTACTACAATTGCAAGGTGTATTTCTTTGACACTTCCCTTCTCTAACATAATCGCATAGCGACGAGGGAACAAAGAGCAAGTGACAGATTTGTGGTCACTTGCACTATTGGAAGGTACTCAGATACTACAGTGGAAGTGCAAGAATATAAGAACCTATATATAAAAGTATAAAAGACTAGACATCAAACTTGCACCACAGCAGGCTATTTCCTCACTTCCTCATTGTATAAGACAAAGCCCTGAATACTGGGACTGTAAATTGGGACATCTAATCACCCTACCCTTACCTGAATTAGCTGGATTCAAGATTGCTTGGATAGTCTAGCCCATGCACAGCTTTTGCTGTGTAAGTTTCAGTGACCACAATATAACATCCTAGGGAAGATGAAGGTACAGAAGATAGACACAGTACCACAGAATTTAGAGAGGGAGCTGTCAAAAAAATGAGGAAGTTTGTCAATATTGTCCTGAAAGTCAAAAGTAAATTAAGTAAAACCCTTACATCTGACCATGGAAAACAATGTCTCAGAAGGCCTGCATACTTCAGAACAAATTCAGAACCAGGAAATCCAGAAATAAACCACTATGGCTAAATGGCAAGGTCCAAGAAGTTATTTGAACCATACAGATAGCCTTCATTATTTGGAACTTTAACCCCAGTAAAAACAATAAACAGGAGCATAATTTACAGCAGTCAATGTGTAAAAAGGGAAATTAGGAGAGCTAATATAGATTTCGAAGAGGATGTTGAAGAAGATACCTATCCCTGACCAAATCACTTCTGGTAATGAGGATGAGGTAATCTCAGATATTGAGGAATCAGAAATGGTGCTGGAATAAATCAATAATTTACAAAAAACAAAAACTCACCACATCCAGATATACAAGTAAAAAGTAACTGAGCTGCTAGAAAAAATATTCAATCTCTCATTACATTCAGTTACTGTAGTGGAGGATTAAAAGGGAGTATGTATGTATGTTCTACCTACCAATATTTTGGATTTTGAAAGGTCTTTGACGGTCCCTCAGAAAAGGCTTCTAAAGAACTAAGCAAAATGCGGTAGGAAAAGCTCTTGTCTGAAGAAATGTTAAAGAAATATTGAAGAAATATTGAAGGGACTCATTATTTTATAAAGTAGACAAGTAAGTGAAGATATGGTAAAAGTATACAAAACCACGAATGGTATAGAGAGGTATGTTAAGATCTTCTGTTTCCCTGATTTATAACACAATAACAAAGAGACATTTACTGAAATTGAAAGGTGCAAAAATGACAAAATGAAATATTTTTTCCACACACTGTGATTAAATTGTGGACCTCATTGACACAGGATGTATCTTAGGCTAAGGGTTTAGGAAGGTTCAGAGAGAGCCTGGATATTTTTATGGACAACAAGAATAACCAGAGTAATAACAGTTAATGCTAAAACTTTTGAAGGGATCTAAATCCCAATGCTGCAGTCTCTAATTATTTGGGATTAGCAAGATTATCCCAACTGGGGGCAGATTATCCCACATCTGTTTATTGCAGGGTTTCTTGCACCTTCATCTGAAACATCTGGTACTGGCCACTGTTGGAAAGAAGATACTCAGCTAGATGGGCTATGAGTCTAATGGCAATCCTTAAATGTATAGGTCTCTATGTAACAGCGTTCAGGTTAATCTAGTTAAAGGAGGACTCTGAAGATTAAAGCAGGATTTGTTTATTTGCTGATACTGTTAACTACAGTGTTAATGTTGGGTTTTAATTTCACATGGTATCCAGCTTTTCAGAGGTCACACTATTGTGCCCTACATCAGATCTAACATGGCATCACTGGATAGTTTTTTATTTGTATCTAAGAGTTAACTTGTTTTTCCTAGGAGGGAAGATGTAGAGAGATGTTCGTAAAAGACTGTGATTTAGAAATACTCCCTAGCATGGGACAGTGTTGTGTGAATTGGGAGATGTGCCCTACATCAGATCTAATATGGCAGCTTCCAGCTGCACACCTGGGAATCACTCCTGTCTGTGTTATTAAAGTTCTATTCCTTACTCATTCGATAGTGTGGTCTTTAATGAACCCTCAAGATCGTTACAACTATAATCAGGAAATAATAATGATGTCACCTTTTTGTAATGCAGCTAGTTAGTGCCAGCCACTATATCCAAACAGCCCGTAAGTTTTATTATTAGGATTGATCTGGGTGTGTATGAAGATAAATTAGTGAGTTCAAATTGTGAAGATCTGTTGCGAGCTTTCGATTTAGGGCAGAATCATTTACTGTTGAATAGACTGCTACAGCTTTGATAAGAGGGTCAAGAGGTTTGATAAATGTTCACATTTTCATATACAGAATGGTATATTATTAACATTTCCCAGCACCACACACTGAGGTGCTCCTCCCAAAAAGTATACCCATTATTTTCAACTCCAGTAAACCAATAGTCAGATGTACTAAATTCCAATACATATGTACATACACAAAAGCAACAAGGATACCTTTTTAAGCTTTTTAGCTTTTTAATTTTCTACATATATTAGTATCAAGTACCTGATAGTTTGGAACTTAACAGGCCTGATTTTCAGAAGGTCAGCCATGCAAATGTACATAGATCTTGCACACCCAATTGTGTGTACATGATTATGCATGCAAAGTGGGTCTTCACACATAAAAATAACTAGTTATGTGTTTAATAGTCCATTTCCCTTCCTGACCTTTGGACAATCAAGCATGACATATCTTAATATTAAAAAAAAATGCCTTTTGATTTGGGGCTTTAAAGTACAGTGTGAAAGATAAAACATAATCCCCTATATTTTCAGTCTGCTAGGGTAAATTAAACTGATTGCACAGATCTTTTAAACATCTTGTTTTCATTATAAATGTCTTTTATTATAGCCCTTATCTTCCCACCCATAATATATTACTACATTTATCAGTTTACCTAAGAGGCATCTGCAAATCACTTAATAATCCATTTAAAAAAAACCTCAAAATGGTCTGTTTTTTTCTTTAGGCAACACTAACTATTAGATTCACATTGATTCAACTAAGATCTGTTTTAAATTCTTCACTGTTATATACGTATAAATATAATACTCTTCATTAAATCAAAGTTCCAAAGGAAGGTACATTACCCACATTCATTAATCTTTTTTCTCATAGTGTATTCCCCATCATATGTCTGACATTCTAAAGTGCCAACATTTTTAGAGCTTCCAAAATATATCAGGGCATGCCTACAGCCATAGATGTGTAATCCTATGTTTCTTTGAATATGGCAAGTACTATATAAAGGCTAAGTATTAATGTAGTTTTAATTCAAATTCATGATAGATTTCTCTCAGCTGTCAATATTTATAATACAATAGGACCCACTGTATATTCTGTGTCCTAACAGCTGTGGTCGCTGCAATTTTTGCCCTGAGATTATTTCTCATGCACTTTATAAACAGATTAAAGTTACATAGCTTTCTCACATGATGGCCCTACTACACTTTCATTCCTTACTGTAGCCATCTTTTTCCTCCTTCTAATTCTGCTTGAAATCATACCTAAAAGCAATATGCTACCTATTCTATAAAATTACAGTTTGCTAGTTTAGGGACTCATTTTTCAATTCTCGCCTCCCTACTCCCCAAAAAGGAAGGGGGAAGAAAATTAAAGAACCACTTGCACAACATGTTATCTAGTAAGAGTGAAACTATCTAAACCTGTCCATACAAAAACCAGGTATCTCTTTCCTATTTTGATGGAAGTTAAGCTCACTTCCATCATCATGGGTCTACCATTGCCCACCATTTCCACCACTGAAAATCAGGCCTATTTTAGCATCTGCTACTAGTGAAAACTTCACAGTGCAGTGGAATGTAACAATTCTCTCACTGTCCCTCTTCTTTAACTCCTCTTCTCACCTAATATTTTTCCATTTTCTCTCCATATGCTACTTATTAGTGAATGGGATTGTGATATCAAAGGGAAGTCAGCATCTTCCTCTTCTTCCTTCCCTCTCCTTCCTTTCTTCCTCTTCTCATTCTTCCCTTATCGATAATCACCATGTGCACCATGATCATGTGCATATCACGACCCCTTTGTCTGAAATTGGTTACCAAATTAATCTGCATATTTTGGTAGAAGTGAAATGAGTCAGCAAGTGACATCAAATCAAGGACATGTGAACAAACAGCTCAGCTAGAACTTTTCGTACTTTGATATGTACCTTATCTTGGTAAAAACAATATTCTCCTCTACTGCAACATGTTCTCACAGACAGCAGGTCTTATCACAATAAGGTAAGCTTACTGATGGTCTGCAGAATTACTTGAATCTGTAGTACACATTGATTGTTTCAATAGCTGTACTGTGAGAAAGCAATCAATCTGTGTGCTTTCGACACCACTGATCATACATTTCTTCTTGAAATCTTGGCTTCTTTGGCTTTCGTGACTCTGTCCTGTCCTCTCCTCGTTCTCTTCCTACATCTTTGGTATTTTTCCACACCTCTTTCATTGGATCTTCTTCTTCCGCTGCTTTCCATGGGTGTCTCCTTGGATTTTGTCTTTGGCCCTCTCCTTTTTTTCTCTCTACACCCTTTCTTTGTGTGACTTCACCCACTCACTTAGCTTCAACTACTGCCTTCAGTCACTGATGACTCACACAGCTACCTCTTCACTTCTCCCCTTTCTTCTACTAGCCAATCCTGTATCTCAGGCTGTTGCACTGACATGTCTTCCTGGATGGCTCACTGGTTTATATTAAAGCATTTTCAGAAGTGCTAAACACCTACAATTCCCACTAAAGTCACTGGAGCTGCAGGTACTCATCACACAACAATCAGGCCATTTATGTTTAGGTATCTAAATATGGATTTAGGATTATTACATTAGAAATGTAATGTTAGGAACCCAGGTTTGAACATTGTCGATTTACAACATATTACAAACTATGTAGAGTAAGTAGCTAATTTTTGTGCATTTCTAAAAATCACTACAGGATGCTCACCTTTATAAATTCCATTATACCCCCCATGGACTTCTCCTGTGCTAGAGATTTCTTCAACATGTGCCCCCTGGTCAGATGTGAAGTACACAAAAGTCTTCTTATTCAGATTCCATTTCTCTAGTACATCCAGAATCATGCCTGGAAAAAACAAAACAAAAAACAAACAAACAAACAAACAAAAAGATTTGAAATAATCTGAAAGAAAGAGATGTTTTTGCTCTTATTAATTTTTCAGATGTTTTTCCTTAAACCGGCACCATGCAGAGCTCACTAGGTGACTACCTCACAGAACTTGCTGCTATCAAGACTGTGGTTTGATTGCTGTTGGGCTTCAAAATATATAAAACAAGAAGATTTGTGCATATCAGAGGAAAGGGTTGCACCACAGAGAAGCAGTGGCCTCGTAACAAGAAATTTCAAAAAGTTGATTATAACTGAAAAAGTCACAATATGCAAAGTACAATGTACTAGAGCTTTGCTGCATGGAGGCCTTCAGAAGAGGCATGGCTCTCTAGCATATGTGCTAGAATAAGTCTCTCTTAAAAGCGTAATAGTACAGGGAAGAAGCACAAGGTGTGCCTCTTGAGGCTACATGATCTCATTATCTAACTCTGCCAATCAATCCCAGCTGAAAAATGCTCCTGCGCATATCAGAATAGAACCTTAGTAAATTAGAGAAAAAGTTTTTTAAAACATAAATTTACATATTTAAAAGGGGTGAGGCAACTTGGATATGTTAGAATCTTAGAAGTGTAGGGCTGGAAAGTACCTTGAGTGGTCTTCTAGTCCAGGACAGAGATCCTGCAACTTCTCTAGGTAATTTATAAACTATGCTTAACTATACTGACAGAAAGTTTTTCCTAATGTACAATCAAAACTATCTTTGCTGCAATTTAAGCCCATTGATCCTTGTCCTATCCTGAGAAGCTAAAGAGAAAAATTTTTCTCGTTCCCTCTTGTAACAAACTTTTATGTACTTGAAAACTGTTATCACTTGAAAACTGTCGCCTCCTCAGTCTTCTCTTCTCCAGTCTAAACAAAACCCAGTTTTTTCAGTCTTCCCTCAAAGGTCATGTTTTCTAGCCCTTTAATCATTTTTGATGCTCCTCTCTGGACTTTCTCCAGTTTGTCCACATCTTTCCTAAAAGGTGACATCTAGAACTGGATGCAATACTCCAGTTCAGGCCTAATCAGCATGGAGTAGAGCGGATGAATTACTTCATGTGTCTTGCTTACAACGCTCCTGCTAATACATCCCAGAATCACGTTTGCTTTTTTTTCAACAGTCGTACCCTGTTGACTCGTATTTAGCTTGCGATTCACTATGACCCCCAGATCCCTTTCCATAGTTCTCCTTCCTAGGCAGTCATTTCCCATTTTGTATGTGTGCAACCAATTGTTCCTTCGTAAGTGGAGTAATTTGTATTTGTCCTTATAAAATTTCATCCTATTTCCCTCAGACCAATTCTCCACTTTGTCCAGATCATTCTGAATTATAATCCTATCCTCCAAGCATTTTCAACCTCTCCCAGCTTGGTATCACCCACAAACTTTATAAGTGTACTCTCTATGCCATTATCTAAATTATTGATGAAGATATTGAACAGAACTGGACCCAGGATCAATCGCTGCAGGACACTACTCAATATGTCCTTCCAGCTTGACTGTGAATTACTGATAACAGCCAGTTATGCACCCACCTTATGGTAGTTCCATCTAGGTTGTATTTCTCTAATTTGTTTATGAGAAAATCATGCAAGACAGTATCAAAAACCTTATGAAAGTCAAGATATACTACATCTACCACTTCCCCTTTATGCACAAGGTTTGTTACCCTGTCAAAGAAAGCTATTACTTTGGTTTGACAAGATTTGTTTTTCACAAATCCATGCTCTTATTTATCACCTTATTATCTTTGAAGTTGTGAGACTTCAAAACACTTTGGGCCTAATTTTCATTTACACAGAGGCCTCTTTATACTATTCTGACACTGTAAAAGGACCTTGCAATGGGCATAAATTACATTTAAGCCAATTTTAAGACTCCTTTACACTGCTCAAGTTTTGTAAAGGGGCTTTAGTGTAAATGACAAGTAGGCCTCTCTATTTTTTTATTTGCCAAAGTACATTTTTGTACTGAAAGAAATGTAGGATTATTGGCACTGGAAACTGACCAACAGGAAAAAAACAGCACAAGAAACACAAGTGTACCATTCCCAACACTATCCTGCCAATGAGTCTTAACCTAGTTCTTCAGGAAATTCAAACCGTATAAAGGTAATTCATTCTCCTTGACCATTCTCCTCAGCCTCTCTGCTTAACTAATCAAGAAGGGTAGCAATATGGGTGGCCATTTTGATTTGTTCATCTGTCAACTAAAAACTGGTTTCCCAGATGAAACATTCAACTACTTTGTTAAGTAGCATGACTTAAGAACACAGAAAAATAGAACCCATTTCACCAGGAGTGAGGCCACTTAAACAGTTTTTAGATTATAATGGCTTTCTGTTACCATCAACCTGTTCTGGTTTAGAAGCAGTTACCCCATTCTTTTGCTCACCAATACCCTTTCATGTTGCAGTTCACTAAAATCACAGTTCTGTAATGTACTGAGCACTCCTAGAAGGTGTTGAGTGCCTTCATTTCCTATTAACATTAATGATGGGCTCTAATTAAAGGCATACAACCAGTTAAATAAGCAGTGTCTATTGTTCTGGTTTGTAAAATAGGAGAAAAGTAGCTATATAAGAATAGGAGAATTTGTTTACACAAATTTTAAAACTTGGTAGGAGTTGAAATTTCCCAACATAGTTGTGGAAAATCTGTTACAAAGGCTGACATTTTAAAGCTGCTGTATTGCGGGGGGATTTGGTTAACAGCTCATGCAGCTCCATCTGACAAGTCATTTGCTTTTTGTAGCAAGTAGGCTAAGTGCCAAGGAAAGAAAGAGGCAATTTTCCATTGACTTTTGAAAGATTTGAGAGGTTGTGTTTGCTGATAAGGTGATGGTGATGCAGTCAAAAAGTTATGTTGAACATTGTGTGGATTCATATGATTAATAAAAGTGAAGGATAGACAAGATGACCCACTCTAATACAGTTTTCTATTTAAAATCTACAAGCTTTTTCTTAATTAACTTAATGAATTTTGTAATCTATCTAGTTTATTACATAATGTTCATGTAAAAGAAAAAAGTACAATTAATACTATGTAATAGATCATATTAAAATCACACCAAATAAAGCATGAGATTTGGGCCTCCTTTTCTCTTTCATGAACAATCAATATTCATTTTTCTACTTTAGCTGGGATAAAACAGGAAATATTCATCTGAAACTCCCATTCCAACGTACTACATTTTCTTTTTAAAAGAATTTATTTATTGGCAAGTAACATTGGACAACAAAGATTTTGCTTCTTGAATACTTTTGGGTGTATCTTATGGATTTTGGGCTGCTGATTACAAAAATCATCATGAAATTTCCCTATCGCATACCGTTTTTTTTAAATCACCTATATTTGCTATTTCAATTCATAATTTAAGTCTATTAAAATGTTGCCCACAATGTAAGCTGAAAAGTTTTCTATCTTGTGTCCAAGAATGCCTTTGCATTCAGTGATACTGCACCTAGTGCAGGCCACACAACATGCAGTGGGAATGCTAAGGCTTAGGCAGGGTGGATGCTGGCAGGACAGGTTTTAGAAAGGCTATAAAAGCATTTCGCACACACCCTTCTATGCATTGTGTTTATATCAGCTTGCATTCATGTTGGTGTGCATGCTCTATGCACATAGCATATTGTGTGTACTCACAATAATAAAGCAATTGTATTTTCAGGAGGATTCGTGATAGCAAAATGTCTCGTCAATGTCACAACAGCCGCAATACGTTCTGTTACATTTGTGGTGAATATATGCTTAAACCTCAAAGATGGAACGTGACTGCACGTATTAAGAAAGCGTATGAGTTCTACTTTGGCTGTAAAATTGGTGATCATTACAAAGCCTAGGCTCCTCACATTTGTTGCACAACATGCGTTGTCAATCTTAGAGCTTGGCTCAGAGGTACTCGGAAGTCAATGCTGTTCGCTGTCCCGATGATATGGTGAGAACAGAAGGATCATGACTGTTACTTCTATCTGACCAATGTGTCTGGGTTCTCTGCTAAAAACAAGAAATCCATTGAATACCACAATCTCCCTTCAGCCCTGAGACCTGTGCTGCATGACGACAGCCTTCCAGTACCGAAGCCACGAGAGACATGGAGCCTAGAGGAGGCAGACGAAGATGTCATGATGCATGAGCCAGGAATGGAAAACGACACTGATCCAGATTATGAACCATTTACATCAAGTGAGCCTCATCTGATAACTCAATCTGAGGTAAATGACCTGGTCAGGAACTTGGGTTTGTCAAAAGCAAAAGCAGAATTACTGGGTTCAAGACTGCAAGGATGGGGTCTGCTGTCACCAGGCACGAAAATTTCTGTCTTTTGCAGCTGCTAAGAAGATTTTGACACAATTATTTGGTCAGGTTGGTAATTTGTGTCTCTGCACTGACATTGATGGGCTGGCTGTTCACTGCTTTGGGTTGCCACAATAATGGCATCTTTTTATTGATTCGTCAGTGGTAAGCCTGAAAGCTGTGTTGTTACACAACGGCAATGTCCACCCTTCAATACCAATCGGCTATGCAGTACACATGAAAGAAACCTACTGAAATATGGAAGTTTTGTTGAAACTCATACACTACAGCAACTACAACTGGAACATCTGTGGTGATCTGAAAGTAGTCATGCTGCTACTAGGAATGCAGCTCGGATACACCAAGTACTATTGTTTCATTTGCGAATGGGACAGCCGTGCTAAAGAGTCTCATTACATTAAAAAAGACTGACCACTCCATAAGCAGTTGGTTCCAGGGCAGAAAAGTGTGGCACATAAACCACTTATAGACCTGACAAAGATATTTTTGCCTCCTCTTCACATAAAACTCAGACTGATGAAAAATTTTGTGAAAGCGATGAACAAGGAAGGTGAAGATTTCAATATTTGAGACAGATGTTTCCCAGAATAACTGATGCCAAGATTAAGGAAGGCATTTTTGTTGGTCCACAAATCAAACAGGTCCTCAATGACAGGCAGTTCGAAGAACTTCTAGTAGGGCTGTAGAAAATTGCATGGAAGGCATTCAAGGATGTTGTTGAAAATTTTCTTGGCAACTACAGAGCACCAAACTATGTGCAGCTGGTTGACAACATGCTTCAAGCATACAAAAGCATGAAGTGCAACATGTCACTAAAGACTCATTTTCTGCATTCGCATTTAGACTTCTTCCCTGCAAATCTTGGTGCAGTCAGTTACGAGGTTTCACCAGGACATTGCAATCATGGAAAAATGGTATCAGGGCAACTGGAATCCATCAATGCTGGCCGATTATTGTTGGACACTTAAACGAGAAACCTCAGACACTGAGTAGAAACGAAAATCATCAACAAAACATTTTTAGCTCAGCACCGTTATGCGATTAAACGCATTACATTCAATAAAAGTCAATTTCTTGTTTCTCCAAATTCCTACGTGATACAAGTAGTCTGAAATTATATTTGTGTTCAGCTTCAAGCAATCTAGCATTATCAAAAAAAATTTCTGAGGAACCAACACTTTCAAAAAAATTTGTTGTCCAGTGTAATTTGTATAAAATTTAAACTAGTCTGAAAAACATCATTATGGTGTTTAAAGGCTATGCAAATTGCATTTATTCCAGAAAAGCAACACATTGCATATAGAGCGTGATCCAGAGCTCACTAATGTAAATGAAAAGATTCCCACTGGCTTCAATGGGCTTTTTGATCAGGGTCATAATAATGTAATAACAAAGATAGCACTTAGTTGATTATTTTATAACAGGGTTAATATATACTAAAATAAAAACAATTTATTTCTGGAAACATACATTTTTAGAATTGATGGACACAAAATGGTATTCCAAATAACAAACTTTGCTGCTGTTAGAGATTAGGCGTCACAACCGCTCCTCCCCCACACAACTTGCATTTATATTTTCTCCTTGAACTTTGACATCTTTTGGAATAAGCACCGTATAAACCAGTAATAAAATGTATTTTACTGTAAAATAAGGCACATTAAAGGGTGTTTGAATGATGTGGTTAATGTTAGTATGAGCCATACATAGTTCTGGTTGGAAATTTTTCATCATAATGATCTTTGGATGAAAAATGCCATTTTCGTTTAAATCAGAACATTAAAAATGTAGATTTTAATGACATTTTGTTTTTTAATAATGCATTTTGATAAAGTTGAATGTCCCATTTGCCATTTTTGGATCAGAACGTTTCAATATTTCTTTTTAAAATGACTTTTTGAAACAAAATCCATTGTTTTTTGTAATATAAGTTTGAAAAGGTCAAAATTGGAATGAAATACAATGAAAACAAACATTCTGATATCCCCTAAATAGTTTTTGTAATGCTATTTCTTGAGTTTTTGTTCTTTGTTTTTGTTCCATTCCAGAACAAGAAAAAAAATTGAAATTGTGGAATTTCCCACAAATTGGAAAATCCAGTTCCTGCCCATCTCCACCCAGATAGTATCTCAAGCGTATTAAATTGGTAGCAAAAGAATAAAAATACCTATATTACAGTAAGTGTAATTTTGTGTATATTTTATACACACACACACTTATATCAGTATTAGGAGTAACCACTCTATAGGGTTGAAACACAAATTCCAACCCTCCTTTTTCAATTGCTCAGTACTTTCTCAAATACATTCTTTTTAGGTCTCAATTTTTCAGACTTGTTTGTTTTGTAGATTTTACTAAGGCTTAAAAATTAAGCCAAACCTGATGACTGTAGGTTCAAGTGCCCAGGGAAGTGTGTTTTAGGCACCATGTGCCAGAAGCAAAAGTAGAGTAACTATGGCTGTAGGAAGGAGTTGGAACTTAGTGTGGCACTGCAGCAGCATTCAGGGGAGTAATATAACCAAGATATATCACTGGGTACACTTCTCTCATTTTTACTTTTTTAGAGACACATTAATGAAGCCATTGAAAAAACAAGGTTTGCCATTAGTTTAATTAATAGGATTAATGTTTTAAAGTCCAGCTAAAGCTCCCTTATGCCCATATGAAAATATCCTAGCAGAATCAGCTTTATATCCTGCTCCACTATTGCTTTAAGTAATATTGTAAGGTGTCAGATCTGCAGGTGCTATCGCCTAGAAAAACGTTCAAAATGTGATGTCATCAATTTAGAGGGAGTGATAGAGTACAGCTGATTGGAGCATGACACTATCCTTTGGGATGACTTTGAGAGTGAGAGATTTCATCTCTACAGTCTTATCCAGGTTAACTCAGTACAAACTCAAACTGAATCTCAACCTTAACATTCCATTAACATTGCCCAGTGCTGCAGTTCTGAATCATGCAAACCTCCCTCTGCACTCAATTCTGATTTTTTTTCAAAGAGAAATCTAATTCAAATTAAGTGTGTGATATTCACTCCCTTTCATTTTAAATGAATAATCTAGGAATGTTTTCCATACATTTTAAAAGGTGAATCTTATACATCTGTTTGAAATAACAAAGATGCCTATTAAAACCACTAAAGACCCAATCCTCACCCATGTGTCACAAGACTAAAGGTCATGCAGCCTTCCTACTCCCACATAAAACAGTACTACACTGGTGTGACGAATCCACGGGATGATCAGAATGATGCATAAGAGGTGGGTGTGGAACAGATCCAACTGAAGTTCTTCTGTATAGGAGAGATGATGGGTATAGGAAATTTAAGCAAATGAGATACCACTGCTCGACTGAAGTCAGCATTCATGTATCTTGCCCCTCTCCACTTTCTCCTGCTCAAACTACTGCTCTGTAATGACCCTCCGAGAGACATCTGGGGGTGGCATGAAGGGAGATTTGGGAGTATGAGCCACTCCACCTTCCAGATTCCTAGAGGAGACAGATAATTTATCTGGTTAACAGCTCTGTTTCAGAGCCGTCTGCTGGCACCACTCCCCAGGTCTGAATATCTTCTCTAAACATCTGAACTGGGGACTGACAATCAGCTGCAAGGTCCTATTTCCAGGCCTGGGGAAATGGGGAGGTTCCGAATATGTGTAATGGGGTCCTCCAAAACATGCTCAAATGCTCAGAGGAATCTTGGACTCCTCTCTGAGAAGGTGATGGCACAGAATGGCTGTGTGGACAGTATGTCGTTGTCCCTGAGGGGACAGCCTCCCAACTGACCGATGTTTAGAATTAGAAGGTAATTCCAGAGCTCAACCCCACTTTGATGCGCCGAAGAGTAATATATTTTCCTTATGAAAAATAAATGTTGCAACCTCTGCATTCCAAATTTACAAGCTAAAAATCAATTTAGCAGACATTAATCTTCCTATGCCGATTTTGAGACAAGTATTATGAAAAGAGTTTAATGTGTTGATCTGATAGAAAACCCACTGATTAGTTATGCAAATTTACACTACCTGAGGATCTGCCCCTAGCACAATCTGGGTTTTGTGTAAAAACATGCCCAAGTACAGTAACTAAGACCAAGACATCCATGTCTTAATTTTAGCTTTTGTAGATTTCAGGTTATAAATATTCAAATTTCTGTGATAAGCTGAGAGCCATCAAGTTTCCCCTTGATAAGTATGTAAATCAGTCTGTCTCTGAAATGGCGAAATAATTATCACTTTCAGACCTAGTCACTAAGCACAACACTTGAGAGGTGAAGATGAAAAATAATAAAACCACTGACAGCAAGACAAGAAGTTGCAGCACACACAGTGAGCAGCATGTACTATTGTACACACTTGTTTAGCATTCCGAGCTGCAATATGGCAAATGGAATGTGAAGATTTTGGAAAGAGGCAATAGATTGCATAGATAATGTGCCATGACATCAATCAATAGAACCCAAAGAAGGCAGGCGATTCTGCATACAGGCAAAACATGTACATGACTCTGAAAGGTGACATTCAGGAAAAATGTAATCCAAATGCCTGCCCTAGAAAATATATATACAATTCCTCTATTAAATCAAGAGCATGGATCTGTTAAAAATTATATATCCATATTTTATTATATGAATTTTGAAAATGAAGAAGTTTTAATCCATAGAATAAGGCAACATGAAGAAGAATGTAGTGGTGGTAATGGGGAAGCCCTGCCTCAGTTCTATTATATTGTTGTTATTATTAATAGTTATATTATGATAGCACCCTGTACCCTGAAATCTTCCAAAAGGTACTTAAGAAATTCAGGGCTAGATCTTCATAGCTTCTGAGTCTTCACGACTCCAAAGGAAATCAATGAGAGCTGCAGGTGCGTCTGAAAATCAGGCCTTCTGAGACTATTAGTAAATTTCGTATTAGAGAGGTAGGCTTGCCTGGCTCTCTTGCATAGTAAGATAAACACATAATGGTTGCTGATGGAATGCATAGAAATAATGTAAATATTTGACCTATATTTGAAGCAACCTGGAGGTATGTTTATAATTTGGCTTCAGGGTCTGCTCAAGCACATCAAGTTAAGAGTATCTGTAAGTTCCTTGGAGTGCTTAGAAACTATGGTAATGAGGGGCAGATAGATAATAAATCAATAGCAACTCTGAAGTCAATAGAGCTATGCTAATTTACTTTACCTGAGGATTGGTCCCAAGTAGCTAGTACAATCTGGGTGATGTATAAATAATACCTAAATTATGATAATACATTAGATATAATGATAATTTCCCTGGGACTGTGCTTGTGTGTTGGACACTAACCCAAACATTTTTAAGTACTGTATTGCTTCTCAGCCACTATTTTGAAAGTATCAACCATTAACCAGGCAGATAGGTTATTTCCAGAAGATTTTTTCACTATAAATGCAATAACTGAGACACAAGAGACCCTAGCAAATTTCAGATGTCTTCTCTCCTTTCTCTTTTCTCTAGCTCCATTGATAATTCCCCTACTTACCCATGGCGTATATTCATCATGTGGTTATTTAATTACAATAATCTTTCTCCTGTTTTGTGAGTATGTATGTTAGCTTCAGTTTTCTTGTACTCACCTGTATTACTATCTCTCATGTATATCTTTGCATCACTTGTTTGTTATATAAAAAAGAGAAACTTACACTTTTATATAGCTTAGAACCCATTTTATAGAATATCCCTTTTACAGGGATTTTGTTACAGGATTCATAGGGTGGCTGATAAGAAAGAGTGAAGGTCATCTTAGTTAATCTTGACGGATTTCCCTTATTATCTCTTCAGTTCTAATTTGAAAGAGATGGTCTTCAAAGCCAAGACATATTTCCTCAGTGGTGTTACACTGGACTTCAGGTGTGTTGAGCAAAAGCAGAATTTGGCCCGATGGATTTTGGGCCTGCTTTCTTTCTACAAAAACTAAAGCTAACATTGTTGTGGTCAGTTAAGGTATTAGTATCAATTTGCTGTGTGTTCAGATTTGCATTGCATTTTAATTTAAAACTGAAATTGGCTTATAGCTGTTGAAAGTCTTATAAGAATAACTTGCCTTTCAGACCCTCAAGGTAAATTTTCAGCATAGTGCACAGCAGATTAGACATGCACTGTTTAGCTGCTATGAATAAATCAACCAAACTTTGACTTACAATTATGCATAAGATAAGGGTAAAGTGTTTTCTACAGTCTGAGAAGTAAATTTTTTTTTTTTTAATATGGGGTTCAAATTACCTTGTAAATCTAACTTTTGGAATGATGTGTCTGTACAAACTGTTATTCAGTCTTTGGCCTATAATAAAGATGAAGCTAGGGACATGGTTACTGAGAATTATAGGAACCTTTAAGTATGGCTACACTATAGCCAATATTGTATGGCAGGGCTTCCAAAGCTGCATTGCTACCATAGGACTGAAGTGATAACATTGTTGGGATAGATAGGAATGAAAAGTATGGCTATCCCTTTTTCTAACTACTTGGTTAGTATGTAAATTAGTTAATAAACTTGTTGCTTAAACTTCACTTTTAGACTTTACATTCCTTCACCATAATGCTATGTATTTCTAATTTAAGTCTTAGACTGCTTAAGATACTAAATAGAAGACACAGTCATGCAATTTTAGAAGGTTCGATTGTATTTGTACTTTCTATATACCAGCTAAGATAATTTCTTTTGATAAATTCACAGCATCATTCTACAAACATGTGAGAGTAAAAAGCCATTTTACACATACAGACAAATGTACAAAATACACAATTTACTGTCCTGCACCAAACTCTCCCATGTATAGTATGGAGGCTTTTCCATCCACATTTTGGAAACACTTCATTTGGCTAAGACTTGGGACTGTTTGCAAGCTTTAATGACATCCAAGAATGCTTTTTCATTTTCATGCAAACCATATTCTGGGTCAGATCCTCAGCTGGTGTAAAGAGTACAGCTCCACTGACTTCAACTATTTCCCATTATCGGAACATCTGTAGTGTTTAAAAATATCTTTCCTCTGTTGGGTTAATAAATGGAGACTGGTAAGCACGTTTCTTTTATACACTTCAAAGAGCTTGATGTAAAAATAAAGTTCTAAATTCAAACCTTACATATCACCTGAAATCATCCTCAATATCTGGATCCAAACATACTGTGCCACAATTATGTAAGATTAAAGGTTGAGCTATTCAAAGCACTGCAGAGAATTTAATCACCCCATCGCTTGTGCTGCTTTCAAAACTTTAACCAAATTATTTCTGTTTGTTTTATTCTGCTATCAGTTTTCTAATTCAATATATCTTATTAACAAAAAGAGCTGATTGACATTAGAACCCAAGGTTTTCTGCATCTTCCACTGGTCAAGCACTTTCTTCCTCACTGCACTTTGGGGTTGGGCTTATGTTGTAAAACATATACCACACAATACACAGGATATTCAGCAAGAGAGAATTAATATTGCTATTGGAAACTTAATTCACCTGACTTTCCCCTGTGCAAACCTAATCTTCAATGAATGCAACTGGCTTGCATGCCATTGACCCAAAGACCAGGAGATTCCTTTTGTTTTTCTCTAAATGTGACCTTCAGTTTGCATGTTTGCTGCACCTGTATCTTTACTTCCCACTGCAATAGCTCTGTATCTACTAATGCTGTTAGACATTTGAAGCCTACAATGCACTTGTCATCTGCAAGCAAGGCAAGCTGTGAATGAATCTCTTCACAGAAGTTGTTAATATTGATAAGAAATTGAGCCTAACTGTGAATTATCCTCCAGGAAGTCTTGAACTGATGAAGGTAAACTCTGTTCTGTCTCTCTGGATGACATTTTGGATTTAAGTCGAAACAATGGGAGAAAAATTTAAGTCTGTACAACTCTCTATTGTTCAACAATGTACAGTTTATTTTTCCCTCTTATTGTTTTTGGTTCTAAAACTGACTGTCTCAGCATTCTGCTCACACAGAAGTCAAACTCTGCAGGAAACTTTTGGAAAAAGGAAAGAGAAATTAATTTGTAGGTCATGCTAGTAAATCATAGAAGACTTTCTGAACAAACAGTGTCACTGACATATGGGTTCCTGCTCTTAAATGCAGATATGCAGTTAGTGAAAGTCATTTAGCGAAGCAATAGGAGTTAGTTGCCTAAATACCTTTCAGTCTCTGGAGCTTAGGAGCTTGAGTCACAGTGAGTTTCCATGAGAGTTAAACTTGTTAATGCCAAGTCACTGTTGAAAATGAGACGTGGATGCTTTTGAAAATGTTATCCAACCACATTCTGAAAGCGTTTCTGATACATTCACTTGCGGAGCAGATATCAAACAGAGAAAATCTGTTCTGCTTTGTGGACTGGGGATGGAGAAATACTTCTGCCCCTTCTTTGACTACGGATTGCATGTAGAAGTGCTTCATGGCCTCTGCTGCTGCCCTGATGCTGCAGTCGCCTTCACATCACCAAAGACTGGCAGGATGGGAGTACGGGATAGCACTGGATCATCTGGGCCAGTGCTCACCCTTCTCATAGTCTCCCTTGGCCTCTAACCCCATCCTCTGTATATTGAAGGGTAGGAGGTGTGATGAATGTGAAATTGGTAGGTGATAATCAAAGATGTAATAATTTTAGGAACACTGTCTGTGGTTGCTGAGGGGAGGTCAGTGTATATTGGGTGTGACAAGGTGGGGCGGAGGGGGAAGATGTATCACGCCCTCGTGGGTCTTGCGCTCTCCCGGCGGTGCAGCTGGGGGAAGGTCCTGGGAGGGGCCGGGGCCCGCTCTGCCCCTGAGTACTGCTACCTTCCCTGGGGTCAGTCCGTGGTCCACCCCCTGCTTCCCCAGCCGGGGAAGCTGCAGGCCTCTGCAGACTGCTGGCTGCAACTACAGGCCGCAGCCTGCCAGCTCCAAGTCGCCAACTCCGAACTGCAGGCCTCAAACTGCCAATCTCCAAGCTGTAAACCATAAACTCCAAAACTGTAACTCCAACCTCCTTCCTCCACACCTCCTCTCTCCAAACTCCTCACTCTACTACCCACACTGCCTGCTTACACTGGAGGCTTTTAAGTGTTTGGGGTGGGGCTCCTTGATTGGCCCCAGGTGTCCTAATGGCCTAAACAGCCCCAGGTGGCCTAATTAGTTAAGCAGCCCCAGGTGGCCTAATTGGCTAATCAGCCCCAGCTGAATCACCCAGGGAATAGGGCTTTGCTGAGCCTGGGGCTAATATACATGCCTTCTAGCACCCTTGCATAGCCGTCTGGCTTGACCCTGTCACATGGGTTATAAGACTTCCCTGTATGAAGGAATTGATCTAGTTTCTTAGGGGGCTGTGGGAAGAAGAAACAGGAAGAAGGCAATGGCCCCACATACAGATACCTCAGCACACACTTTAAGCACAATGGGCAAAACTATCAGCTTCAAGGACCTTACATCCTGTCTCCATGGAAAATGCAAGCTTGTTTTGCCAGGCAGGGAACTTGGAGATCAAAAGGACTGAACAGATTTTGAATGGGACCATCCCTGAAGCTTGGAAAATAAATAATATGTGAGTTAAGAGAATGCACTATGCCAGTGAGACCCTAGAAGTCTTGGGGGATGGGAGGCTTAGACCTCCTAAGATACTTGGTAAACTGGATGTGCATATAGCCTGTTTTATTGCTTCAAGATCTATTTTTTCTTAAATGCTTTTGTTCTAAATAAATAATACTTTGCTTTAGGGAAGCTGTCTGGTTACCATTGCCATTACTTCCAGAGAGAAGAACACTGCTGGGGCTGAGTCTAAGGCCAGGTCTACACCTAACCTTTGCGATTCGGTGGCATTCGACGGGAGATACGCAAATGACGTAAATCACTTGCGTATCTCCCGTCGACTTTGCAGCGTCCCCTCTGCGCAGCGTCCATACTGTGCTGCTCAACAGCGCTCCCTTCGACGCAGCGCTACGCCACTTACCGGGGTGGTTTTCCTGCGTCACTTCCTTGGATCGACATGAATTTGCTGCCGTCAATGTAGACCCAGCCTGAGTCACACCTCAAAAAGTAATCCTGGTTCGCATGTGGGGGACTGCACTCAAGGTCCAGTTTGAGCTTGTCTTCACTATATTGTGAGCTCAAGCTATAATTTTTGCCTCTAACCTGGTGTCTGTCCACATACAAAAATCACCAGCTTAAGCTATTTGGGGCAGTAAATTCCAGCTAGGTTGCCCATCAGAAGGATGGGTTGGAGCTTGAGGGCTACTGCCCCATGAGCTAGTGATGCAGTGGAGATGCAGCAGCTCGAATTACAACACCCATTCAGTTGCTAATCCAAACACTGTGTAGGTCAAGTGTTGTTTTAGTGCAGTCACTTTCCTTCTGCCCTCACTTGAGGTAGGCTAGCTTGCACACTTGACTTGGGCTAGCTCAAGTGGAGTAATTCAAATGTACAACTTAAGCTGACGGCAGCAGTGAAAGCCAAGCCCTGAAGGTGAGAGAATTGTGTGATTCCACCCCACAAAAGAGGAAATGGCTTTAGGCCTGAGATCTTAAGAGGCTGCAGTCAAAGAGACCAAGTGGGTCAAAGGTGCAGTTAGCCTGGTCACTGAAACATATATGATTGGAGCCCTTGCAATGCTGAAGTCCCCACTGCACAGAAGGGAAGCACTCTGTGCAAAGCCCATCAGTATCTTGCCCCTTTCCTTGCACAGTGGAACTGCCCTGCTCCTGTTATGAGACATGTCTCAGTGGAGGTGGAGGGTACAGGATTTACCCCATATATACATTTTCTTTCCAGTGAGCTGGTTTTTCTTTCCTTCTGTGCATGTAACACCTATTTAAATCTGTGGGAGTTGTGTACAGATGGATGACAAGCAAGTGAGCTGTGAAATCTCCATTCTCCCTAGTAACACACACAAACATATCCACAACACATTGCTGTTTCTGTATCACATGGAGAGGGGTTTAAGTACACAGAGTCAAGTGGCTTTTTATTCTACCAGCCTGGGGAGAACACAATTGCTCTACACCCAGAAGTTGACGGTAACCATTCAAAGATAAATATGCATAAATTTCAGTATCTAGGATTTTTATACAGATCTTTCCTGTTATGGTATATTTAAAATACCAGTAGTAGTTGTTTGAATTGTCTTCTCTTTCTGTATCCCTTTTCCAGATACCTGAGGTTAATAGGGAACACAGGAAGTAGTCATTAAACGTCAATCACAGGCAGCTCAAATTCTGAGTGAATGCTACCAATCTTACACTTCTAGCGCTTTTCATCCAGATGGACCCCAAAGCTCTCCTTAAATGATGTCTACAGGAATCACTCATCTACCTTTGACACAAAACCATTGAAGGGCAAATTGCAGCCACTGTTTCACAGAACACAGCAACACAAGAGCCTAGAGTAGGAAGTGAATACACTAGAAAGTTAGGGAGTGGGGATGTAAGTATCCCAGTTGGATCTTGGTCAATTCATCAAGTGTAATACTTCATTCTTGTGAAAAATATGTAGAGACTTTTAAAGACCACATATCAGTTTTGTTTCATATCCAGGTAGGAAAAATGCCATCTGCAGCATCGCAGTGCCCTGAACATCAGGATAGGACACTAGTTCATTACCTACCAAAGGAGCTACAGGGAGCGGTGCTGATGGTTCAGGAAAGTGGCACTTCTACCTCTGATTCAGCAATGGATCACTGCCTTATCATGGGTGTTGAGGCTTTGGTCCCAAATCAAGGCATTAAGAGAAGCAAGGGTAAATCTCTCCCTGACTCCAGCTGCACAACCATCAAACTATACTTTTGCTTTTGTTTTCTCTCTCCTTTGCAAACAACGCTCCTCTAACTTCTTGCTGACAGGACACTGGACAGCAGTATGTGTTGCTCCTTGCCAGCCAGCTGCTGGCAGGCCGCTCCTCGGTTTTCTTTTCTTTCCTGCCAATATTTGACAGACACACATCTTAGAAGGATGCACTGCTTGGCTGCTACATCTCAGACACTGTGGCTTCATCTTGAACCACAAATACCCTCTGGCGCAACTCCCAATCTTTTCTTAAAACAATAAAATAAATTTTGTTTGTTTGTTTAAAAAAGGGACCAGCATAGCTCCATTGACCTCAGTGGAGTTATATCAATTTCCACTATCTGATGATCTAGCCCAGAGTGTTTGAAGTGAATGGCCCATGGATGAATCCTATAGTTGAATTAGGTATCTTTGTTTTTAAAAGACCCTATAAAGATCTTTTATAAATACTCAGTAAGATTTGAATATATGCCAAAGAGAGGGACTTTCTAGGGCTATACTAAGGCTCTGAAGTAAAATATGTCTTGTGATAAACTCTTTCCACATGAATTAATCAGGATACCTTCTTCTACTCTAAGGGGAAGAACGATGAATAATCGAGCAGCCTGAACCTGGACATTGCTTATATGTATCTAAGAAACTTCACTTTAACTACAAAGAAAAGCGCTAGACCCCTTAGAAAGAGAAGTTTTCAGAAAGAACCTCTATGTTCTTCATATTATTAAATTGTTATATTATATTATATATATCATATTATTATACATTGTACATATTATTATATGTAATAATATATTATTATATATTGCTTATTATATAGTCTCTTCATGTTTACGTTATCCTGGTTCCTTCAGAACTGCTAACACAAAATATTGTGTTATATATTTTTCATCAGGTCCCATTTATATTGTCACTCCAATATGCCAATATAAATGGGACCTGATGAAAAAATTGGAGGAGAGGCTGTCTAAAGAAGTTTGAGGAAAAAGACCCTTTGCAATCCATTGGGAGGGTTTTGAAAAGATGAAACACCGAGAAAGGAACGGATGGATGATCTGTCCATGGCATAGGAGGCAGAACAAGAGCAGAACAGAACAGAATGAGCAGAAGAAGAGCCAAATTTTGCCCTTGGATGAGAGCACACATCTTCCCCTGAAGTAACTGAAGGAAGTAATGTACGTAAATGAGGACAAAATTTGTCCCCATTACTAGATATGGAGCTATATCCAAAATGGCCTAAAAGATCTCATTGTCTTTAATGTGACACCTCATATGAATAAGGTTTTGGGCTGATGGACCAAAACTGCTCTTAGCATCTGGGGAAAGAGAACGACCTACACATTTTTTTTTAAATGGAGCGCTAATTTTAGATAAAGTTAGGATACATCTATAGATTCTCTGTTAAAATCCATATATTGTAGATTTACTTCTTCCCTACCACCTCTTATTTACAAAATAGCTCAAACAACCAAATTATGCATGCATGAAGTTTCATAACCAAAACAGTTTTGTTTTTAAAAGCCAGTTTTCAAAGCTTCTAGTAGTGTCATAGTAGCTTATTTTCCTTTGATCCCCTCTTCCTGTTCTAAAGAAAATGCTACTTACTATCCAACTCCCGAAAGCAAATGTATAAATGCATTAGTTAGTGGCTCATTACTGATGCAAGTTGTCAGCAAAAAACTGCATTGTAGATCTAGATAGCTGACGGGGAAAGTCTAACTTCAAAATTACAAAGTTCAGAACCAAGAAATCATAGTTTTAAAAGTCTGTTCTTTTATGTATTACCTGAAAAATATAGTACAAATGGTTCCTAACCCATTCATCAGATCTTCTTTATATGCTTTGATTCATTACCCATTACTAAATGATTCTGAAAGCCTCTTCACTTGCTGATGATTTTGTAGACAGGGACAAATTACATCTGTTCATATTATATTGTAAATAAGAAAACAGCATGTGAAACATTACTGATTGATGAATTGTTTAGTATTTCTGCAGCTTTCTGATGTCCAAAGTCTATTCCACTTTGGACAACAAGCAGATCTGTACCTGTCGAGCTAACTATTTTAACCAATCAAAACTGATATTTTGTACAGTTTTGCTAAAAACCCTGAGATATCCTATGTTAGTCTTTATTTTAAACATCCAGGATCAAGTTATCCTTGGGTTTGCAGAAAAAAGAAGTTTATATTTAATGAGCGTGCCATCCCTTTATTTTCTTTCACCTTAAAGCACATTTAATTTTTATATTATTCTTCAGACTGATGCTATCTTCTTTTGTTTTTAAATTCCAGTTTGCTATTGAAATTGAAACAAAATTAATTAAAAAAAATCTAAGATACTTATATGGCACCACAGAAGTCAGGCACAACACAATTTTTAATATATTTACCCTCATAACACCCCTGTGAGATATTTTATAGATGGGGGACTGAGGCACAGAGAGAGAGAGACTTACCCAAAGTCATATATGAAGTTCAGGAACTGAACTCAAGTTTCCCAAGGCCCAGGCTTGTGCCCTAACCACTGAATAATACTTCTTCTCCAAATAACATTGTTAAAGTAAAATAAAGCAGAAGTTACTCTGAGGCAGAAGGAAAAGGGTGTGTTTGTGGGTAGGTGGAGTGGTGAAAATCAACAAAGACGTGACAAGGTGTGTGTCATGTTGCGGTATCACCAGAGTTCAGTTGTTTCCATTCAGTATGCATCTGTAATGCACCTTTCACCATAGTGTCTAGATCCCATGTTAAAAAATGAGATTCATATTGATTCTTGGATTAGGTGGGTCCTGTAGAAAAAACAGCATTTGATAATGTAATGCCCACAAGATAGCTGAAATAAGGTTGCAGGTAAACACAATTCTCTCATTTCCTAACTTCTGAGTGCTTGACTTTGTAACCTTAAGGTTCCTTTAATGTGTTTTTTGTGGTTAATTATTTATAGGCTGCCTTATAAAGACAATGGGTGAAATCTCCTAAGAAGTCTGTTCATCGCTAGTATCTGTAATTCTTTGTTTCAAATTTGTGCTTTTTTCTCATACAACATTAATGTAAGTTATATCATCAATATCCCTTACTGCTTAACTACAGTCTTCATTGCACAGTGATTATGTGATCTATAAGTACCTAAACAGATATTGCTTTGAGTCCAGATGTTGAAGAAAAAGGATCATAAAATCATGTTCATAGCCAATGCTGAGAGGTCCCATCTTCACAAGACAGACACATTCACCAAAGCTGGCAAAGAGAAACATAAATCACAACTCTCTATGCTAGCCTGGCTCCTTGCACTGGATGGGCAACTCATTCTTAATGTTTGCCTGTCAAGTTTCTGCTGGGACAGAGCAGATTTAATTCTTTACAGGAGCTTCAAACTGTCTGTGCTAAAAAGACTGCTGAGGTGATGCATTAGATTGTCACATGCCAGAACTGCTCTGGTTACATATTCTTCCCAGCCAGTACCACACACTCTTTGGGTAGTGCTGGCCACCTCCAGTCTCTCTATTTACAGCCTTCCCCCCAAAAGAGCTTGGGCCACTTGCAGCGTCCATCGAGGAAAATGCAGAAGCCAGCACAGATCCAGTGGTAAATTTAGGCCAAAGTTATCTTTGTTTTCTTGATTGCAATTTGTAATTAGTTTTCTCATTCACTCGAAGCAAGCACTAATGTCTTACAATTTCAACTCAATGACTGATAAAACTTAAGGAGGAAAACTTACTTTTTTTAAGGAGTGTGTGTGGTAAAAAGTTGTTGATTGCAGAACTTTGCATCCTTATTGTTTGGAGAGGAATTTGTGGAGTAGTTGGGTTTCTTTTATCCCTAGGTGGCCTAATACAAGCATTTGCTTTTTTTCTTGTTACGGAAACTTCAGCTCTTCTGAAGAGTATTGTTAATTTTCTAGATGATTACAGCATTTCCGTTCACAAGTCTACAAAATAAGTTATCTCAGTGTTTCTTTTATAAAGCCCACTTTTCAGGGTTTCGTAACTGTGGGTGAAGTATAATTTTGGAATTTATACAAGTTATGTTTGCAAAATAAAATGCACTAGTCACAAAAACTTTTTGCGCTGGCATAGTTTAACCCCTTCCTTATTGGTTGCTAATGAAGCCCACTTCAGCATCTGACAGCAAATTTCTTCCCTGGTGTAATTTCACATGCAAGCATCTGGTGCATTACAAAGGAGCTTTCCACCATAGAGTGCATGCTACTTGGATGTTAATCAACATAGTTAAACGAGACTGATTTAAAAAAATACTATAGAAGTAGCTAGTTATGTGCTTTATAATCTAGTAAATAATGTTTTCAAAGGAACTTTATTTTGTACAACGATGTTATTTATAAAAACCTGCATGTAAGGGGGAATTAGATGAGTCAAGAGTTTTATCACATTGGAAATGGGATGTAGAGCCTTTCATTACAACGTCACCTCTTAAATCCAGCCCCAGTCTGTAGTGACTAAAAGTCATTTCTGTTTGATGACATATGACATGACTTTGGTCTTAGCCCATATCTGCTTCGAAGGCATCTATCCCACAAACCTAATCTGCATCCTTGTTAATAATTTCACCAGAGATGCCAAAGACTAAATAGACCTGTCGTCTTAACTACCTTCTCAGCCCTAGAAATAGTCCTCTAATGTTAAGGTAGCAGCATACTGGCTGAACAATGTGGGGAAACACTTTACTATCAAAAGTGTACCTGTTCTTGTGGACAGACAGATGATTCCATTTCCTAGAGATGCTAATCAGCCACATTTCATGATAATTGAATTAATTTTCTAAAACAGAGATGACCAACTGGTGGCTTGAGGGTGGTGCGGGAGGAGGCCCACCAAAGCACAGTTCAGGACAGGCAATCCAGCGGCACCAAGGCCAGGAAATGATTAGGCCTTGGAAGGATTGTGCCCCCCTGCATACAGATGTGTGTCTCACATGATGCTCTGGTGAGAGACAATGGGCCCAGTCCTGTGGGACAAAAGCCACACCACTGCTGGGTGAGTACAGGGCAGATTCACTTTTTCAACCCCCCCTCTGCCCAAAGCAGGCCTGATCCTCCCCACATCACATCCCCTTGGAGCAGGACCCACTATCATAGTCTCCTATATCATACCCTCTGGCCCACCAAAGGGTTTTATTGGTTTCTGTGGCCCACAACTACTTTAATGTTGTCCATCTCTGTTCTAAAATGTTAAGGTTGTGACACACATCAACAAAACGAGTCAAAAAAATGTAAAGCTAACTCTATTTTATGTCACATATGTCATCCTCTTAAGGTTTGTCAATCTCATTTTTAAGTTTCTGGAATCTGCTTTTGTTTTTGCTGCAGTCTTGATTAGCTGCCTGAATTTAATAATCCAAGGCCTGATTGTGTACTGTCTTTCACCTTGTGCTACCATTCTGATTTGACAGCACTTTACATCCACTTTGCAGAGGTGTAAATGACTACAGAAGTTGTAAAAAAAAAAAAGAAAAGAAAAGTTAGCCCCCTTAGGTTATAGCCCTACACTGAAGTCTTGTACAGGAAAACAATTGAGAGCAACAAATTAAGAATGCCTCATTCATTTTTTCTAGGGTATAAATGAGTGTTGTTTTTGCTTCTCACATTATTACTCTCTATCTTGATTTCTTTTTAATATAATCCAGAGTTCACTAGTTTACGGCTGAAGAACAGCTGATTTATGATTCCTTCATGTGTTGGAATTAATAGAGTGGGATTCCAAATAAATGCTGATTGCATACAAATCCAGCACAGCAAAATATGGCTGTGAGAGCCACACTAATAGCAGCTGACATATTATGACTAAATTAAGGGCCAGTTTTAATAGATTTAGCTGAATGTCATACCATTTCCCAGAAGAAAAAAGTTATTACTAGAAATAGGATAGCAAATTTAAAAATATTTCCTAGGAATGCAGTTTCAGTGCAGAGTAGTTTAAATATAAAAAATAAAAAATGATGCATTTCTTTGATGACTTTCTCATTAGAGATAGTCTCTCAGGTTTAAGAATCTGAGAGTTTATAACTTCAGCATAAGTCTTCTAGAATGCAAAAAGGGTTTCTATTAATAAAGCATAGATGCACTATATATGCTGTTTCACATACTGAAGACAATGAAGGATGAGTTAAAGAGAGTGTAGTACATTTTTCAGCATCCGAAGAAGCAGCCATCTTCTGTCCTCATGACCATTTGTAATCATTAAGAGTCCATGATAGTTTTCATAAGAGTAGGAATGTTGCTGATGGTCCTGGCATTGGTGTCCTGGCCAAATTCCAGTTTCATTAATTGAATTCTGTCTACCCAAATTTCTCAGACAATCCTAATTTCAAAATGTAGCCTTATTGTCTTCTCCAAAGATGTATTGCTTTGCTGTGTAGTATTAAACAGTTGGGTCTGATCTAAAACCTATTGGGGTCAATGGATATGATTCCCATTTACTTTAATGGGTTTTAGATCAGGCCTTAGAATCATGGAAATGTAGAACTCGAAGGGATTTCAACAGTCCAGCTCCCTGCAGTGAGGTAGGACCAATCTCTGACAGGTGTTTGTTGAACTTGTTCTTATAAACCTCCTTATGGTGGGGATTCCACAACCTCCCTTGCAACGCTATTGCAGTGCTTAACTATCCTTAGAGTTAGAAAGGTTTTCCTAATATCTAACCTAAGGCTCCCTTGCTAAAGATTAAGTCCAGTCCTTCAGGTGATTTAGGGTATGTCTACACTGCAATTAGACACCCAGGGCTCGCCTGTGCCAGCTGACTTGGGCTCCCTGGGCTCGGACTGCAGGCTGCTTAATTGCAATGTAGACTCCCGGCCTCAGGGTGAGGCCCTGGCTCTAGGACCCTGCTACAGAGACCTCAGGCTACAGTCTGAGCCCAAAAGTCTACACTGCAATTAAAAAGCCCCACAGCCCAAGCCCAAGTCAGCTGGCCTGGGCCAGCCGTGGGTGTCTAATTGCAGTGTAGATATATCCATAGAGAACAATTGATCACCATCTTCTTTATAAGAGCCCTTAGCATATTTGAAGACTTATCAGGCTCTCCCTCAGTGTTCATTTTTCAAGACTAAACGTGTTTAGCTCGTTTAACTTTTGCTCCTAGGTCAGGTTTTCTAAATCTTTTGTCATTTTTGTTGCTCTCCTCTGGACTCGCTTCAATCTTTCCTAAAGAACTGGACTCAGCAGTCCAGCCGAGGCCTCACCAATGCTGAGTAGAGCAGGACAATTACCAGGCATTTCTTACATATGCCATTCCTGTTAATATTTCCCAGAATTATATTAGCTTTTTTCACAACTGTATCATAATCAATTTTCATCATATTCAATCTGTGATCCACTATAACCCTCAGATCCTTTCACCAGCACTATAAGTTAGCTAGTTATTCCCCATTTTGTAGGGAATGCATTTTGTGCATTTGATTTTTCCTTTTTAAGTGAAGTACTTTGCATTTTTCTTTATTAAATTTCATCTTGTTGATTTCAGACCAATTCATCAAGGCTGTTTTGAATTCTAAGCCTGTCCTCCAAAGTGCTAGCAATCCCTCCCACCTTGGTGTCATCACAGATTTTACAAGCATACTCTCCATTCCAAGTCATGAATTAAAACATTGATTAGTACTATCCTCAGGACAAACCCTTGCATGACTCCACTAGCTATGTACTTTCAGTTTGAAAGAAAACCATTGATAAGTACTCTTTGAGTACGGTCTTTCAATCAGTTTTTAACCCATCTACTAATAATTTCATCTACATCACATTTCCCTAGTTTGCTTATGAGTATGTCATGTGGGACTGTGTCAACAACCTTATTAAAATCAATTACATCTACTGCTTTTGCTCTATACACCAAAGTAGTTACCTTGTCAAAGAAGGAAATTATGTTGGTTTAGAATGATTTATTTTTGACAAATCCATGTTGGCTATTACTTAGAAACCTATTATTCTCTCGGTGCTTACAAACTGATTCTTGTATTTCATTCCACAGCTGGATACATATGTTGTATATTTGTTTTTTAAGTTTGTTACGTAATTTCAGTTTTTTCAGGTAAATAAAAAGCATTATTTAAATATACACTTGATCATCATCTCACTCTCTAGGGTTGTAATAACTGAAAGTCTTGGGTGGACCTCATACTGAATTTATCATTTTTTATTTCAACAGGGACCATCAGTATAGTATACAAGCATGTAACAGATACATTTGGTAAATAGGTCCACAGTTTACTTCATAGAGCGTCAGCTATTCTCCCCTTCCATGCTTCTCCCTGGACTCCATAATCTACATTGTTGCAGAGGAGCACAACTACTTTAGCACGTCATGATGGTTCCTTTGGCTGGGGATGAGGCCCTTGCTGGATCTGGGGCTTGAGCTGCTGATATTTTGGAAGATCAAGCTTCAAACTGGCAGACTGTGAGCCAGTGGAGAGATCAAGACATTGGAGTGACATGCTTACAGCAGCCTATCCTGTCAAGGAGACAATCTGCCAAATTTTGCACTGTACATTGCTTCCACTTTCAGATCCATACACTTTGGGCCAGTTCCTCAGCTGTTCTGAAGACAATTGATGTTAATGGTGCTACACTGAGGATCAGGCCCAGTGCATAATCCAGTCTGGAAGTGATAAATATATACACCACTGTAACCAGATTCTTACCTACAAAGAAGGGGAGAAGTTTCCTTACAAGCTGGAAATGGGAGAAGGTATTTTTAGACACAGATGATCATCTAGGCTAAACGGTAAATTCAACAGGCCACAAGGTTTTGTACCACAATTTTTTAAACAGAGGATTATTAACCATTGGAACAAAGTAGCAGGGGAAGTGGTTGATTATCCATCCCTTAATGTCTGCAACTCCAGAGTGGATATCTTTCATGAAGGTATGTTTTAGTGAAACTCAAGTTATTGGGCTCACTACAGGAGTAAGTGGATGAAATTCTATGGCCTGCGTTATGCAGCCATAAATTGGATTGTTCCCTATAAATATATGAGAAGAGATTATATATTCTTGAATGTTGTGAAGTTTTGCATGAGTAAAATGAACTCTTATTCATGAAAATAACATCCATATTTTTATCACTTGATCTCTATTTTGCCCTAACAAGACACATTTCAAAATAGTTCAAAGAGTTTATTTCTGAAATCATTGTCTTGGGTTTATTAGCCAAAAGGTGCTATTACTGCTAGCTCAGCTCTAAATCAGACTTACAAAATAATAATGTCAGACTATTCTTCAGTCTCAAATGCCTCACTCTCTTAGTAAAAATAAACAAAATGGAGACATACTTTTGTAAACTACTTTTTCCAAGGATAGGAGTAATATTTGCAGCATGTTTTTAACAGCTTCATTTCAACTCTTTTTCTGGACTTTATACAGCAGGAAAAGGTCAGTTTTATGCCTCATCCTCTATAAAACCTATAGCAGGTATGATTCTGACCTCCAGAGTTTCTCCACATCATGTCTATGGAATCTGATATTGAGTAGTCATACCATAAAGATTTTCCAATGAGTCTGAATGGGGCCAGAATTTCACCCCTAGTCATTTTGGGGGCCTTCATTTTTGGTGGTTCAATTTGGTGCAGCTTAAAGAAGCTTGTTTGTCAGTGGGTAGAAGCTCAGCACTTTCAGGCTCATTTCCAATTGGACACCCAAAATCATTATGCACTTTTGAAAATCTTGTCTCTTGACTCTCCTACGTGCCTCTTTATCAAACTTTGCCCATACTTCTGACTCCATTTACCCAGCATGCACCAAGAAAATACCGATGTCACTCAATAGGGCGGTACTGTCAAAGATAGTAAAACCATGCCCACCTATTTTCTCTTCTGCACTAACTAGCCACACTATTAAAGAGATTCCCAAACAGAAACTTCATGCACCAAAGGGCTTATTTCCTCTCCTTTTACTGAATCTTTTTAGGAATATTTGCCTCTAATGGTAAGGGAGGAGGGATTCTGTTTTTCATTTTATTTGGAAATGCATGGAATTCTCTTTATAATCAAAAAACACCCATATAATGACCACACTTTACTGGTATATGGCTTGTGCTAGAGTATAGCTAGCATTTCCTTGCTTTTCCTTATGTGTGAACTACGCAGTATTGATAAGTCTTTTCTACAGGGGAATAAAAGGCTCTCTCTTAGAAGCCCCCCCGACTGTAAGTTGAACAGAAAAGAGAGCTCTGCTTATGATAACGTCTTAAGAGGTGTGTCTTCACACAGGTGTAACATCAGGCTGCAGGGGGCTCCAGAACTCTTTGTAGTGATTACATTAGTGTGGTTTAATTTTTATCATAAAGAATTTCAGCACATATCCAGTCATACTTCCATATTAAATCCACTACTATGTTATTTTAAAAAAATAACAGCAGGAGAAAGAGATTATATTCTGTTTATCCCCCTTCATTTTTACAGTGGGAGGTTATTTCACCTTCTACAACCATAAACTATAATTAATTAATTAATTAATTAATTAATTATCCTAAATTGAAACAAATTTAAAATGTTAACTAGTCAAATAACCCTCCAAGGCATGTAATATGAAGCGGCATTAAAACTAAACTATTTAAGTAATGAATTCTGTTGTATAAACATGAACATGCATGAGCAGTAGAAATGCATGAGCCCTAATCTTACCGTGAGACCTTGTATTTAATATTTGGGACTTAGATTGTAATCATAATCAAGTGTCATTCTGAGAAGCCTCAAACATAAAACATTTTAAAAAGTATTTAATCAATGTACCTTTGGGTTAACTCCCCTGGCTAAAATAAAGAAGGAAAACTTCTTATTTAATAGTTGGTCAGGTGGTTAAGTCTGAAAAAATGGAGAATTTACCTCGATTGAGGATTCTCACTCTGGAGGGATACAACTGGGAAGCCTCCTCCTTACTTTAAATTCTTTATGACACTGAAGTCCTTCTTTTTCACCTGACTTACTGAGGGAACAATTTTCATTTCACCTTCATGCTTCTCATAGACTCATAGGTCAGAAGGGACCAATATGATCATCTAG